>CAWUFW010016242.1:0-320118 GCA_963921515.1 Calotriton arnoldi | reverse complement strand
CCTGCCACCTTTCAGAGGTTGGTCAATCAGGTGTTGGCTGGGCTGGAGGATTTCAGTGCCGCCTACCTGGATGACATTGCTGTGTTCAGTTCCAGCTGGGAAGAACATTTACAGCACCTTGAGAAAGTGTTGAGGGCTCTACAAGGTGCAGGCCTCACGATCAAGGCCAGTAAGTGCCAGATCGGGCAGGGTTCTGTGGTGTACTTGGGACACCAGGTAGGAAGCGACCAGGTGGCGCCCCTACAACCCAAGATTGACACCATTCTGGCTTGGGAGCCCCCCAAGACCCAGACAGAGGTGAGAGCCTTCTTAGGTCTCACCGGCTACTATAGGAGATTTGTTAAGGGCTATGGCACCATCGTTGCCCCCTTAACAGAGCTGACTTCTAAGAAGCAGCCCAGGAAAGTGATCTGGACTGAGTCCTGCCAGAAAGCTTTTGATGCCCTGAAGGCAGCCATGTGCACGGCAGCCGTGCTCAAGGCACCTGACTTCTCCAAGGAATTCGTCGTGCAGACTGACGCTTCAGAGCATGGTGTGGGAGCGGTGCTCTCACAACTGAACGAAGAGGGCCTGGATCAGCCGGTAGTCTTCCTTAGCAGGAGACTACTCCCCAGGGAACAGAGGTGGAGTGCCATAGAAAGGGAAGCTTTTGCTGTGGTCTGGGCGCTGAAGAAGTTGAGACCATACCTGTTTGGGACTCACTTCCGGGTTCAGACAGACCACAGGCCCCTCAGATGGTTGATGCAAATGAGGGTGAGAATCCAAAACTGCTGAGGTGGTCCATCTCCCTACAGGGAATGGACTTTACGGTGGAACACCGCCTGGTACAGAACACGCCAACGCAGATGGTCTGTCCAGGTTCTTCCGCCTTAGTGAAGAGAACTCCAATGGGGTTGGGTAGTTCTCCCTACTTTCAGCTGGAGGGGACATGTGTTAGACTTGGCATCTTTTGGCGTGTTTCCCCTGACTTTTTGCTTTCTGACCTCCCGGTTTTGACTCTGTTTTTGCTGGTGTAATGATTCTGCGCACTTTCCTCACTGCTGTCCAGTGGGAAAGTGCAAGTGCTCCTGTATAAAATGTGTTATGGATTGGGCTTTCCATGATTGGCCTATTTGGTTTATGTGTCAGTCCCTTGTAAAGTGCACTACGAGTGCCTGGGCCTATAGATCAAATGCTGTTGGTGGGCTGCAGCACTGGATTGTGCCACCCACGCAAACAGCCCGTAAAGTGTAACTCGGGCCTGCCATTGCAGAGCCTGTGCGCAGCCTGGGGCTGCCATGTCGACTTGGCAAGTGCGCACACTTGCAAGTCCCTAAACCTTCCCTTTTCTACATGTCAGTCACCCCTAAGGTAGGCCCAAGGTACCCCTGTGGGCAGGGTGCGTTGTATGCGAAAGGTAGGACATGCCCTGGTGTGTGCGGCATGTCCTGATAGTGAATTACAGCCTAGTTTGTTTTTCACTATTGCAAGGCTACCTGTTCCCCATAGGCCAGAACGGGCAGTTTTGATTATTACAGCTTATAATCCTAACTGACCCAGGGAACATGGTAGAAATTCGAGTTTAGTATGCCTGGACTCAGAATGATAAAATGCATCTTTTAGTGAAGTTGGTTTTAACATTCTGTGTTTGAAAATACCACTTTTAGAAAGTGGGTATTTTCTTGTCTAACCATCCAAGCCTGCCTCTGCGAGGTTGTGTATTCCTTGTCTGGAGTGTGAGTGACAGGGGCTGGGGGATGCCAGGAGACAGGGTGAGTCAGCACAGGGCTGAATAGCAAGATCTACATGTAGATGGGTGGGAGGAGTTGCACCTGGGCCCTGAATAGGACAGTGCCTTCCCTCCACAATGCTGGCTCCACCTCCTGTGGTGCGTCTGATGTCCCTGGCCTACTCTCTGAAAGAAAGGACGGAGACTTATCAACAAAGTGCTCCAGAACTGGTTTGGACTAGGCAAAGGCCTCTCTGCCTTCAGAGAACAAAGGAATTTGGGATATAAATATTGGGGCCCTGACCCCATGAATTTAGATCTCGCTGGAATCAAGGAACCTGTCAAGACGAAGAGCTGGAGAGCTGCTAGGAGTAGTACTGCCCCTTTGCTGAGTGACTGCTTTGTTGGGTTGGCCTGCAGTTGCTGCTTCTGTCTTGGGCAGTGAAAGGACTGGACTGAACTTTCTACAAACTTGTGCTGAGTATCTCCAAGGGCCTGAAACCGAGCTGGCCTCCTGTTAAGAAGTCTCAGGGACTGCAAAGACTTCACAAGCCTCTGGGTACCGCTTCTGGAACGCTGTTTCAGTTGCCACAGAGGAAGGGAACTGCAACCGACTCCGTCAACCGAATCCATCCCTGACCGGTGACCTGTTTGCACTGCAGACCGCATCGCCCCGCTTCGCATCGCAACCCTGGTCTCACCGTAGGCGACGTCCGACGCCGTCAACACCGAGCCGCTGCTTGCACCGTGACCTGTGGGCACCGCAGTTCGCATCGCTTCACTGAACCAGCCGGACCCGACCGCCGCGGTCGCTGCAACTGGCTCAACAGTCGTGACCGCATCGCATTTGGGGCACCGCTCGCACGTTTGCGATGCACCGCTCCGACTCGCACCGCTGTCCGACACCAGCTCCCGCACTCCGGCTTGGTCACCTGCATCGCAACCTGTCAGCACCGCATCGTACACCGTCTCGCCCTGCACCGCACGCCTTGGACTCACCGACTCCGTCTGCACGACGCTCATCGAGCCGCAGCCTGCACCGCATCGAGGGACACCGCACCTTGCATCGCTCCGTCTTGCACCGCAACCGCGACGAACGCCGACCGGCTCGTACACTCCGTACCAGCCACAACGAGAAAGGTACTGTGACCGAGTCTGTTCCCGACTCTGCTGGCCCGTAGCGACGCGGTCGGCTGGAACTGTTAGACTCTGGGTATTTCAGCATTGCAATAGACCCGGACGGGGCTACCGACTCGCACGAACTTTGCTTTTGTTTTATTCCTGCAAAGAAGAAGTTCCCTTATCAAGCATTCATTTTCAAAGTATAGTATTGTGGATTTTTGTTGTAATTGGTCTTGTCTTGAGTATATAAAAATATTGGTTATTTTTCTAAACTGGTGTGTTGTCCTTTTGTAGTGCTTACACTGTATTACTGTTGGTTATGTGCAAATGCTTTACACACTGCCTCTAGAATAAGCCTGACTGCTCGTGCCAAGCTACCAAGGGGGTGAGCAGGGGATATTTTAGGAGTGTAACTCCCTTACCCTGACTAGGAAGAAGGGTCCCTACTTGGACAAAGGTGCAAGCCCTTGCCAACTAGAGACCCAATTTCTAAAAGCAACGCAATGACAATGGAAAGAAATGTGAGGCTCCAGAATGGGAGCTGGTGAGCGATTGTGAGATTTGGCATCTCCTTCGAGCTATTTCCAATCGCTAGAATGACTTCTGATGAGATTTCTAACGTGGGCGGTCAAAAGCAGTCATGGTCAGCGGGCTGCTTATCGAGTAGATTTTCTACTCGAAGCAGCTAAAATCAAATCAAATTACTTTTTCAGGGAGGTATTCACTCTGCTGGCCCTAAATGGCAGCTCAAGCAGCACAACCTGCAATTTTCGCCCATTGGAGGAACTCTGCAGAATCGCATGGAGTTTTAAATAACTCCACTGATTTCCACTGAGCGAAATTCAGTAAGTTCCACCCACTCCTAATAATAACCTGATCTTAATGCAACTGTAGTGGGGGATATCAACCGATGCATAAGACAAACAATTGATGGACGGAATGCAGAACAAATCAAAACATTCACCCCCAGTCAAGAGATCTGGGTTAAATCCATCATTCTTTTGCTCACCATGCCACCCCAGTTTAGACCTGGCCATATGCAATTCAGTCTTGACCCTGTGCCTCATGGGAACAGTCCAGCCCGAACTGCCAAGCCAGGTCCTCCCTGGACTGGAAACAAGCATCCTAGGACCGGTTTCAGGGTTTCACCCCTCATCAGCCAGGATAGCTTGAATCCAGTGGCACAGTGAGCCCGGGACCCACGTCTGGGCATACCCAGCACACTTAGGGCGAGAAAGTAAAAGGCAAACAATTGATGGACAGAATACAGAACAAATCAAAACATTCACCCCCAGTAAAGAGATCTGGGTTAAACCCATCATTCTTTTGCTCACCATGCCACCCCAGTTTTGACCTGGCCATATGCAAATCAGTCTTGACCCTGTGCCTCATGGGAACAGTCCAGCCTGAACTGCCAAGCCAGGTCCTCCCTGGACCGGAAACAAGCATCCTAGGACCGGTTTCAGTGCCCAGACGCGGGTCCCGTGCTCTCCATGCCACTGGAGCAGTGGCGGCTCGCATAGGGCGTGCTGCGGGGTCAGTGGGGCGGGGGAGGGGAGGGTGGAGTGGTAGTAAACTCGGACATACGACAGAACGGAGGAACGTAATAATCACTTTCCTCCGTTCCATCGTATGTCCGAGTTTACTACCCCCCACCCTGCCCCTCCCCCGCCCCATCGCCCCACAGCACACCCTATGCAAGCCGCCACTGCACTGGAGTCAAGCTATCCTGGCTCATATGGGGTGAAACCCCGAAACCGGTCCTAGGATGCTTGTTTCCAGTCCAGGGAGGACCTGGCCTGGCAGTTCGGGCTGGAGTGTTCCCATTGGGCACAGGATCAAGACTGATTTGCATATGGCTGGGTTCAAACTGGTATGGCACGGTGAGCAAAAAAACGATGGATTTAGGCCCAGATCTCTGTACTGGGGTGAATGTATGACATTGTTCTGCATTCTGTCCATCAATTGTTGTTTTTGTATTTGTCACCCTGAGTGGGACGGGTGTGCCCAGATATGGGTCCCGTGCTCTCCACGCCACTGGAGTCAAGCTATCCTGGCTGATGAGGGGTGAAACCCCGAAACCTGTCCTAGGATGCTTGTTTGCAGTCCAGGGAGGACCTGGCCTGGCAGTTCGGGCTGGACTGTTCCCATTGGGCACAGGGTCAAGACTGATTTGCATATGGCTGGGTTCAAACTGGTATGGCATGGTGAGCAAAAAAAACGATGGATTTAGGCCTAGATCTCGGTACTGGGGTGAATGTATGACATTGTTCTGCATTCTGTCCATCAATTGTTGCTTTTGCATTTGTCACCCTGAGTGGGACGGGTGTGCCCAGACGTGGGTCCCGTGCTCTCCATGCCACTGGAGTCAAGCTATCCTGGCTGATGAGGGGTGAAACCCCGAAACCGGTCCTAGGATGCTTGTTTCCAGTCCAGGGAGGACTTGGCCTGGCAGTTCGGGCTGGACTGTTCCCATTGGGCACAGGGTCAAGACTGATTTGCATATGGATGGGTTCAAACTTGTATGGCATGGTGAGCAAAAAAAAGATGGATTTAGGCCCAGATCTCTGTACTGGGGTGAATGTATGACATTGTTCTGCATTCTGCCCATCAATTGTTGTTTTTGCCTTTGTCCCCCTGAGTGGGACTGGTGTGCCCAGACGTGGGTCCTGTGCTCTCCATGCCACTGGAGTCAAGCTATCCTGGCTGATGAGGGGTGAAACCCCGAAACCGGTCCTAGGATGCTTGTTTCCAGTCCAGGGAGGACCTGGCCTGGCGGTTCGGGCTGACTGTTCCCATTGGGCACAGGGTCAAGACTGATTTACATATGGCTGAGTTCAAACTGGTATGGCATGGTGAGCAAAACAACAATGGATTTAGGCCCAGATCTCTGTACAGGGGTGAATGTATGACATTGTTCTGCATTCTGTCCATCAATTGTTGTTTTTGCATTTGTCACCCTGAGTGGGACGGGTGTGCCCAGACGTGGGTCCAGTGCTCTCCATGCCACTGGAGTCAAGCTATCCTGGCTGATGAGGGGTGAAACCCCGAAACCGGTCCTAGGATGCTTGTTTCCAGTCCAGGGAGGACCTGGCCTGGCAGTTCGGGCTGAACTGTTTCCATTGGGCACAGGGTCAAGACTGATTTGCATATGGCTGGGTTCAAACTGGTATGGCATGGTGAGCAAAAAAACGATGGACTTAGGCCCAGATCTCTGTCCTGGGGTGAATGTATGATATTGTTCTGCATTCTGTCCATCAATTGTTGTTTTTGCATTTGTCACCCTGAGTGGGACGGGTGTGCCCAGACGTGGGTCCCGTGCTCTCCTTGCCACTGGACTCAAGCTATCCTGGCTGATGAGGGGTGAAACCCCGAAACCGGTCCTAGGATGCTTGTTTCCAGTCCAGGGAGGACCTGGCCTGGCAGTTCGGGCTGACTGTTCCCATTGGGCACAGGGTCAAGACTGATTTACATATGGCTGAGTTCAAACTGGTATGGCATGGTGAGCAAAACAACAATGGATTTAGGCCCAGATCTCTGTACAGGGGTGAATGTATGACATTGTTCTGCATTCTGTCCATCAATTGTGGTTTTTGCATTTGTCACCCTGAGTGGGACGGGTGTGCCCAGACGTAGGTCCAGTGCTCTCCATGCCACTGGAGTCAAGCTATCCTGGCTGATGAGGGGTGAAACCCCGAAACCGGTCCTAGGATGCTTGTTTCCAGTCCAGGGAGGACCTGGCCTGGCAGTTCGGGCTGAACTGTTTCCATTGGGCACAGGGTCAAGACTGATTTGCATATGGCTGGGTTCAAACTGGTATGGCGAGCAAAAAAACGATGGACTTAGGCCCAGATCTCTGTACTGGGGTGAATGTATGACATTGTTCTGCATTCTGTCCATCAATTGTTGTTTTTGCATTTGTCACCCTGAGTGGGACAGGTGTGCTCAGACATGGGTCCCGTGCTCTCCATGCCACTGGAGTCAAGCTATTCTGGCTGATGAGGGGTGAAACTCCGAAACTGGTCCTAGGATGCTTGTTTCCAGTCCAGGGAGGACCTGACCTGGCAGTTCGGGCTGACTGTTCCCATTGGGCACAGGGTCAAGACTGATTTGCATATGGCTGGGTTCAAACTGGTATGGCATGGTGAGCAAAAAAACGATGGACTTAGGCCCATATCTCTGTACTGGGGTGAATGTATGACATTGTTCTGCATTCTGTCCATCAATTGTTGTTTTTGCATTTGTCCCCCTGAGTGGGACTGGTGTGCCCAGACGTGGGTCCTGTGCTCTCCATGCCACTGGAGTCAAGCTATCCTGGCTGATGAGGGGTGATCCCCGAAACCGGTCCTAGTATGCTTGTTTCCAGTCCATTGAGGACCTGGCCTGGCAGTTCAGACTGGACTGTTCCCATTGGGCACAGGGTCAAAACTGGTTTACATTTGGCTGGGTTCAAACTGGTATGGCATGGTGAGCAAAAAAACAATGGATTTAGGCCCAGATCTCTGTACTGGGGTGAATGTATGATATTGTTCTGCATTCTGTCCATCAATTGTTGTTTTTGCATTTGTCACCCTGAGTGGGACGGGTGTGCTCAGGCATGGGTCCTGTGCTCTCCATGCCACTGGAGTCAAGCTATCCTGGCTGATGAGGGGTGAAACCCCGAAACCGGTCCTAGGATGCTTGTTTCCAGTCCAGGGAGGACCTGACCTGGCAGTTCGGGCTGACTGTTCCCATTGGGCACAGGGTCAAGACTGATTTGCATATGGCTGGGTTCAAACTGATATGGCATGGTGAGCAAAAAAACGATGGACTTAGGCCCAGATCTCTGTACTGGGGTGAATGTATGACATCGTTCTGCATTCTGTCCATCAATTGTTGTTTTTGCATTTGTCACCCTGAGTGGGATGGGTGTGCTCAGACATGGGTCCTGTGCTCTCCATGCCACTGGAGTCAAGCTATCCTGGCTGATGAGGGGTGAAACCCCGAAACCGGTCCTAGGATGCTTGATTCCAGTACAGGGAGGACCTGGCCTTTCAGTTCGGGCTGGACTGTTTCCATTGGGCACAGGGTCAAGACTGATTTGCATATGGCTGGTTTCAAATTGGGATGGCATGGTGAGCAAAGAAACGATGGACTTAGGCTCAGATCTCTGTACTGGGGTGAATGTATGACATTGTTCTGCATTCTGTCCATCAATTGTTGTTTTTGCATTTGTCACCCTGAGTGGGACAGGTGTGCCCAGACGTGGGTCCCGTGCTCTCCATGCCACTGGAGTCAAGCTATCCTGGCTGATGAGGGGTGATCCCGGAAACCGGTCCTAGGATGCTTGTTTCCAGTCCATTGAGGACCTGGCCTGGCAGTTCAGGCTGGACTGTTCTCATTGGGCACAGGGTCAAAACTGATTTACATTTGTCTGGGTTCAAACTGGTATGGCATGGTGAGCAAAAAAACAATGGATTTAGGCCCAGATCTCTGTACTGGGGTGAATGTATGATATTGTTCTGCATTCTGTCCATCAATTGTTGTTTTTGCATTTGTCACCCTGAGTGGGACGGGTGTGCCCAGACGTGGGTCCCGTCCTCTCAATGCCACTGGAGTCAGGTAATCCTGGCTGATATGGGGTGAAACCCAGAAACCGGTCCTAGGATGCTTGTTTCCAGTCCAGGCAGGACCTGGCCTGGCAGTTCGGGCTGGACTGTTCCCATTGGGCACAGGGTCAAGACTCATTTGCATATGGCTGGGTTCAAACTGGTATGGCATGGTGAGCAACAAAACGATGGATTTAGGCCCAGATCTCTGTACTGGGGTGAATGTATGACATTGTTCTGCATTCTGTCCATCAAGTGTTTTTGCATTTATCAACCGATGCATGATATAGTATGACACTATTTGTTTTGATATTCAGATATCTGTAACCTTCCCCGTTCCACATACTCCATTCTAAGCTGTTCAAATCATTTAATTTCATAGATCCCTGCCCAGCAAGGCCACCCTCATTGGTTATTCCGATCAGGCCTGCATGAAATTGGGGTACTAGTTAAGGGGGTGGGTACCCACCTCAGGTGATAACCACAATACTTTTCCATGTAGACCCTCTTAGTCACTAAATAACCTGAACTCAACCCCCTTATAGCTGTGGCACAAAACAGTCAACCTTAACTTAGAGGAAATCTGTAAAGAAGTTATGCAGTACTAAAACAATAATAAAGTCAAAATGCAAAGCAATAAAAATCCCAAAGTGAATTAGAAAATTAGAGTAATGTGTAATAAACAAAATGACAAAATAATCACAAAAATGTAACAAGGCCAACAGGAGATATGAATTTTTAACATTCTAAGTAGAAATAGCACTGAAAAGCAAAAAGTGCCAATGATAGTCAATGTTCCCAGTAGAAACAGGTCCTAGGCTCAGTTTGATGCTGACCAGGCTGGAGTGCAGGTCGGATACACTAACCAAGTCAGAACTGGTCAAAGAGTTTACCTTCTGACTTTAGTCCTTCAAGTCCCAATACACCACAGAAGTACACTTTCAAAGCCCCTTGGGACCTCCGAGGAGGCATTTAGAGACTCACAGAGAAAAGTCCTCTTTCAGCTCGTTATGTCCCTGCAGCTTTAACAGGAGGTCAGTGGGATGACCCTTGGAATCCACTTCTTTGTCCTCGGGAAAGGAGGGAGAGCATGTCTGTCCTCCAAGACTCCTCTCAGGTTACAGGCAGCAGGTTCAGTCCTCTTCTGATCTTCCTCTGGTCCAGGAGTGTTCTGAAGTGGGTGCCTGGATGTGTTACATTTATCACTGGCACGAGATTGTGGGTGAGAATGTCCCCTGATGTGCCCTAACCAATGGCGAATCGTTCCTGGGGCTAACCCTATCCACTTTTGGCATTTTCAAGATGCCAATCACTTCTGGTACACTAAATCTGGGCTCTGACCATTGGGGGAGTTTATGAAGTTCTATTATTATTATTATTATGTCTTATAAACTGTGCAGCTACCCCACAGAGTTTCTTGGCACTAGCTCAGGTAAAATGAATCATGTGAAAACAACCTGTCTTAAGGTTTTTATGGAACACAGTGAGAGAGGTACAGCTTCACAGGGCTTCTGGTAGGTCATTCCACAGCTTCGGGCCCAAGTAAGCGAAGGAAAGCCTCCCATGCACGCCAGATAAATTCTAGGCACTTTGCAGAGAGACTGATTGCCAGATCAAAGCATGTGCACAGGCTGGTATGGCACCACCAGATCTTGGATGTATTTTGGGCCTGACCTGAATTTGGCCTTGTGCATATAGCACAAGGCCTTAAATTGTATTAGCTTATCCACAGGCAGCCATTGGAGCTCGTGAAGAAGGTTTGAAGCTGATGCACATTTTGGCAAGCGATAGAGCAACCTAGTCACAGTATTCTGGACCACCTATAGATGCTGGATGGCTGCCTTATCTGCTCCCAGATATAAGATGTTTCCATAGTCAATTCTTGGGAGAATCAGGGTTTGAGCCTCTGTTTTCTGGGCAGGCGGTTGTATTATGCCACTGATCTTTTTGACCCATCTCAGCACCACAAAGCACATGGAGGCCACTTTGGCTACCTGTGGCTTTATTGATAACTTTTCATCCAACCAAAAGCCAAGGTCCTTAGATGGCAATCCCAGAAGGGTTACAAGTGTTTCCGTCCAATGCTGAGGGCCCCATAACCTGGGATTTTTTCCAAGAACCATAACCTGGGTCTTTTCACCCTTAAGCTTGAGCGCGTTGTTCCCCATCCAGGTTGAAATCCTGCTCAAGCATATTTTTAATGCTTCATTGCTGTATCCCTGAGCTGATGACAGTGAAAAAATAATATGCATGTCATCGGCATATGAGAACAGAGTTAGTCCTCAGCTTTCCACAACATCTGCTAAAGGCCGTACGTATATTTTGAAGAGCATCAGGCTTAGGACTGAGCCATGGGGGCCACCAGAGGTAAGAGCACAAGGCTCTGATCTGTCACTGGCTAAGAAGATCTGAAATGAGCGACCGTCCAGGAATGATGTCATCCACGTCAAGCCTTTGCCCTGCAGCCCCAGTGTCATCAGCCTTTACAGGAGGATGGTATGAGACACAGTGGCGAAGGCCATGCTCATACCTAAAAATATACTGCCCTCATCCTGGAGCCATCTCAGATGTTCAGTGACTCCTAGGAAGGCAGATTTGGTACTGTGCCCTGCCCAAAGCTTGACTACAATAGATAGAGGAAATTTTGATCTTCAACGAAGGTGGTAAGCTGCGAGTTCATGTGCTTCTCCAAGATTTTGGAGAAGATAGGCAGCATCAAAATCGGTCTAAAATTAGACCAGTTGGTGGGATCGAGGCTAGGTTTCTTCAGAAGCAGTAGGAGCATGGCATGTTTCCATGCTGGTGGAATAAATCCCTCACACAGTGAAAAGCAGGCTGAGTAGGTCAGCAACAATGTGAAGTAGGTTCAGTCCAAAAGATGGAGTTTGGATGGAGGTGGATCCAGAGGTGAACCTGATATAATTGAACACAGTAAAGTCAGGACCTGAGGGAAGTAAACTATGTTTATCTCAGTGTCCTCCCACATCTAACACCAAAATATCAGTTTGATACAGTCCCTGTATCCACAACAACCTCAGAGACAGAAGTCTTGTATAACAAATCTGAGTGCCTGATTCACAGAGGTAAAGTCAGACCAAAAGTCTAAAAATCCTGACAATATCTAGATCTAAAATGCCCATCTGGAAAATCAACGTCAACAAAGACAGAAAGCACTCCTGTACATAAATACATAAGAATGATTGTCTGAAGCGTCACAAGCAGCGAGGAGTCAGTGTTTAAATGAAGCCCCACTCCCCACTCGATGCAGGACCACGTACAGCGCTCTTGATCTGTATAGCTGAGCAGACTCATAACAATCACATAATGACCATGGAGGAACAGAGGGTTAATAACAGAGTTCTGTGTACTCTCTCAGCCTTTAACAAATCACCTGTTCACCAGCCGAAGATGATAGGGCAGATAACTATTAGGGTAAGGTGCGTCAGGCAAACTAAAGGCTCTCTTGGGCAGATTTATCAACACCCTGCACTGCTGCAAAGACACTCAACATGAAACAAACCACTCCAAAGTGTTGAATTTTTTTAACTTTCCAGTGCAAAATGTGCTTTTTCACTGGGAAATGTTTTAAATGTACATGGGCATTCCCATGCTACCACCCATGGTTTTGGATGCACTGCCCTATCTACTAACAATTGTAGACAGCATTTTGCTCTGAACAATAGTGCCTCCTTAATTTGAAGTCTGTTTCAGCATAGTATTTTTTTTCACTGAAAGTGTACCTTTCCTCCACAAAATTAGACATCACGCAGACACCTTTTGCTCTATGGTGAAAAGGTATGTGGGTGAGGTGCTAGACAGCCTGTTTGAGCTCCAGGGATTAGAGCAACAGCTCCATATCTTTGAAGATATGGCTCTGACCTGTTTGTCCCTCTTGCATAATGCAGCACAACAGCTTTGGTTGCTGTGCTAAGTTGCACAACCTTTTAATAAATCTGCTCCAGTCTTCTTCAGTTGGCTGCTCCATTCACTTTCGTATTGGCATTAAAACTACAGCCCTCCGTTGCAGCGGTATCCTGGAGACACTCTGAAATCACTCTTTGCACTGCAACAGAGTTCTGAAAATGTGTACCTAGCTTTAACTCCCAACAAAGTGTGGTGCAGCAAGGCTTTGTAGCATAGAACAGCAACTTCCAGCAGGCCCCCAATTCTAGGTGGGCTGCATCCGTGGGAAGGAAATGGCTCACAACATATTTTCACAACACATCACCCATCTAGCTTTATTTTTCTTCTTTGCATCTAGAACCCCAAGCCCCTGGAGATTATGTTGACCTCCCAACTATGGGAAATTCAGACAACTTTTTATAACATGCCTCTTTAAGCAAGCTTACAATTAACATCCTGAGCTGCCGCCTGATCTATGTTACCGTAGAACCAAGAAAACATTTGGTGTATGTGCGCTCTACAAATGCCAGTAACATAACATAACAACCTGTCATCTCGGTCCCCATCCCACTGCAAGCCACAAATCTCCGCTTCTGCAGATGTGGCTGGTTTATCTTGCAGGGTGGGGACGGGGGGGGGGCCAAAGGCAGGACCCAGCTATGGTAAGGTGTGATCCATTGTCATCTCTATCAGCCCTGATGGGAGTCCCTAAACCACAGCCAGCTCGTGACCAATTACCTCACCCATTCGCATCAAAGATGGATGAACCCAGGCATCATGGCTCCTCCGGTGTTCTGACCTATATGAGGTCCAGTCACTATATAAAGAATTCAGCAGGAGCCCAAGGGATCATAGGACTGTCTTAGGTGAGTTAACTGCATGATCCCCTCACCAATGCAGCACAACGCAGTCGCAGTTGATACAGCTCCCCTCCTACATAACCCCACAGCCAAAACTTTTTATTGGAATCTATGTTTTAAGTACATATTGGAGGTGAATCCATGGTTTAGCCCATGTCAGGAAGGCACTCACCTGGTCTACAATTTCTTCATCTTTCTGCTTGAACCGTTTTTGTTGCTCTCCCAGCATATCTGAACAGGATTAATGATGAAAAAGCAACTAGCAAGTAAGAGCCTAACTAAACCGTGGCCTTTTTAGTCGTCCTGGGGATAATATTAGTTATGCTTTGAAGGTCTTGGAATATTTGTAAATATCAAACTGCATAGAAGTTGCTGAAATTTCATTACATTTCATATTATGTGATGTTGTGTAAATTGCTCACGGGAGACTGGTTAAACCAGAAAATGTCTTGCATCAATGTTAAAACTATGAACAGGAAATGTTTTCTGCTTAAATCTTACTGGAATTTTAAGAGATATATTTATGCAAAGCAAAGTTCTTTTATACAAAGTCTCATGATATATGAACGAATCATCCATCATGTAATTTTGTGTAATTTTCGTGAATAAATTTGGGTAATATTGCTTACCCTTACTTTTAAGAGCTCTCTAGTTTTCTCTTCTTGCGTGCCTTTTAACTGTAACACAACACATTTGCACTGCTGTGATGTTCTGTTTATGACCTCACATATAACAACACTTATGACATCTGAAATCCATGGTTTTGCAAGTTATACTCATCTCATGTCAGATACATTTAACAGATGATTTTTTCTGTTTTTCCACGTTAGTGCTTTTTCAGTAAATTTCGAAGGCTTTTTAATTTAAGTTAATCATACTACGTTCCTCACATATAACTCCACTTTAGACTTTATGTTTTTGTCAGCAAATATGTGAAATTGATACTGGTTCTGGGGGGGTGAAACACTTCTTCTCAAGCAGCAACCACAAATCCTATCAGGGTGAAGTCTCAAGCAACCCCAAATTAACCCTGTGGTAGCTTGGTACAAAGCAGTCAAGGTTAACTTAGGGGTAACATGTAAAGCATTTATGTAGTACTTTAAACAGTAATAAAGTGAAAACATAACACAAGAAAATCCCACACCCATTGGCATAACAATACCTCAGGGGCCCGCTGCAAGGTAAGGCGAGGTGCCCCCCATTACCCATTCCCTAACTGCTTTGCTGATTCTGAGTGTTTTATTTGTTTGCAGCTTGCCAGTCCAAAGGGGACCCCTTTCAGGTAAACAGTGTGGGGGCCACCGCATCACGGGGGCTGCGGAGCCTACATTATGCCCTTACCAATTCAGGAAAATAGAAATTATTTGAGATGAAAATCCAATCAGTAGAACAAGAGAAGTGCAATTTAAGAAAATAAAGTGAAAATAGTGCTTAAGTGAAGATAGTGCCTAGAAGCACAAAGCGACAACTGTGGTTATCTAGTACCGTCAATCTGGGACAAAGTGCCAAGTTCAGACCAACCACGATGGAGCACGAACTGGATACAGGAAACAAATTAGGCTCACTGAACAAAGTACTATAAATCAGGGTTGCGGAGAGTTGTGAGACCCTGCCTCAAGAATGCATCATGCAGAGACCGTTATAAAGAAAGCTGCAGGGATGCGAAGCGGAGTCTTATGTCATCGTTGAGGAAGCCGTTGACGAGGGGCTTACTATGCATAGTCCTGCTTTGAAGAAGCATCGCAAAGCAGCGGTTCCGAGTAAGCTACAAGGAGATGCAGTGCGCTGTGTTGGTTCTGCTCACAGGACCACAGCTGGGCCGCCAGAGCACATTTAGGCTAATTTCTAAGGGTCCAGGACTGGGATGGCACCACTTTGGGACTCTCAGCGGACAGAGTCCAAGTGCTCTGTTCAAGGTGGTTGGTTCCATTTCTGTTCCTAAGGCTCTGATCAGGAGGCCAGCCAACTAGCCCTTGAAGTTAGTCTGGTGGTCCTGAGTTCAAGATGCAGGTCCAGTCCTTTCACTCTGGCAGCAGGGCAACAGCACAACAGAGTAGCAGTCCTTCTTGCAGAAAAGCACAGCAGGCCTTCTGAGTCTCCACAGTTCCAGAGGTGTACTGAAGAGTTGGGTCAGAAGATCCATTATTTGTACCTGGTGCCCACTTTGAAGTAGGAAAAGGTTGTTGAGGTTTCAACCCCCAGAGGTGTTTGGAATTTCCTGCCTCTCTGCCCTGGCCCCAGCTTGTCTGGGGTCAAGAAAGATTAGTGTCAAAATCTTAATGAGTGTGCTGAGGCAGAGGCTTTGTAATGTGCAAGTGTGGTAGGTGACAGTCCCTGTACACTGTACCCTGCCCTACGTGGCTTTTATAAATTAAAAATGAATGTTTAGGTCTGGCAAAAGGTTTACTTTGCCAGGTCAAAATGGCAGTTTAAAACTGCACACACATACTACAATGGCAGACCTGAGACATGTTTAGAGGGCTACTTAAGTGGGTGGCACAATGATTGCTGCAGGCCCACTAGTAGCATTTAATTTACAGGCCCTGGGTACATGTAGTACCACTTTACTAAGGACTTACAAGTAAATATAATGTACAAATTGGGTGTAAGCCAATTTCACCATGTTTACAGGAAAGAGCACAAGAACTTTAGAAGTGGTAAAGTGTGCAGAGTCCTAAGGCCAATATAAATGAGATCAGCAACAAAATGTAGGAGTGAGGACAAATGTTTGGGGAAGAACACCCTAAGGCTTACAGGTCTAACAATATGTGTTTATATAATAATAATAATAATAATAATTCCTATTTGTAAATGCGAACATATCACCTCTTTAAGGGTTTCAGGGCGCTGGGGGATGTAGGGGATATTAAGTGAGCTATTGCCCAGAGTCACATAATGCTGAGCTGAGCTGCCGTCGGGGATCGAATTGTGAGCATTGAAGAGCGTGGGGCTAAACGATGGGCCCCACGGGATCAAATATCAAAATATAGCACAGTGTGGTATATGTCAGAGTGCATCACTCAGAGTTCATAACATACCAAGGGCCTCAATGTGCAGTACATACTATTTTATCTACTGGTTTTGTATGGTTGGGCACCTACAGAATCTGAAAATTTGCTGTGCCAGGGTTTAAGCTGGTCTTTTCACTTGGAGAACAAGACTTTCACGTCACTGTTGATATACCACACTAAATTTGTAATCATTTAAAAAAGCTTAACCAGTGAAACCATTCTTGTCAAAGCAATTAATGGATTTATTCACAAAGTAGGTGTGATTGATGTACCATGGGCGCTCATATACACCTATCCCCATGTGGTGCCTTGCGATCTGATTCATGCTCACGTCTCGCCTTTAGATTGACACCCTCTCAAAGTCTCAGTCATAAGGGCAGTATTTTAGAATCAGGCATGAGAGGCTGTGAACCTCAGCCTTACCCCAGCCTTCTCATCAATCCCTCTGTGCAGCTGGATAACTCCAAACTGGATTGTTGGCTCAACAGATCCTGTGAATTTGATAGGACTGTTTCTTCAACTGTGTGACGCTGCCCCCTCGTCCAATGTTCACTACAGATGTTAGAATGCTAGTGCAAAACCACAGAAATCAATCAACAGGATGGTAGGGCAGATATATTGCCTACTAACTTCCTCAGATGTGAGGAACCAGGGGACATTCCTGGAGCAATATCCCCAGAGCCGAATCCAAAGGTGACAAAAACTGTCAAGAAAACAAGGGAGACCAGGGAAAGAACAAGATAAAACTTGAGCAGTGGTAGTATCCCGACCCTACAAAGAACAGGAGAGGAGAAAGCAAAAATAAGTTTTGGAATGCAGAAAATTCACTGATGCAATAGTGAGAAGCCTATACAAAACGACAATTAGCCAGGCAATATATGTCTGTGATCCATAGTGTTCTGCACTGCCTTGCTGCTCTTGACCCAGGAGGAACTGCCATTAACTGCACAAATTGAAAATGAAAGTAAACCGTTATTGTCAAAGGTGAGGTTTATTGGGTATTTTTTACTGAACAGCCAGCAACCCCCATCCACAGATGCCACCCACCTCTGCTCCTCCATTTTTTTAAGTATTGTGTCGTCCACTTCATATAACAATGCGTGCATGCACACCATGCAGTGTGATCATCCAGACAAAGTCATATGTGGTGTTGCAGGAAGGATTGTTTTTGTGCAGGAAGGAATACTGTACAGCACTAAAACAATCCTCCGAGGCTTTTTCCTTTTTCTATGTGTACTGCAGAATGTAGCATACATAGAAAGGGGAAAAAACGGGGAGAAATAAAGATATTTCTCCTCATTACACTTCTGATGGGAAGGCATAGCATTTTAACGCATTCCCAGGTCTGCCACTCATGGTAAATCTGGGAATGCGCCAAAATCCCTGGGTGGATGCATGGAAACACCCACGCTCCATCCATGGAACACCACCCTGTAGCAGAGTAACGCAAGGCAGCAACTTGCCCTGCCTTGCGTTACTCCATATTTTTCCAGCACTGCAGGTCCATGTAAGGTGGCCTTGCGTAGCTTGGTAAATCAGACTCTAGTGTTGCTTTGCGCTTGTGTGACCTTGTGTGATGCAAGGGCAATTCAACAGCATGATAAATCTGCCTCTGAATTGTTTTCCTGGGAGGGGTGTTCAGGGGCCCCCTTACCCTAGACTCTCCTTTGGGCCTGGAACCCCATCGCCTGGGCGGCATTTGTAATGGAGGGGGGCAGGACCCCATCCCTGACCCCTGAGCACCAAAGGACAGGGGGAGTACTGTCATGCCCCCCCAGTGATGGTGGGCCAGCCCCGCTCCACATGCCCGTATCTGAGGGAGTGGGAGGCCACCACAAGAAGGAGTCTCTGTCCATAGGAGCAGGCAGGGACAGAGAACTGCAGACTCTCACTGCAGCTCAGAGGAGTGCTGCCCATTCAGGAAGCTGGCAGGGGAAGTCAGGGTGGGCTCCCTGGGCTGCCCCCAACAAAGGAGGCATGCGGGGGTGCTCAGGTGGGACTGAGTACCCCCTCAAGAAAAAGAATGCATAAGGTGGAGTGGCTCTCCCCCGCTGCAGCGGGAGAGCCGCTCATTAAGTATTCATCTGCTTCCAAATGAGCACTCCATAATACGCTGTGAGGCTTTGTATTTGCATATTTTCGCACTTGTGGTGGCCCAAGGAAATGCTGCAAAGATGATTAGGGTTACCCCTGGAAACCTCTACCCTATTGGTTTGGGAGTGGCAAGGAGTCCCCACCCCCAACAGGCTGGTGCCAGGTTTGAATGTGTCATCACCGGTTCCTTCTTCCGAACACTCTCTGGACCTGTGAAAGACCAGAAGAGGACTGGGCCTGCTGTATTTGCCACATGAAGAGCCTAGAAAACTGGACCTGATCTCCCTCTTGTATGCAGGATAAAGATGTGGACTCCAAGGGTCATAAGGCTGACCTCCTGTTCAAGCTACATGGGCACAACAAGATGCCTATCCTGCAATTTCCCAGCTGACCAGTTCCAACCGGACCTGCCCAGCACCTTACTGCAGACCTCTGCTGGAGTGGGTCTTGACCCCTGTATGCTGCTCCAAGGTCCTGGACCCATGGCTGATGTCAACATGTACTCCTCCTGACAATTCCTGAAACCTGGGACTTAGACAATGTTAGGCTCGAAAAACCTCCTGCTTGGGGCTTTTCTGCAAGATCAAATCCAATTTAACAGGGCCTTGCGGAGAAGGTATCTGGCTTCATAGAGGCCTCTTTGGAAGCACCCTTCATTGGAGATCCCCAAATGTGCATAAGTGCTAAGATAGAAAGCTTCAAAGGCCAAAGGTGCGACAAGTATTCAGCAAGATACGGACCTTCGTTGGGCATAAAATTTGAATTTCTTCCACTCTGAGCTTTCCCGCCAAAAGTCAACAGCCTCACTGAGATCTTATCCAGCATCTCTCCAATAACATGTAACCCTCCTTGGCCGTATCCTGGTGCCTTGTACCACTGAGGATTTTTGACTTCCATTTCGGAGACTAAGGTGCTTATTTATGGGCAGGTATGTGTCACTCTTGCACAAGGCAATGGGGAGGGACAAAACCAACACCAGATGTGAACCACATGACCTATCAGTTTTCTGTATCCACGTCTCCTGTGCATCAGTGAAGTCAGCGTTCCCCTGGCATATCGACACCATTGATTGCACAGTGCCAAGGGTTGGGCTGACACAGAGCAACTTCCATGTCAGCAGCTAGTGAAACTGCAAGGTGGGGAAGCCCTTAAGGGAGCGTGACATTTACTTCCACCGCACTGGGAAGGTAGTGCAGAGAACATTAATGTGTTGTCCTCCGTGACAGGTGAGTTTGCTACTTTACCGACAAAAGAGATTTTGAAAAAGGTAAACAAGCATACTGTGCTGGAACCAGGCACTTCAAATAAAAACAGTGCAAAGACTGCAGAGGTGAGCTCTTGGGCCACAGTGTACGGAGATTTATTCTTACTAGGAGGATGTACTCTGTTAGAAACCATAATGACAAGAGGTTGTCTTCAAAAGTAACATGACAGGCCAGGAACATGGGCTGATGTGCCAAGAATGACTGAGTCACTGGAGAAAGGTAGACCTCCACTGCATTATTATCAAGGGGAATGAGAAATGAGAACTAAAAAAACTGGTATCCTCTGGATTACAATACAAAAAGAAAAATATTCATGGCAATAATCAATACTATAAAACTGAAAAACCAAATCAGCAACTTTTTAAAAAGTGTACTTAGTGAAAAGGAAGCAGATCCCAGGAAATAAAAATGCAAATTGCAAGAGCACAACTGAGGATTTCTTTTTAGATACACATGTTTTCAGTGTTCCCAGTGGGCAAGAAGTACAAATCTAACTTTTGTAATTAAGTTAGGTTAAAAACTGCAACTGAATATCACACGCATATTGATGTAGTTGTGGTTCCTTTTTCCCCTGGAGGAGACTGAGAATAGAAAAATAGACAAGGACGTTCAACACTTCATTTCCATACTACTTCAGGTGTAATGTTCTTTGCAAATTACAATTTGCAGAACAGACTTAAATTCAAATAGGATTTTGGAATTCCTAGCTTTCCCGAGCTACAGTTAACTTAATAGAATCAACAAAGTATTTGTTTTATGCATATACCAATTTTCATAAATGTTTATGAAAAGTTGAATGCCATGAAGAATATTGTATTATCCATACTATAAAGAAAAAATGAGGAGCAGCATTGGATCTGACCTCCGAATAACATCACTCATATTTAGAAAAGTTGTTAGTATTGCACAGTGAGGCATGGACCACTGTGAGATTGACTTTCCACCCACCTTGTCACAGACAGTTTGTGTTATATTGATTCAAGAGCAGTGGAAGCCCATCATTATGGGTGACGGGGCTCCTCTCCCTCCCTTTTCTAAATCAAGATGGGTGTCTGTCATGCTGAGCAAAGGTCAGCATGATAAGCACTCAACATGTCAGGGTTAGACAGCCAGGTGCTTTGCATATGCTAATATGCAGGCGCTTGGCAGCCTGAGCTAAGGTTTTTCAGGCTGACGATCTCACAGCCCTGAGAGCAATGATGTTATCAGCCCAGCAAAACCCTGTAACATCGTCCCCCTCATGATGAGAGGAAGCTTCACCAATAGAGTCAGCCCCGGCCACTTCAGGTTTAAGCACTAAAATACCCAGATTCTCTATCAATGGCACCTCGTCACAGAGTCGGTGGGATCAGCAAGTCTCACTGACCCCACCTCACTCTGCGACAAGTTAGGGAAGATCCTCCTCACATTGGCTGACACTTTACAAGGTTAGCCAATGAGAGAAGGCATCATAATCTTCTGATTGCTCGTTGCTCATCAAAGCCTCTCCCACCACCCGCTGGTCCTGTCTTCACTGCTGCGGCCCTGTAAGTGTTTATTGAATGTTTGAGTGCATGTATGTATGAATGTATGTTTATTCCTGCACGTATGAATGGGTTTGTTCAAGGGTGTGCATGTATGTGCTAGTGAATGGTAGGTGGGAGTATGTGTGCATGCTTATGAATGGATGTGTATGATTGAGAGTGCCTGTGGTTGGTGGGTGAGTATGTGTGCATGCTTGTGAATGAACAAGATGAGTGATTGTACTTGTTAATGGGTTGGAATGAGTATGCCTGTGTGCTAGTGAGGTGGATGGGTGGAAGTGAGAGAGTGTGTGTGTGTGTTTGTGTGTGTGCACCTTCCCTTGTCTCCCCCACTATTCCTACAGATTACAAAAACAAATTGGCGGCCCATCACTAATGAATCTTCCCCAGGGACTGGCAAGATGAATTCCCGCTATTCAGAGTCACCAGCACTACTAATATCCCCTAGGATGTCTAAAAAGCAATTGCAATCTTGAATTACCACGTCGTAAGTCTTCCTCTTCACATGACTAACGCAGTGAGCTTCAACTCCCAACGGAACCTCCAAGCAATATAGCGCCCTAGTCCTCCCATCCCTCCTTAACTTGGCAGACCTTCTTCACCCCTGACTTAGTACAAGAGGAGGCATGACTCACCCCACTTCCTGCTCAAGTACCAAGCCTCAGCACCCAACAACTTGAAGCTGATAGCCAAACAGGGAAGAGAGGGATGGTAAATCATGTGGCGAGGAAGACTGCACTCGGAGTAATGAAGATTAGTAACTGGGACATTACCTCCTTGTGAGTCTTGCTCGCCACATGATTAATGTAGTGAGCATATACCAAAGCCAATGCGGCTTCATGGTCATGAAAAACACAGAACCAAAATCCAAGGCAAAAACAAAGTTTTAGTCCAATCATCAAACAGAGGAAAAACAAACAGACACCCAACAGGCGGGGGGTAGTCAATCCCAGGCAGAGCTAGCCTGTTGAACAGCCTCAGCAAAACCCCCAGCAGCTGAACCACCCAACACCACCCGATAGTGGGTTGTGAGCATGTGATGAGAGGCCAATGCCACAGCCTTACAAATGTTCTCAATTGAGACGCCTTTTAAAGAAGAAGCCCAGGAGACAGAAATACTGTGTGTAGACCTACCCTGTATCCTGACTGACACCTCCAACCCCTGCGACTCGTAAGCCAAAAGGATCGTCTTCTTAATCCACCTACTCAAGGTGGAAAGAGAAGGCTAATGACCAGACTTTACCTGGCCAAAAGTGACAAACAAACTATCTAATTTGTAAAACTCCAAAGTCCTCTCCAGATACACCAAAACTCTTCTGATATACAACAGGGGGAGACCAGAATCCACCCCAGACACAGGAGAGAAGGTAAGCAGTACAACCTCCCTAGAACGATTGGTAACGGAGGGGACCTTGGGCAAGAATTTAGGATTGGGGCGTACAACAATGCGATCCGGCAACACTCGTAACAAAGAAGGAGACAGCAAAAAGGACCCCAACTCCCCAATCCGAACAGAGGAGGCAATGGCCACCAAAAACACAACTGATCCAGCGGGATACTAGCAACGAGCATTCATACAACAGATACTCACTTGGGCCCATACATTCATACTACGCTAGCATTTCACGCTGGGGTATCAGTTGTTACTCTTTATCAAAATCCCTGCTACCAATTACCTTCTGATTGAAGAGTAATGACTTACCAATGAATCCTTTGCTAATTGGGAAGTTTAAAATGAGTGACATTCATTACAGTTCATAATCCTGAAATAATCACAGAGCCAGAAAGTTTTAAAATGTTTATCTAAAGATTTTGCAGAGTAAAGTACAGAATTGCATGATACTTAATCGCATATCAAGGATGAAGCACAAGAAATCATTTATCGATTAATGACGGTTCCTTAGAAAAGGAGAAGATAGAGACAGCAGCGCAACTAAAGGTTGCATATATTTACCTAAAGTGCGAGAACCAAACCCCTTGGCCAAGGAGTTGGGAAGATAGGACCCAGAAAGGATGAAGAGCAAGACCTCCTCCAGGTTCAGGACAGGACCGGTGACCTCTCTACCTACGACACCTGCGCCGTTCCCCTCTCTGATACTTCACTTCTCCTCGATTCTCCCGTGCCTTCCTTCTAATGGACTCCGCCGCCCCCTCCTCAGGACCTCTCTGGACAGTAATTCAGTCTGCAATCGATCAGCTTGGCGGTCTGGAGCTCTTCCGTGCGTTCTGAGAGTGAACTCTAACTAATTAACTAATTCTATATCTATTATACCCTTCTACGCCCATGTACCTCCCATTAATGTTGCAAAAATATGGGACCACTACTTCTGATTGGACAGGGACAGAGGGTTGATCCTCACACCATATGAATTTAGTTCGAATTCTGAAGACCATTGTTTTTAAAATACCGCCCATCAAATTTATACATTTGCTTTATTTCCCACCCGTCTCACGACAAAATTATACATTCTCCATGTACAATGTTGCATTTTTAACAGGAAAGACATGGGTACAGCAGTGTCGGCCATCAGGTCGCGGCCTTGGACCTCATCCAGGTTGACTTCATCCTTTTCTCTTGGCAGACATGCAAGACGCATGCGCAGAATCTTTTGTCTCTCGAGTTTCAGTTCACCAACCCCAGGCCCAAGTTTACAAACTAATAAAAGTACAAGAAGAAAATATTAAAATCATAACTAAAATGTTTCACTGTATCCCCACTCTCTCTACTCTACTCCCATTTATTTATAAATTCTATCCCGCATTAATAGCGTTAAGAAAACGACAATTTAATTACAACACGAGAGCAAGCTGTAGCATGTGAAAACATTAAGCAGCCATTTTAGAACATACTGCGCAGAAGCAGAATTTTCCCACCAAGCAAAGTAAGACGTCACACCATGTGATATGGTTGAGACATGCGCAGAAGAGTTCCCGCGTTTTAGCGGCCATTTTTAGAACAGACAAGCGTTACTTGTTAGTTAAAACACATAAGCAAGCTTCCTTGCTATTTATGTCGTGTATGCAAAATTAGTATGTACAATACGAAGTTTAATACATTAATACTGTGAGGAGATTGCCTCCGAGCAAGTCTCATTTGTGAGTCCTTGCTCCATCAATCCCCTCTCTGATGGCGTTTCTGAGCCATCAAATACTACCCACAACCAGATGCCAACTTTTAGCATACTATAATTTCATTTTCATTTTAACTTTTTCTATTTTTCACATCTCCTTTCAGCTTTTTGTATAATTCACTTCTCAAATCTTCAAGTTCAATTTCATCGAATTTTCTTTTCTTTCCCTTTCCTGTCACATTATACGAATCATCCTTTCTACAACATTTACACCATATTATTATTGTCAATGTTATTATTGCTATTCCCGCTAAGGGTATTAATACTTTGCCTATAAGTCCTTCTTTCTCTATATTAGAAAACCAGGTACCAATTGACGCTATACTATTTGTCAATCTTTCCCATACACTATCAACTTCCAGTGGTTTCAGTTCCTTGTCAAGTTTCGTAATATTCTGTATATACGTTTCAATTTCTGCACTTTTATCAGGTATGTAAGTGCAACAGTGTTTCGTCTTCAATAAATTACAGACTCCGCCCTCTTTTGCCAAAATAATGTCAAGAGCAAGTCGATTTTGCATAACCATAGATCTAATCGCAACCATTTCCGCATTAATCATTAAAAAGCCTCCAGCAGTATCTGTTGATAAACGATCAACCACTGTAGATAATTTACATATTCTTCTTGAGTTCAGAATTACTCCCACTGAAGGTATCAATGCACCAAATATATCACCTACAATTTCAGAAAAACTAGCTCTTTTGCTACGAGTTAATTCGCTATTATTTTCATTGCTCCCAGTGTTTCTTTTTACGTGGTATATCTTTGGAAATACTATTCCAAAATAACAACTTCCATACCACCATGCAGGAAGCCTAAAGTAAGCCTTATTCCCACACACATAGTAGATTCCAGGAAAAACTGAATCTGTTCCTCCTTTGAGTCCCCAACCTCCAAGAATTAAGAAATTGTGTTCACATTCACTGGTACCGATGAAAACATTGTTATAGTCAGTCCTTAACCTATGTAGACAAATTTTCCCTGTTTTTACAAAATCCAGAGACATAGCAGCTTGAGCCCTGCCAGGTGTGTAACTCCCTTCTTTCTCAGCCCAAGGTGGCAAATGAGCCTTATGCTCAGAAGCTTTCTTTTGAAAATCTTGTCTTCTATCTTCTACTAAATTCAAAAATATCCTTTCTTCTTCATGTAAAGAACATGTTAGATTGTTTCTATGTGCATGTGTTATGTCTATTGATTTCATTGTTAAGAAAAACTCTCCCATAATCTGTGCATCTTGACTACTAAGCACTGGGTTCATACTCTTGCGAATCGGAACCTCAGAAAATATCACATTTATGTTTGAATAATAATACTCAATTGTCCCTGTTCTATAAAATAAACTTGTCAATACACTACATGATATGCCATAGGTTAATGGCAAATGATGATACGTTAATCCTTCTGCTGCTGATTCTGGTAACTTCATACAGACATAACAGTTGCTAACTTCCATGGTATCTACATATTGAAATAGTAACTTAGTGAAAACATTTAAACTAGTATCATTATCTGTTACTTCATGATGAAATTCTGGATCATCTTCTGCCATTAGTTCTACTCTATTACCTCTCAAGTTATCTATCCTTCCCTTTGTTTCATTGTTAATCTTTTTATCCACTATCATAAGGTAGGGAATTGCTACGATCAGTACTAACCATGCTACAAGTACCACTACTAGACTGCATATGCATATAGCACAGCATCTTTTACAACATTTTCCTTTTGATCTCCCAGTAACTGTATCATCGGACATTTTGACAAGGAAGATTGCTCTTCTTATCTATTTTTCTTCAATTTTCTTTGCGCAGCTTCTTCACGTTATCAAGGTGGTCTTGTTTCTGTTTCATAGACCAGTTCTGCACTAGTTCCTTCGTCACCACTTTCACTTGATTCTGAGCTCTCGTAATCTTCAAGAATTATGTAAATCCAGTCAGGACCTTTAAACTTGTTGTTAATAAGTTTCAATCTCTTGCTTCTCCGTTTCTCAGTTTCTTTTTCCTGTCCTGTTTGGCTAGTTACTTCGTTTACTTGTTCTGGATCTTCACTTCTGGTTCTTACGTGGTATTTCACTCTTTTAATGACACTAGGCCAATGATCACCTTTTCTTGTTTTCTGTGTTTTCACTGCCTCTTTGTTTTCTTCTTCAGAAATACTTTTATTTTCAGATCGTGTCACAATTTTATTTTCGACAATTACAGTTTCTTTTATTTGTTCTTTTTCAGGTCTGATTGGTTTCTCTTCAGCAGCTCCACTGTGAGTTTCTAATGGATGACTCTGTTCAGTATTTTCGTCTTCAGATTCAAGAATTTCGAGATCTTCTGATTGAATGTGTTTTCCTTGATCTAACTGGTCCTGATCAGGGCTTATTGCACTTTGTACTTCTGCAGCCTGACCGCATTCTTCTAGACCTGTCTGTCCCTGCTCAAAATTTCTTCGTTCTTCACTATTTTGAGCCCAGTTTTCTTTCCCTATCTGGTCCTGCTCAGGTTCTCTTATTGTTTCTTCTTCTTCTCTTTCCTGAGCTGCTTCTTCTTCACCTATCTGATCTTCTGTAACTTCTTCTAGATTTGCTTGACTTCTTGTTCTGTAGTAAACTTCAGGAATTTCCACCACTGGTATCCAGTCCTGACTTGTGCTCGGTTGTTCTTCATCAGCTTCCCTCGATTCTTGCTCCTGTGATTCTTCAGCTGGGCAACCTTCAGCTTCCTCAGTGATCGTTACTGTCTGAGGATTTTCTTCTTCAGGGTCTGGTACTCTTTTAGTGTGGCTTACATGAATCCAATTAGGAAATCCTGCACACTTCACAGCGGTGTTTGTAACCAATATGATTTGACAAGGTTCGCTCCACCTAGGTGATAGACACGTTTCTCTGGTGTGATTCTTCACTACCACCCAGTCACCAGGATTCAGATTATGTTCTTGTTCAGGCTGCCTGGAAACTGCGTCTTCTCCAACCTGGTGAGAGACAGAACGCACTAGGTCAGCCAATCCTTTGCAATAATCCAGAACCATATCATCAGATATATTCAGCAGTTTGTTTATGGGAACATGTGCTTGTCTCATTGCTCTTCCCATCATTATCTCGTGGGGACTCAATCCGGTATTTCTATCAGGAATGCTTCTGAGTCCCATTAAGACAAGTGGCAATGCATCCGGCCAACTTAATGATGTTGATGCACACATTTTTCCCAGTCTGGATTTTATTGTGCCATTCAATTGTTCAACCACTCCAGAAGCCTCTGGACGATATGCACAGTGCAATTTTTGTTCAATTTGGAATGCTTCACATATTATCTTAATCACTTCACTGTTAAAGTGCTTTCCTCTATCCGATTCCAAAGTTACTGGAAAACCAAATCTAGGAATGAGTTCTCGTAGCAACAACTTTGCGACTGTAATACTGTCATTCCACCTGGTAGGGTAAGCCTCCTCCCACTTTGAAAACAGACACACTATGACAAGTACATATTTCAGCCCTCTGCATGGTGGTAACTGAATGAAATCAAATTGGAGTCTTATAAATGGACCCTCTGCCTTTCCAATCTTTCCAAACCCGATTATTGTCTTCCTCCCTGGATTATGCATTTGGCAGGTTAAACATCTCTGGCAAAGACTCTCTGCTACAGCTCTGAATTTGGGATTGTACCAATTTTGTCTGAAGAGCCTAATCATTGCATCTCTCCCTATGTGTGTGTCTCCATGATACATCCTGGCCATTTGTGAGAGCAGACAGTCGGGCATGACTGGTCTGCCATTGGCACAAATCCACACCTCGTCATCCTCCCTTTGAGAACATCCCACTTTAATCCATATATTCTTTTCACTCTCATCAGCATCATCTTGAAATCGTTTTACATCATTCCATGTTTCAGGAGGTGCACACAGCAAAAGTTGGCAGCTGATTCCCATTCTTTCCACCCTTTTATTCACCGCCATTCTGTTTTTGGCACAATGTTGAGCCACAAGGTCTGCATATCGGTTGCCGACTACCACCCAGTCATCTCCTGACTGGTGTGCGGCACATTTCACCACAGCCAATTCTTTTGGTGATTGTATTGCTTCCAGCAATTCCCTTACAAACTGTCCATTTTTAATGGGGGATCCTGAAGAAGTCATGAAATCCCTCTGCATCCATAGTTGGCCAAAATCATGCACAACCCCGTAACCATATTGGCTATCTGTAAATATAGTTACTTTTTGATTCCTCCCAATTTTGCAAGCTCTTATCAAAGCAATCAATTCAGCTACTTGTGCATATTTTACTCCTGGTAAATAGGATGCTTCGACTATTCCAGTTAATTCACATACTGCATATGCTGCAGTCAGTTTACCATCTTCATGCCTCTGGCATGAACCATCAACAAACAGCTCCCTGTCTGGCTTCCTTAGGGGCAATTCCTGAATGTCAGGACGTGGTTCTGTGCATAACTCTGTGACTTGTAAACAATCATGTTCTTCTTAGTCATCTTTAACTTCTTCATGGTATGGGTCTGGTAGTAAGGTAGCAGGATTCACTATTGTGCACCTTACCATGGTCACATTTTCAGCACCCAAAATTATTCTCTCATACTTAGTCATCCGACTAGGAGTAAGATGCTGAGTTTGGGTTCTTGTCAATAGAATCACAACCGCATGTGGAACAAACACTTTTACTGGGTGTCCCATTACAATTGACTCACTTTGTTCAATGCTCAAACAGGTAGCCGCTACTGCTTTTAAGAAGCCTGGCAAAGCGGCCGCCACTGGGTCCAGTGTAGCAGAAAAATATGCTATTGGACGTCTATCCAGACCATGTCTCTGAGTTAGGACTGATAGTGCACAATTTTCTCTCTCGTGACAGAATAGTGCAAATTCTTTCTTATAATCGGGCATGCCTAAGGCAGGCGCTGCACACAAAGCATTTCTCAATTTTACAAAAGCTCCTACACTTTCGTCATCCCATTCAACTGGGTCCTTTGCCTTCTTTTTTGTCATTTGAATTAGGGGCTTTGCTAACAGGGAAAATCCTAGTATCCATTGTCGACAATAACCCACTACCCCAAGGAACATTCTCACTTCCCGTTGGGTGTTAGGCATTTGCATTTTCTTGATTAATTTTACTCTTTCAGAGGTTATTCTTCTTTTTCCCCTCTCAATTTGATGTCCTAGATACTTAACTGTTGTTGTGCAAAACTGCAGTTTTTCAGGTGAGACTTTATGCCCTTCTTCAGCTAAGTGATTCAATAATGCAATAGAGTCCACAACACAGTCTTCTCTGGTGTTAGATGCCACTAATAAGTCATCTATATACTGAACTAAAACTGAACTTCCTGGCATTACTAGTTTTTCTAAACACTTTTTCAATATCTGATTGAAAATGGAAGGACTTTCCGTGTACCCCTGAGGAACACGATTCCATACATAGACCTTATTCTCGAATTTAAATGAGAAAAGATACTGGCTATCTGGGTGCAATGGTATTGAAAAGAACGCTTGGCATAAATCAATCACAGTGAACCATCCTGCACTCCAAGGGATCTGGTATAGAATTACTGCAGGATTTGGCACTATAGGACAACAAGGTTCCACAATCTTATTTATTTTTCTCAGGTCTTGGACAATCCTATATTTCCCACTAGGCTTCTTTAAACCCATTATCGGTGAATTACATGGGCTACTCATTACTTCTTTTAGTATGTTTTGTTTTACCATTCGATCGATTTCTTCAATAACTTCTGCTTTTACTTCTGCACTCATTTTGTACTGCCTGGTATTCGGGAAAATGGCACCTTCTTTTACAGTAATTTTAACTGGGTCTATTTTGGCCATAAGTCCTACTTCTTTTCCCGTGAAATCCCATATTATAGGATTTACTGCAGTTTTTAATTCTTCTGGCAGCTCATCTTTTGTTATCAAGGAGAACATCTCATCCACTTCTGTACCTTGTTTTGCAATCATAAATTTATATACATGGTCTTCATCAGGGGTCTGAATTGCCACACCATCCGGTGTGCAGAATATTGTGCAGTTCATTTTACACAACAAATCTCTTCCCAATAGATTTACTGGACTAGAATCACACACTACAAATTGATGCATTTCTCTAAAATTTCCAATTTTAACTTCCATTGGTTCGGTAAGAGGTGTTCTAATCTTTCGATTAGCTACTCCCACTACTTGGATAGCTTCTCCAGAGAGAGGAAGATCTGGGATGTCTGCTGTTCTCACAGTAGACCGGGTAGCACCAGTGTCCAAAAGAAAAGTAATATCATTACCCTTCACATTTCCTTCAACATATGGACCTGACTGATCTACCTGTAAGGATGCGCCAAGTACGCACTCCTTCTCCCCCTCTCCTAGGCACCGTCATGAACTGTACTGACAGAAATCGTCCTGTAAAAGAAACTGTGATGTTACATAATCATTCTTACCACTTCCTCCTTGATATATGACGTCTGTACCGTGCTTTGCTCTGCTTACATTACCCTGTATAGGTGCAGGTGGCAACTGACTCTGAGGATTTACACACTGCTGTGAGTCATTCTGCGTCTGTGGATTTAAATTTTGATTTGGGCCATTATTATTCCGTATCTTTTTACATTCATCCTTCCAATGCCCCAATTTTCCGCATCAATGACAAGGAAATTTCTTTTTAGCCTCTTCTCTGCTCATTCGTCCTCTCAATTTTCCACCATTCCCAGTATCAGCATTCGATCCAGAATCTTTTCCCTGATTTTCACTTGGATTATCCAAATTAATCCCTGTTTCTCGGCCATTTTTACCTGAGCCCACATCACTTTCTCTTGCAGTTTCTTGTGCCTATCCTCAATGTCATCTCCACAATATTTCGCATATTTCAAAATCTCGTCGATCAGTTTCCCTTGCCAACACAACATATGCTGCTTAATCATCTGACAAATTTCTGGCTTTAGACCATAAACAAATCGGTAAACAAACTGACTCATGTTCTTCTCTCCAATATCCTCAAAGCCACTATACTGTTTGAATACCTGCAATAAACGTTCATAGTAGGCGTGTACCGATTCACTGGCTTCTTGAGTAGTTCTGTCTATTTTCACCCAATCTGTCTCTTTTGATGGTATCTTTCCTTTCAGGTAAGTTATTACCTGCTGATATTTTTTCATTACATCACTTGACGGGGCACCTGTCTTTGGATCTCTGGGATACTCTTCACTTGGCCAATCAACTGTGATTTTACAATCTGTCCATAAATCGGCAGGTACCACTATGTCGAACAAACCATCCAAGTCCTTCAACAATACCTTTGACACTTTCACAAACCTCTCAACCTGCTTGTACCATTCAATTGGTTTTTCTCTTAACTTTGGGAAATCATTCGTAAAGGATAAAATATCCTGTCTGCTCCATGGGACATGTACATATCCCCCTCCTGGAACTTCTCGCATCGGGTACATTTGAGCTGCTTTCCCTGTTTCCTTCATCAAATATTCAGAAGCTGCTCTACTGTATCGTGCTTCTTCCTTTTTCTTTGTCCATCTAACTTTCCATTTATCTAGGTCTCCCCATTTCTGTAAGACTGTCATTAATTCTTTTATTTGTAATTTTCTACCAGAGGCATTCATGTTTTCTAAATCTTTGTCCGAAAAATCTGCTCTATAGGGTTTCTGTAACACCTTTGACTTCCATATTTCAATTCCCATCTGCAGAGCTAAGTCTGATAATTTTTCATGGAATATTTTTACATTTCTTGTGATGCTTCTGCACACAAACAACAATTCTTCTTCATCGTAAGTATTTAGACGGTCTATCCCTACATTTCCTGCTATTATTTCTTTCAATTCAATTTTTAGTTTATAAATGTCCGTAATCTTTGGGGGTGTACACTGTTTGTCTGATCCTTGTGCCCACCTTTATAAGTCTTCTGGAGTAACTACTGTGCCACTTTTTGTTCCTGATGAGGTTATTATGTTTACATCTTTTGAGCAACCAGGTGTAGCTCTTCTGGGAGTACTATTTACGGATTCTCGAATGGGCAAGTCCATTAATGAAATTATAGATTCACAATCACTAAAATGATCCTCAACCATTACTATTGCTTCAGGTTTTGGAATGTTCACAGGAGCAGGCGCAACTAGCGGCTGGAGATAGTTTACCTTGTCACTATATAATGGAACTACGGGACCAATTGTTACAGGTATGGTCAAAGAATCAGGATGCACTTTTATCTGTGTTATTTTCTGTATTAATTCTGCTCTGGTTTTTTCTAGGGCTTCCTTTTCTTTATCATGAAGTTCCCTACTAGGTGTGGAATCATGCATTACTTGCTGTACCAATGGTGTCTTTAATGGTGGTGCACTTGGGGTACATCCCTTTGTCCCTTCTTGATATGGTGGGGGGTTCTTTAATATCTCTTCCATAAATTCAACTTCAGAATCTCCATTTCTCATCAAGTGTTTTGTCTTTTCTGTGCATTTGCTCCCTAACAGTTCTTCTTCTGTCAATATTGGATACAGTCCCTCTGTAAGCATCGCTCTTCTCCACTGTTTCATCTGACCGTCCCTTGACTCATTGTGGTATCTCGGGAAAAATCCCTGATAACCCCTATTACTTCTGGATCGGTCACGTTCAAACGCCTCAGTTTCCCACTCTTCTAAGGCTTCGTATTGGGTCAATCAAGGTCTTGGTTCTAAATCATTCATCTTCAATCTCAAATTTTGAAGAATCCTTCCATTAAAAGTACCATTCTCGGGAAATTTTAATATTCCATCATTTTTGGTATGTTCTATCCAATTCTCTAACCATACCCAAGTATGATAACCTCTTTCCATCATCATGAATGAGGCGGGCGTTTTAGCTGGTGGAATGATAATTCCTTCTCTAGTTTTGATTGGTTTGTCCTTTTTAAAGTAATTCTTAATCTTTTGTAGGAATGACATTTTCCTCTTCTCTCCGTACATTTTATCTAAACCTCGGTGTATAAAGTTATATTCTGCAAAACCTAGGAATCTCCTATCCGGACGAGTTCCTATTAAAGTTGGATCGCGTTTTAACATGCAATCTCCACTATCCACTAAGATTTCTGCTTCTATTTTAGCAACCAATCAAATTCCAGTTTACTTTTGTCTCTGAACAAATCCTAGCGCGGCATTTCTGTGACGTTGATCTGCCACCCCTCCTTTACAATCTGCACTTTTCGGTCCCTCGCTGTTTCGACCAATCCCAGCGCGGCACCTGTGACGTCATTATTACTCCTGACTACTGACCCCTCCTTTACAAGAGTCTTCCACGCCCGCGGTTTCAACCAATCCCAGCGCGGCGCTTGGTGACGTCAGCTCCCTCTCCGGCAGCTGACCCTCCCTTTACAAATTCTTACGCAAAACCTTATTTTCTCTACAACTAAAATTAAAATTCAGTAACAACATAAAACATTCGCTATCGTGCCAGTTTCTCTAATTTGAAAAAGATAGTTTTCGTCCGCACTAGTAAACCCTTTCCGTTTACTAAACATGCACTACGAGTAAAACCCTTCCGTTTACTCTTCCCTTGAGCATCAAAAATACCTGTTACTTCTTCAATGTTACCCTTTCTAGGTGATATAACATCAAATTTTCATCAGCATATTCCTTTTGCTATTACTCACACGCATAGAGTCCCTAACAAGTACTGATAGCCCTGCTTAACTTTTCAGTACTATTTCTGCCTGACAGATAACCTCACTGCAGTATGGCTTCCACTTACCACCTGCTATTCAATTTTCCTCCCCGGGGAATTCTGGACAACATAAAACAAAACTTTAAACAATAACAGGTGTTAGTTCATAAAAATATAATTCTTATTACCCAATTAACAAAGCGGAACCATCCTCTGATAACCAGAAAACTGATCCAGCGCGATACTAGCAACGAGCATTCATACAACAGATACTCACTTGGGCCCATACATTCATACTACGCTAGCATTTCACGCTGGGGTATCAGTTGTTACTCTTTATCAAAATCTCTGCTACCAATTACCTTCTGATTGAAGAGTAATGACTTACCAATGAATCCTTTGCTAATTGGGAAGTTTAAAATGAGTGACATTCATTACAGTTCATAATCCTGAAATAATCACAGAGTCAGGAAGTTTTAAAATGTTTATCTAAAGATTTTGCAGAGTAAAGTACAGAATTGCATGATACTTAATCGCATATCAAGGATGAAGCACAAGAAATCATTTATCGATTAATGACGGTTCCTTAGAAAGGAGAAGATAGAGACAGCAGCGCAACTAAAGGTTGCATATATTTACCTAAAGTGCGAGAACCAAACCCCTTGGCCAAGGAGTTGGGAAGATAGGACCCAGAAAGGATGAAGAGCAAGACCTCCTCCAGGTTCAGGACAGGACCGGTGACCTCTCTACCTACGACGCATGCGCCGTTCCCCTCTCTGATATTTCACTTCTCCTCGATTCTCCCGTGCCTTCCTTCTAATGGACTCTGCCGCCCCCTCCTCAGGACCTCTCTGGACAGTAATTCAGTCTGCAATCGATCAGCTTGGCGGCCTGGAGCTCTTCCGTGCGTTCTGAGAGTGAACTCTAACTAATTAACTAATTCTATATCTATTATACCCTTCTACGCCCATGTACCTCCCATTAATGTTGCAAAAATATGGGACCACTACTTCTGATTGGACAGGGACAGGGGGTTGATCCTCACACCATATGAATTTAGTTCGAATTCTGAAGACCATTGTTTTAAAATACCGCCCATCAAATTTATACATTTGCTTTATTTCCCACCCGTCTCATGACAAAATTATACATTCTCCATGTACAATGTTGCATTTTTAACAGGAAAGACATGGGTACAGCAGTGTCGGCCATCAGGTCGCGGCCTTGGACCTCGTCCAGGTTGACTTCATCCTTTTCTCTTGGCAGACATGCAAGACGCATGCGCAGAATCTTTTGTCTCTCGAGTTTCAGTTCACCAACCCCAGGCCCAAGTTTATGAACTAATAAAAGTACAAGAAGAAAATATTAAAATCACAACTAAAATGTTTCACTGTATCCCCACTCTCTCTACTCTACTCCCATTTATTTATAAATTCTATCCCGCATTAATAGCGTTAAGAAAACGACAATTTAATTACAACACGAGAGCAAGCTGTAGCATGTGAAAACATTAAGCAGCCATTTTAGAACATACTGCGCAGAAGCAGAATTTTCCCACCAAGCAAAGTAAGACGTCACACCATGTGATATGGTTGAGACATGCGCAGAAGAGTTCCCACGTTTTAGCGGCCATTTTTAGAACAGACAAGCGTTACTTGTTAGTTAAAACACATAAGCAAGCTTCCTTGCTATTTATGTAGTGTATGCAAAATTAGTATGTACAATACGAAGTTTAATACATTAATACTGTGAGGAGATTGCCTCCGAGCAAGTCTTATTTGTGAGTCCTTGCTCCATCACAACGTTCATGGTCAAGAACTTTATGTCCATCGACCCCAAGGGTTCAAAAGGAGCCACCTGCAGTGCCTGCAACACCAGAGGGAGATCCCAGGCTAGGGCAGGACAAATCTCCTGAGGACGCTGAAGAAAACAACTAAGCATCAACCTAGCCAACAATGGATCAAGCTCATCCAAATGAGGACTAAGCAACGCCCGCAAAACTTCCCACTGCGCCCGAAGAGTAGAATGAGCCAGTCCCAACAAAAAAACAACGAACAGTAAATCCAGTATCCTGATAGGATCCACCAAACCAGAGTCCAGCCCCTTAGTGACTCACCACCTAGAAAAGGATCCCCAATGCTGGGATTAAGACCGAAAAGTCGCTGGACGCCTGGATCCCTGAAGCAGGTCTACCACCTCTGCTGAGCAGCCACGGGACAACAGACTCACCCTTTCCATTGCCAGGCCTGAAGATGGAGCCACCACAGAATCCCTGCCGGTTGCGGCGAATTCCTCAGAGGATACAGATGGTCGGGAATCACCCAACAGTCCTGAACCGCAAGCTCCCTCAGAAGAGGATACCAGGGGCAGCGGACCCAGCCCGGCACAATCTACAGAACAAAAGCCTTCTCCAGGCAGATTTTGCACAGCACCCTGGCATTCAAGGGGATCAGACGAAATGCGTAAAGCAGGCTGTCCGGCCACCGGAACAACATTGCATCCACTCGCCATTCCTACGAACAGGGAGCAATCGTGCAGAAATGGGGCAGTAGAGCATTGTCCTTGGCCGCAAATTAGTCCACCGTCAGACACCCAATCTTTGTCTGCAACACAAGGAACACCTCCATCGACAAAGAGATTGAATTCAAAGGGGGAAAACCCTGCTCAGGTGATCCGCCACACAATTCTCCCTTCCCGGGAGATACACCACCCTCAGAGACAACACAGTGCTCTCCACCCAGGTCAGAATCTCCTGAGCCAGGAACCACAAGGACTGCCATCTGAACCACCTTCATTTCCCAGAAGTTGGAAGAACAACCAGCCTGCAGGCAATCCCAGGGAGCAAAACAGTGGGAGAAGACACGCTCTGGCCCTGAAACCAAGGCGGACCAGCAACGCTCTCCCATTGGAGCTCCGGCGACCCATCGACACCAGAGCCACCCTCACAGCGAGGATTGGCCCCCCGCATGAGCCTGCTGATTCAGGGCCTCAACAAGACAGTAAGAACCTGCTCTGGCCGGGCTTCACCGCTGGGAAGTCCTTAGCAAAGTCCTGAATGGCTTAGCCCTTAGACAAATAGTGCTTGAAAGACTGATTGTCCACCTCCTGGCACTCATTATCAATCATCTTCCTGATCGATGGATACAAGGGAAGAGACTCAGGTCCATGCTTCTGGTAGTGCGTGAAAGAATCCTTGGAATCATCCTCCGCCTGGGGCACAAACATTGCAAGGTTATCTTTAATATGCTGCAGAACCTGCTTCAGTTCCTGCCCCTGCACATATCTACCCCAGAGATCATCCTCCTCCCTGTCAGCCTCAGCACTGCTGGAAGGCTCAACATGCTGCTTCTTAGGGGAAGAAGGGCCCTCACGCTCCTTAAACGCTGCAGTCACAGCAGCCTAGACCATCTGCTGGATGGCTTTCAAGGAAGGAGCCTCTTCTGGAGCCTGAACACAAGGGCCTGCCTCCGTTTGCGGTCTCTCATCAGGCTCCATCCTGACACACAATCCTGACAGGAATAGAACGTCCCCAAAGGAACCAGGCTGAAATAAGCAGAACCTGTTGCAAAAAGAAACACCACAAGAAAACCGGGCCAGTTGCCAAGCAACCTCACCACACCAGCAGGGTGCACGCTGTGAGCGTGACTGAATGTTCGCATTCCCCAGCAGCTGCCAGCATGGCAGGAATGCGTGACACGTCACAGCCTCAGCTGAGCCCGGGACCGTTGCAACAATAAAAAAAATACAGGAAGTGGGGTGGGTCGTGCTTCCTCTTGTACTAGGTCAGGGGTGAAGGAAGTTGGCCATGTTAATAAGGGATGGGAGGACTAGAGCGCCAAATTGCTTGAAGGGTTCTGTTGGGGAGCTGAAACTCACATTAGTCATGTGGTGAAGAAGACTACACTCGGAGTAGCCAGGGCCGCAACACCTGTAGAATGCTTTCAAACTGCATAGGTTTATGGTAACCAAGAGACGGTACATGAAACACTGATTTAGTATGAAGAACACTATAGTTAAATCACTCATCAGCAGTTTCCCACACTAAACTTCTTTTTGAATTGATAACGTTATCCAATGATTCACACTTGATGATTGTCAAGAAAAATGTTAAGAATGTGCCAATTCTTTGAGGAGAACACCATAGCAAATGAATGATCACTGCTTCAGCCTCTCATTCTTCAGAAAACTCTTAACCTTCATTGCTTAAAGTAAACTGCTAAAATATATTTTTGAAAGGAAACTCTCAAGGCACTGTACTGAATTTTTGGAAACACTGCTAAAGTTTTGTCTTTTCAGAGCTGATAATAATACCAGATCTACTTAAATAATGTATCTCTTGCACAAATAATGTTTCCAGACTATCCTAAAATTAGTATTGTTATCTCACTTCTGAAGAAACCCTCGATAGACTCTGAAGACCTTAATAAATTATTATCCTTTCTCACATCTTTCTTAGCTAGCAGAGATTCATGGAAGGTATACTTCCATCTCAACTTAAGCAACTTATCTCAGCTAAAGAACTCTCAAGCGACCTTCTCTCTGTTTAATCATTCCTTATTGCAATAAGAGTTACAGTGCACTCATTGTCACTTATTTTCACAATAATACGGTCTACAACTAAGATATTTCAAAAGGAGATCAAAGAATGCCAATCAATATGCCTCTAACATTTGACAAATACATGAAAAAGATACATCAAAGTTAGAGGGCCCTTTATATGCCAATGTGCATACAAACAAAAAGTTGCTAACGGATAATACAAAGGGACTCAGCCATCATAGGGTTTTGTGTGTAACCAGGGACGTCTTGAGGAATTTGGGGACCTTGGGACAAATGTATTTATGGGGCCCCTGTTCGGAAGAGCTTTGCATTTATGACTCAATTTCAGCTCTTTAATGCCCTCTTTGGCCAGGTCATTGACAGTGTACAGGCGCACTAGTTCAAATTCTAAATGTATTAACATCTAATATTCATGGATAAGGACATGTGTTTACAATATTGTAACTCAGCTGCAGGTCACTAATGTTACTGCAAATAATCTCTGTGACACCCTCCCATTTCTTATATGTGAGGTCCTATTGTCATCTAAAATATTTTTTTTATAGATGTTTCATGGAACAAACATATTTCTCTGCAAATTGTCTGTAATAGACTCTCACACATCATCCACATTAAAATAAATTAAAGGAAACATTTAAAAAGATCTGTCAACAGGGCAAGACTTCTAGCAGAACAGAGCTGGCTCTATCAGGGATCCTCCTGAAAGACTGGGGCCCTAGGCCAGAGCCCACTTTGCCCATGCCTTAAAACGTCTCTGTGTGCAACTGTTGGAAATAAGACAGCCTCGCTCAGCCACCAGTTGTAGTTGGTGGTTATCAAGAACAACAGAAAATCAAAACAAATATAAAATGAGAAAAGCAAAAAGGAAAGAGAACCTGGATATTATTTAGGGAGAACACACCCCATAATATCCCTCATCACATAAGAGAACGGTATACAACAGTGTGGTCATCTAGCCAGGGCTTCCTGGTATTCGTCCGGTCAGTACACATCAACTACCCTCCTCTCCATCAAGTAAGTTGTCCCATATTTCTGTAAATTTATTCAAGGTGGTCATTTAACCTGATACATTCATAGAATGGCACATGGTACATTTATTGCAGCCATGTATTGATGGTTGGGGACTCGTCTGTTTTCCAGAGCCTTAGTATACAACTATTCGCAAACCATCTATTCCTGCGCTCAGGATATTAGGCTGCATCATGAAGAGGTACCACTCCCGCACTTAGTTGTAAAGTTGTCTAGGGCATCAGTCATTTTCAACCAGACTTCACACAAGTAGTCATGGAGAACGTGATAGTCCCATAGCAGATGAGTATGTTGCTAGCTAGAGTGTTGCATCTCCGGCATTTTGAATCCGCAGATAAGTCTTCTATGTTTATTCTGTATGAGGACCATTTATTTAAAAAGTTTTGTATAGCGTGAACATGACCCAAGAGGGTATCAGAGTGCTTTACAGAGAGATGCGACACCTATAAGGGGAGGCAATCGTAGCAAAACATAGCAATAGAAAAAATAACAGTAGTTACGTAACGACATAATAGTGGGCAAAAGAATTAGGCAGTAGAATAAGAATAGGAGGCAATCGTGGCAGAACATAGCAGTAGATAAAAATAGCAATAGTTACGTAACGACATATTAGTGGGCAAAATAATTAGGCAGTAGAATAAGGCGAAAGAGTCATTGTGATAGTGGATGAGGATTAGCCGATCGATGGGCTAGGAAGGACCCATCCGTATCCGGTTGACGTGACTCAGGACCCCGGCTAGACTTCAGGACAGGCAAGTATTCATCAGTAGCGCTTTCACTTCCTTTTTGAAGGCCACTGTTGATGGAATCAGTCTCATTTCCGTAGTCAGGGAGTTCCAGATTCTTGGGGCGATTCCTGAGAAGGAACGGTTGTAAGTTTTTGTTTTTTTAATTTTTTCGGTTTAAGTAACAGGGTGCTGGAGCTCCTGGAGGTACGGGTACCACCCGACAACTCAAGTTTTTTTGTGAGGTAGAGAGGCGTGTTGAAGTGAATGGCTTTGTGGGTCATGCAGGCAAGTTTTAGGTGTATCCTTGCTTCGGGAGATAACCAATTGAGAGATTTCGAGTCCGGGGAGATGTGATTGCTCTTCTTGGAGCCTGTGATGAGCCTGGTGGCCGCATTCAATGAGGCTCTGAGGGGGGCCAATCTGTACCTTGGAAGACCACAGAGTGTTGCACTGCCATATTCCAGCCGTGAGATGTCTAATGCTTGTACTGCGGACTTGAGGTCAACAGGGAAAAGCAAAGGTTTTAGTTTCCTTAGAATGCTCAGTTTGAAGTTCGCTCCTTTGGGAGATGCGCTGATGTGATTCTGCATGTTCAAGTTCCTATCCAACACTATTCCCAGGGATTTCGTAGAGTCTATGATATGTGGTGTGCAGTTGAGAGCAGAAAGATTTTTCTTGTATTCCTCAATGATGGGGGCTTGCTTGGGTGGGGAAATAAGGAGGAATTCCATTTTGAGGGCGTTTAGTTTGAAATGGTTGAAGGTTAGCCAGTTAAGGGTTTTGTGTAAGGTTCCATTGAGTGTCTTGATATCGTCAGGCGAGGAGATTTTCATGTACAACTGGGTGTCGTCTGCATACATGTGGTATTGGATGTTAGATGCTTTGAGGATTTCAGTGAGGGGTTCAAGAGATAGGTTAAAAAGTGTGGGTGAAAGCGAGGAGCCTTGGGGCACCCCCAGGGTGCAAGGACTGGGATGGGAGAGGGATTCATTGGATTTAATTCTCTGTGTTCTATTATGGAGAAAGGAGGCAAACCATTTTAGTACTGAGCCAGAGAGCCCCATCCTATGTTCCAGAAGGCTCAGGAGATTGTCATGTTTGACCGTATCGAAGGCTGATGAGAGGTCAAGTAGGATTAATAGGCACGATTCGTTCCGGTCGAGCAGTGTAAGAGCATCATCAACTATATGAGTGATGGCTGTTTCGGTGCTGTGGCCTTGAAGGAAGCCTAATTGGAATTGATCTAGTATCTGGAATTCCTCAATGTGGTTACATAGTTGTACCTGTACACATTTCTCAATGAGCTTTGCCAGAGTAGGGGTGTTAGTGATTGGTCAGAAGTTATTCAGATCCTCAGGGTCTGCCGTAGGTTTTTTGAGAAATGGGAGAACTAGCCCGGACTTTAGGCAGTCAGGGATCTCACCTTGAAGTAGGGAGGCATTAACAATCTTGGTCCAGAGCGGAACTAGAGGCCTTATCATTTCTTCAAAGAAATATGAGGGAAGGGGATCGTTGAAGTGATTCGAGGGTTTCAGGGTAGAGAGAATGTTCAGAATGGATGTGTCATTGAAGGTTGAGAATTGATTCCAATGAGCATTGTTTTTAGGGGTGTGATAGGTAGGAAGAAGGGGCTGGGGAGTTAGGTGGGAGTCTGGTAAGGATGATAACTCGAGCAGTGCAGACCTTAGATCAGATTCAATTTTGTTGGATTTTCAAAGGATGAAGGCGGCAAAGTCCTCGCAATTAGGTTGGGGACTGGCGGTAATTGGCGATTGAGTGGGTGTGTTGTTGGATTGCCGCTTGATCAGCTCAAACAGCATTTTGGGGCGATTTCGGCTTTGTCCAGTTGGCTTCTGAAGAAGGTCGCTTTTGCAGTTCTGATGTGTTTGTTGTACAGACTCCTTCTTAATCTCAAAAGTTTGAGGAGTTCAGTAGATGGAGAAGATCTCCATGCTCGTCTGCTAGTCTCAAGTTGCGCCTGTCTGAGTTTAGGCAGTCATTGAACCAAGGTTTGGAGTCTTTGTTGGATTTTATTTTTAGTTGAAGGGGGGCAATTGCATCCAGAACTTTTAGCATGGAGTTGTTGTAATGCTCCGTGAGTTCATGGACATCTGCCATGAGCGTGGGCGGAGGCAGGGACAGATTGCTGCGTGATATGAGGTCGTTCATGTTTGCATGTTGCAGCGATCTTTTCCAATGTTTCAGTTTCTTGGGTTGAAGTCTTTGGGTGTGCCATCGTTCAAGGATGAGGAAGGTGATAACGTGGTGATATGACCAGTCACATGGGGCAATCGATTCAATCTGAATGGTGTTGTGGTAAGAGATGATTAGATCGAGGGTCGAGCCCAAGTTGTGTGTTGGGCTGTCGCAGAATTGAGTCAGGTTGAGGTCAAGTAGGAATTTTTTAAGACTGTTCACGGTGAGGTCATTTGGATCATTCCAATGTAGGTTGAAGTCTCCGAGGAAGATCTGGGGGCAATGGAGACCTAAATTGGATGAGATGGTGTCCATGGTTTGTTCGATCAGAAGGAGGTTGTCTCCTGGAGGATGGTAGAAGATGTGTAGGTTGCATAGGGGTCTTTGTTTGCTGAAGATGTTGATGCTCAGGTATTCACAAGATGAGAGAGATTTGGAGGGAGACTGTTTCGCTGAGAGACTGTTATGGTAAATACAGGCGACGCCTCCACCCGTACTCTTGGCTCTGTCAAGTCTGATAATATTGTGACTACGAGGTACTAGGATGTCCAGGACAGGACCAGAGGAGACATTGAGCCAAGTTTCAGTGAGAATCAGGAGGTCGAGTTCTTGATCAAGGATGAGGTCAGCGATGTCCACGGCATGTTTCACAGAGGATCTGCAGTTGAGAAGGATGCATTTCAGGTGAGTTTTGGAGTCGGTGAAGGTAGACTGTGCAATGTGAACTTGCATGAGGTTTGCAGTATTTAATGCATTAGGGTTATGTGTGGGGGTTCTACGCGGGTTTAGTGTAATGGTTTGAATGGGCTCCGGAATGACTGTCTGATGTCTAGGATCTTTAAAAGGGTATAGCGGCATAGTTTGAATAGGTCTAGATGTGACTGGGATGTCAAGTTGAGTGGAGTTGTAAGTTAGAAGAAGGGAGAGAATGTCCGGAACAGAAAGGTAGTTCTTAAATCTAATGGGTCTGGACGGGGCGTTCGGGTAGGGAGTAGTATTCCAAGACCTGCGGGGGATGTCTGCTTAGGGTCCCTCCTCTTCTCAGAGGGAGGAGTGGGTGCCTTAGGGTAATGGTTGGGCATTTGCAGGCACGACTGCAGAGCCATGTTGGACGATAAGTCAGAGGCCAGCTATGAGGTGATGATTATGAGCTTTTGAATGTCAGTTTTGAGTTTTTGAAGCTCCCAGTTGATTTCCTTTAGTCTAGAGGCCACATAGGGCTGAGTATCAGTGATCATGGAGGGGGAGGGAGAGGGAGAGGGGCCAGTCCCGGGTGTGGTAGTAGTAGAGGAAAATAAGAGAGGATGGTAAGGAGAAGGGACGATCCCGCAGGGGGAGGTCTGTCGATGTTGGCCAGGTGGGAGTGGAGGGGGGCAGATGTTTTGGAGTAGTTAGGAAGCTTGGGAGGCAGAGGGGTTAGGTTCGGGGTGTGAGCTGTTCATGGTAGCAGGAGAAGTCATTAGGTGATGTAGGGGGATTCCATGAGGGGTCTGAGGAGTGGGCGAAGGGCTAGAGTCCCATGATGATATGAGAGGGACATTGTCAGTGGGGGAATTGTTTATGCCGGTAATGAGCATGAGAGTGTTGTTCAGGGTCTCAGGTGGAGTAATATGGTGCTTGGGTTTAAGAATATAGACTTCATGGTGGTCCTGAGGAATGGGTGAGGGATTAGAGTCCCCTGGAATTTTGAGAGGGTCACTGTTGTTAAGGGAATTCTTAATGATGGAGAAACATTCATCAAAGATTTCTAGGTTACGATTAGCGGCTTGTATGAGGATAGTCCCATTATTATAGATGGATATGGTAGCCGTCGCTTTGAATGCGGGTGAAGTGACTACAGAGAGTCTTAGGCCATGTGGAACTTTCTTAGAGGAGGAGATGCTGAGTAGTGAGTGGAATGCATTTCTCCACTGTGCCCTTCTTTTAGTGTAAAAGAACAGATCATTTGTGATAGCTCCTTTTTTTTGGCAGAAATATGGGTCAGAGATTAGGGTTTCTTGGTTAGATTTTAGAAGTCTGTGTTTAAGGGATTTGGCTGCATTTTTAGATAGGTTGGGTGGATAGTTGATTATGTAACTATTCTGACCTAGCCTCTCAAGACTGGAATCCGGACTGCTCAGTGCATAGGAGGCCATGGTTTCTTAAGATGTCGTAGGGTCTGTGTTGAGGAGACTCAGGAGTAGGATAGCAGAGGGTGGGGGTGTCTAGCGTGTGTCCTTAGTGGCGTATGTGGACGTTGGTAGTGTCTAATAAATGGATCTACAGGCGAAACGAGGCTTACAGAGGAACCCGTTACCCGGATTGATAATGTGATTTGGGGAGGCAGCAGCAATGATTAGTGGAGTGCTGTGTGAGGAACCCAAGTTGTGGGTGTGAGACACCAAAGGAGGTTGAGGAGGTATGTTCAGACAATGGGACGTCGTAGTGAGTTAACAAAAAAGCAAGCTCACGTGGACAGTAGCGTTGGTCTATATTAGGCCAGGATGTATATTGCGAATTGAGTGTGGGCTGCAGTGTGTCAGGCCGTTCTGAGATGGTCACACAGTGTGAGCAATGTAAGGAAGGTAGAGAGCAAAACATTTTAACCAGAGTGCAGTGTGTCAGGTCGTTCTCAGATGGCCGCCGCAATGGGAGATTGAGGAGCTGAGGGAGAGTCTAGGATGGCCACAAGATGAGAGAGCAATGTGAGGAAAGTAGGGAGTAGAAATCTGAGCAAAGCTCTAGGATGGCCATATAGCGCGAGCAGTGTGAGGGGGTGACGGAAAAACTAAGGTGGCCACATCGTGAGAGCAATGTGAGGTAAGTAAGGAGCATGAGTCTAAGCAGTGTGCAGTGAGACATGTAGTTCTCAGATGGCCGCTGCATAAGAAGATTAAGTAGTAGAGGGAAAGATCAAGATGGCCACAGCGTGAGAGCAATATGAGGGAAGAAAGGAGTGGAAACCTAAGCAGAAATCTAAAATGGCCATGTAAAGTGAGCAAAGTGAGGAAAAGTAGGGAAAAGTAGGGAGCAAAGTCAGGAATCAATTAAAAGAGTTGGCCCTCCCTGAGGAACACGGTGCCTCCATTTACATTGTATTAATCACATAATGTCATGTGTCATGAATCATATTCAGGGTTACTTGCAGCCGGCTCTCTGGAGGCAGAGTTGGTCAGCCCGACCAAGATCTAGACTCTATGAGGCGATGAAGTCAAGGCTGGACTTTTGCCCTCAGTTCGGTCGGGCCTCTTCTAGAGGCGGTGCATCAGTTCTAATGAGCTGGGCCCACGAGGAACCCATTTTGTGTTGTTTGGTTGTAACGGGCGGGGCGAGGGCACACCCTTACCTTTACACTGAGTTGGTCGGCAAACAAGTAGATCGAGGCGGTCGGGCCCCTCCGAGAGGCGGCGAGGTAGCTCAGTTGGACCGGGCACGGCAGGAACCCTCCTAGGCCCAGGCCGGTTGCAGCTGGTGTGGCGAAGTGTCTGACCCCATCTTGACCCGGAGTTGGAACCCGAGCGGCGGGTGCAGGAAGGGTAGAGGATACGGGATGTCCCCATGAAGGTCGGCCTCCTCAACGAAGCAGCAGCGGATCTCAGCTGACGAGGCACTCACAGGTTTGAAGCACCTCCGAAGAGAGACGGTTCGTGCTAGATCGGCCAATTAAGCGAGATGACGGCACCCAGCCAGGAGGCCTCCGCGAGATGAGGAGGGCACCTCCGATGTGAGGCGGTCCCCGGCAGGTCAAGAGAAGTCGTCACGCCAAGTGAAGCAGGGCCCAACAGCAAAGCCTCGGATCCGATGGCAGAGAGGACCGGGCGAGGAAGGTGTCTGGCCCCCAACCAGTGAAGCACCCGTAAGATGAGGAGGGCACCTCCGTTGTGAGGTGGACCCCGGCAGGTCGGCAGAGTTCGACACGACGATTGGAGCAGGACCCAGCTAAGCCTCGGGTCCGATGGCAGAGGGAGCCGGGCGAGGAAGGCGTCTCCGGGGGCTGATCCACTCCCTGGGGCCTGCTGTCGCGGGAGACGGCAACCCGGGCTTGCAGGAGAGAGAGCAGCCTCGGGGGTCCCTGCAGAGGCAGTCCGCCAGCGCAGGATCGGGTGTCGAGAGGTCAGAGATCGTCGCAATGTGTCCAGTGACGGGGGTCGTAGCTTATATCCTCCGTAGTGTGGGTCAGGTGAATCCAGGTTGCAGGTACAGATCAATTTAGTTTATTTAGTTTACCTCATTTAACTAGTGGCTTGGTTTGTTTGGTTCGATGGGCTGGGTTTTCCAGGGATTTACGCCAATGGCGATCCCTTACCCTAGGAGCCCACAGGAAGAGCTCCTTCTCCATCGGCCATCTTGCTTTCTTGTTCATTGCCATGTATGAAGGATCTTGTAGGAACTGAACTTAAGGCAGGCCTCACGGAGGTTTTTATCGTGACGCAGAAGGATGACCCAAAAGTATGTCCTAGCAATCATCACCTGAGAAGTCCAACATCAGCCTGCGTGTTCACCACCCCTTTATGTCTATCGCCGAAAACAGAACAGCTTATAGAGTCCCAATACCGCACCATTATAGGAACCCCAAGTGGAGGTTATCCCTCGCGTCTCAAAAGTTGGCCAATGTTGTTCCCACTCCTCCCATATGAAGTAAGCCATTGACCCAATTATCGTGCTGGTTTATGTAGGCCACTATTAACTTGGAGTAATGTATGGACCTTGAGCCATGCATTCTTTGTGGCATGTATGATTGGATTCATTTTTCCAGTTTGCTGTAGGTCTCTAGTTTAAACTAGTCCCATCTCTCTGTGTATTCCCAGTATACCATTTTCAGTCTTCACCCAAATAGGGGTGTCAAGCGATGAATGGATATGGTACCGAAGCTGTGTTACCTGAAAGCCAGTCGGAGTCCACATGTTGCAATCGAGCCACCACTCTCCACTGAGGCATGTAATTTAGTTAGTTTAAGTTTTGGGTTCTGACTTGCAGTAGGAGAGTTTTCCAGAGTTTGGCAATCATTTTAAGATTGTGTGCCAGTATACAGAGAAGTACCATAGCAAAGATATAGTTTGAAAAGGGCATAATATTCTTTTTTATTTTTTGCACCCTCCCCTATAGAGAGAGGTTGTGAAATCCCTCTGAATCCCAGCTTTCAATAGGTCTAAATTATCTTGCCCTATATTCTGCAAGGCTCCATTCAAACGAATACCTAGATATTTTATCATAGGACAGTTTCAGACTTATCCCAATTAATTTAGTATCTAGAGAACCTCGAAAAGTCTGAAATTATATCTGTAGGAGCTGTTATTGACTGCTGTGGCTCTGTCAAGTTTACAAGAATATTGGAGAAGAGGGCCTTTGTGGTCTCCTGCTGGGGTCATGACCCGTTTCATCATGGGGTTGTTTTATATTGCTATAGCCAGTTGTCCCAATCCTATAATAAAGAGCTAAGGAGACAAGGGACAGCCCTATCTGATCCCCCTCTTAATATGAAATGCTTGGGATATGAAACCATTCCAGGAAACTGTAGCTGTTGGATTAGACTGAAGCCAATAGTGCGAAAACCAATGCCAATACCTACCCTTTCCAGGTTCCGATTCTAGGTATGGCTACTTTCTCATTACAATCATGCTGAACTTGTCAGAGTACATGATAAAAGAAACGAAGATGGGAAACAGCAACCAGTGGAGAACAAAGCCTACGGGAGAAGGGTGTATCAGTACTGATAGAACTTGTGCCAAATGATTTGCTAAGACTTTTGCGAGGATCTTGGTGTCTGTGTTTATTGATGATAATGGTCAGTAGGTCCCATGGTGCAGCGTGTCCCTTTCTGGCTTTGGCATGAGTAATATCTTAGCTGTATTTAGCTCTGGGAGAGGTTGTGATTCAGAAGTGATTCTTGCAAAGAGTTTCAGCAAGAGCAGGACAATACAGACTTTATTCACTTTGTAGAATTCTACAGGGTACCCAACTGGACCTTGGATTTTATTGAGGGTAGAGCATCTATTGATTGTGCTATCTAGTCAGCTGAGGTATCTGCATCTAAAGATTTAGTTAAATCTTTGGATAATGTTTGTAAACTGAGGTGGCAGAAACATTGATCTTTGTGTGTTCAAGATGGCTGTCTGATGATGTGCATATTGACTGGTAAAAATCTCTATATGCTGTCAATATTTCATCTACTTCTCGCTTGTTACTGATCACCGGGATCGTATAACATGCTACTTTTTGTTGGAGCTGAAGTGCTAAAGCTATCCTGCCATTTTCTCCATTCATTATGGCGTTAACAAAAATGAAAGAGCCTGTGAATTTAGCAAAGTGTTCAACTCCTATTCTGCTTAACGGGAGGATCTGTACAACTACAGGGGAGTGAGACGTCCGTAATTGGCTGTTAGTTTTGTGACTCCTTGTTCTAAAAGGGACTGTTGTGAAACTGTTTCTCACACACTGCTAAATCATTCATAAGATCTCCCCTGCTGCTAGCCTTCCTAGCAGCCAGAAGGTTTGAGGGGAGGAGATGATACTTTAGTTGTCTTGCAGGTGAGTAGTCAGAAAAGTTTGAAGGCATTTTCTTATCCTCTGTTAGTTTGTAGTCGGACATGTTAAGTCCCCAACAGACCTTTGGTGGTTTCTTCAATGTTAAATGAAAGGAGATACATAATGCCTTATGGTCTGAGATGCTACAGGACGCATTAGCAGAAGACTTGACCTGGGGCAGCAGAGCACGTGTCATTAGATAGAATGGAATTCGGGTACAGGTTCTGTGGATACATAATGCAAAAATGTAATATCTGACTCTGGGTTGTTCAATGCAGCACAGGTTAGTTAATATGAAGTCTTGTGCTAAATCTTTAAGAACATGCAACTCTTTAGGGAGGTGTAGTGCATGTAGTTCCAATTTATTTATTTACGGATCCAACAATAAGTTTCAGTCACCACCAATCAGTATTTTATTTCAGAGCAGGGAGAGTAAGCTTCTTGAGATGTTCCTACTGTGGAATAGAGGGAGTCAACAATCACTGTCTTTTGCTTGTAAGAGGAATTTGGGAAAGATGAAATGACCATTAAGTTCCGTCTATGTTTGTGATACCCGTACTGGGAGACACTTTTATATCCTCCTTTCCTATATGATTTAGCAGAGGCGTCTGGCATTTCTAGTGTAGGTTGTTTACTGGAGGAATATACCCATTTCACATATTTTCTTTCTATATGTATCGCTTTCTGATAAGTTTGTTTTTTGGATGAGGGCGATGTCGGGGGAAAATTACTTTAGGTATTAAAGGGTCTTCTTCCATTTGATGTAGTGTGTTTACCTGTTAACATTTAAATAGATGATTAACAGATCAGAATAGGATGACGTCTAAGGCTGTAGTAACTGTAAGGGGTGGCAAGCCTAGCAAGTAACCTCCTATGAAAACCTCTAGAGCTGACTGGTCAGTGGATGCTAAGTGATCAACTAGAGGACCAAACTCTATTCCTGTTAGCAAATAACCCGAGCAGTGTAGAGTGTAGGAATGAAGCAGTATTTGGGTTTTTGACACCCTTTCTGAGGTACTTTTCTGAACTACTTTCATGTGCATGAGGTCAGTAATTCAAGGATGCATCTCATATGGGGTAAAGTTTTCTACGGAAATCCTACTGCTATCGATGTTGGAGGGTAAACTCGGAGGTTCAACTTTAGTTGGTTAGGGTAATTAGAGGCCAGTCCTCGAATTTGGCCCACCAACATGGTCCCCTGGCATTTCTCTGCAGGGGGCATGCTTTACCATGTTGTATTTTATTCAGGTTTGGTGATTACTGTGAAGCAATATGGAGCTAATTACTTTCATAGATATAGCGGACATCTAGATTAACTGCTACGTCTATGTCAATGACTTCCTTCAAATCATCTTTCGTCTCTGCCCCACCCCCTGTCCCTCCTTCATTTAGAATGCTTGACCCCTATACCACGTCATCTGGGGGACGTCTCAGCATACAAAGTTCCGGTCCCTCCTGAAGTGAGGGATAGTCCTGTCCAGCCTTAATAGGCGGTCAAATTTGGATTGGAATCATAGGGTGTCTTTAAAGTTGGTTGTCATGGTAACCTGTTCCGGAGGGCTATAGAACCCCTTTTCTGTGTGCTGGCTTGAGTAGAGATCTCGATTTTTCCCATTTCTAAAGGTGTTGGCATTATTTGTACTCTTCTCCAGTTGCTCATTGTCTCGTGACTTCTTTAAGATGTTCTCTCTCTGACATAGCGTCTGTGGTTATCGATTTTCCGGCTGTGGAAGTAGAGGAGATGTGGTCTGGTCGTAATTGTGAAATGTTCCTGGCCGAAGGGGTCAGGGCTTCCAAAAATATTTCCAGTGGTTGAGGATCTGAGAACTCAGATGGTTCAACAAGACTATACCAGATTTCCCATTTTCTTTAGCATTGCTCTTAGGGATACAAACATTTTCTTTTCTGTAATGCTTCATTATGAGAAGGCTTCAAAGACGAAGATTTTAAGATTGCCAAACATAAAGGCACCCATGCATTTCAGTTCCTGTAAAATCTGTCATCCTTGTTGGTGACAGAGAAAGGACCCTATAATTTGCTGGGGAGTGTTTGGTTTATCTGTGGTAAGTCTATGGAACCGTTGACTTCGCTGTAATTCTAGCAGATGATCAAATATTATGCCTGTTATTTCCAGTAAGAAGCCTTTAGAGAAGGCAATCAGGTCATCTTTCTCTAGATTTTGTGGGATCGCAGAAACGCGGAGGTTATTTCTCTGGTTCTGGTCCCCCAGTTTGATGAGTTTTAGTTGTTTGTTCCAGTGATCCTGTTCCCAGTCAATGGCCGTGGACATTGAATGCCCTACCTTTGCCAGTCTCTCCTCTGTGACCAACGGCTGGTACGTCTATCCTAAGTGATGCTATTTCCAAGAATGTCTTTCTGGTGTTTTCCTCACACTGGAAGTTCTGGTCAACTTATTCTGCTTATCCTAACTGCTTAAATCGGCTACCATGGCCCATATCCTCAAGGATCATGTGCGTACCGATGGCATGGTTTAAACTGTTTTGTATGCCAGCTTCAATCTGAGACAAAAGTCCAGCTTGAGCGCTGATATGTTTGTTTCTTCCTATAGGAGGGCATTCTGTGACTGACAAAGAGTGGTCTTCATTTTCATTTTGCTAGTTTGTTTCAGAACATTGGGGATTTTTACACCCCATTTCGTTTTGAATAAGATGATAGGTTTGAGGAGTTATGGGCATGTTGTGCACGCAGTACACCTCCACTGCGTTACTCTAACTGGCCTTTTGAGGTTTTTTTTTATTGTTGCAGCTAGTTTTTGATATATATGTTTACCTTTTGTTCTTTGGTTACCTTGGCATGTAATTCAATCTGGATAGAGGTAAAATGTTCATCAACCTAGGGTTACATTTTATTACAGTATGATCAGCAAGAGTGACTTTTTATTGTTCATGTGTCATGCTTTAGGTAAATCTTTTTTCTCCTGATGAAGACCCTGGGGCATATTTACGTTCCCTGGCGCATCCCTGCAAATCAGCAGGGATGCGCCAGGGAAGATGCGTCACGCAAGTTTGCCCTTGCGCCACCGCCGATGCACCGCATTTACAATGCAGCGTGCCGTGGCGCACGGATGGGCAGATGCGTGTCGCATCCCCTGACGCGGCTCCAGCAAGGCTCGGGGGTGCCCTATGCCTAACATGCTGCGTCAATCCTTACGCCTGCTTCAAGCAGGCGCAGGGTTTTGACGCAGCATGGGCGTAAAAGTGACTCAGTGAAATCTTGTAGATTTCACTGCATCACTTTTACGAGGCGTACCTGCGAGGGAACGCCCACCCTGCGCCGGAACGCCCACATGAAACCTGACGCAGGTTTCATGTGGCGCAGGGGTTTACAACGTGACGCATCTCCCTAGATGCGTCACGTTGTAAATATTGCGCAACGTGGCGCATGTTTTGCGTCAACGCTGCGTCACATAATTGACGCAACGGCGGCGCAAAAGTGGCGCAAGGGGCTCGTAAATCTGCCCCCCTGTTTCTAATTATACTTGAGTCGAAAACTTCAACACTTTTGAGTTTTGGTCTTATTCAAAATATACTTTGCAGAAAAGGCATTATGATCTACTAATCCTTTGTCTTGATTAAATTTGATATTGTATCAGCCTATACTTTCAGATTTGCTTCACATTCGTATTTGTCACTATGTTTACAACTCAGGTATTGTGTTCTGTTTTTTTCTCTTGCCGCACCTAATGAATGAACTTGTCTCAATCAGAACAGAAGTGTTGGTTTCATGTATGATTTATTCATCTGGATATATACTCAAAAACTCACAAATTCCCAATCTGGAAAAACACTTGAATGAAACCATAAGAACTACTGTTGTTATTTGATTTCCCTCAAAAGACAGACCTCACAAACAAAACTAGTTTCCTCTCACAACACATATCTCTACTGCTCTACAATGGAAGCCACTACCAAAGCAGGAAGAAGAGCCACTCACTTTTCGGAGAATGATATTAGTATAGTTGTTGGAAAATTGTGAGGGTAGAGCCACAGTTGTTTGAAGCTCAGGTGCAGAGCACAGCTGTGAGTCAGCATAGGGAAATGTGGGCCGGAACAACAGATAAGGCGAATGTAGTATACAAAATGTGAAACTCACAAGGGGTGGAATGACTTACAGGCAAGAGACCATTTCCTCTATGCCCGGGTCCAACAACTATCTATGGGAACAGGAAATGTGTTTCTGAGACCCCTCTACTTCTATTCCTGAGTGGTGAAGATGTTGGCAATCCTCCACACTGAAAACATTGTGGGTATTGAAGATAGAGTGGACATTGGTAAGTACTCTGAAAGACTATAACTTCCTTTGGGAACCTCTTAAATAAACATTTAAAAATTAACATTAACGCAATCGACTGTCCCACATATGTGGACTTTTTTGGGCCAATAGGCACAGTATTAATGGGGTTACCTTCTCTAACACCTCAATTCCAAAATTCAAAAATGTTTTCTGTATAAATGATTTTAAGTGAGCAATTGTCATCATTTACATAAAATCTTATTTCTACTTTACCATCGTTGGAAATGGCCTTTTCTGCAGGGTCATCCCAACACTTTTTGCCTTCCTTCTCCCCTTTTTGCTGAATTCGTTTTTGTTGGCTTTAGGACTCTGTGCACTTTACCAATGCTAACCAGTGCTAAAATGCTTCTGCTCGCTCCCTAAAACATGGTATAATTGGTTTTCACCTGTTTGGCATATTTTATTTACCTATAAGTCCCTAGTAAAGTGCACTACATGTGCCCTGGTCCAGTAAATTAGATGCTACTAGAGGGGCTTTAGCACTGATTATGCCAACCAAAATCCCCTGCAACCCTTTAAACATGTTTCAGGCCTGCCATTGCAGAGCCTGTGTGTGCAATTTAAACTGCCATGTCAACCTGGCAAGTTAATCCTCGTGCCAGACCCAAAACTTCCTTTTTAATACATATAAGTCACCCCTAAGTTAGGCCCTCAACAGCCCAAGGGCAGGGTGCAATGTGTTTAAAAAGTAGGACATGTATGTTTACATTTTACATGCCCTGGTAGTGAAAAACTCTTCAATTTGTTTTTCACTACTGCAAGGCCTATCTCTCCCATAGGATAACATTGGGATTACCTTATTACATTTGGAATTTCCACTTGGGAAGAGATAAGACCCCCAAGTCTGGTGTCTCTGGAATCACAATTTAAAATCATGACTTATGGTGAAGACGGATTTTAAATTGCAATTCAGAAAGCACCACTTTTAGAAAGTTGCCATTTTCTTACTTTTGGGGCCTGCTGCCTGTCTCTGATCACATGTCTGGGGTAGGTGACAGTTGCACTTTGTGTATTCCTCCTCGCAAGCCACACACAATGAGAGCTTAGGTGTGAGCTGATGGGCCTTCCTGGCAGGATGGTGTGGAGGAGCTGGGCACAGCCTCACTTACACCTGAGTAGGCTGTGTCCTGTCCAAACACAAAGGGCTGCATACCCACCTGTAGTGAGTCTGGAGCCAGGGCAGGGACTCTGTGCACTTAATAGGCTTATCTTTGAAGTCTCCTCCACTTCAAAGAAACAACTACGTATAAGTATTGGGCTTCAGACCCTACCAACTCAGTACACTTCTAGACCTGTGGATAGTCTGCCAAGAAGAAGGTCTGCTGTGCTGCTGAAGGACTCTCACTCTACTAAACTGCAGCTCTGCTGCTCTGGAAGAACTTCTGCGTTGCTGTGCTGACCTGTTGCCTGTTGTCTTCTTGCTTGGAGAAGAAGAACTGGACCTGGAACCATCCTGAATCCAGGACCCCATAGTGACTCGAAGGGCAAGTCTTCTGGCATCCTGATAGAAGCCTCAGAGACATAACAGGCTCCCCACAACTACTGGATCTGTCTTCAATGATCTCCTGACCCCCAAGAGGTGCCTCTCTGGTTCTGAGCCCTTGGAAGTTGTTTTTGACTCCTGAAATCAAACTTTTGGATTCTTAGCGAAAAAGCCCATTTGCACAGGAACCGGGCAGCATGAGCCACCTCAAGTTTGTCTCTTTGTATAGCAAGCGTCATCTGTTGTTGTGGATCGTAAGCCTGGACTGCTCTTCGCACCACGCCGAACACCGCCATGGATGCTCTCCTTGCTCCTGGCGATCTGCTTCCCTGTGGACGGGACTCTTGGTACAATTCTTGAGATGGTAAACTTCAGTGGGACGTACCTAGGACTGTAGCTGACTCTCGCTCCACTGCAGTTGGCTTGAACTTTTCGATTTGACACAGCCCAGGACGAGCAGATATCCCCGACTGATGTATTAAGAACTATTTTACTGTTTATTCTTTAAAAATTCATAACTCCAGTTCTACTTGATTGGATCTTTGTAGTTTTGGTCTTGTTTTATTTATTAAATCATGATCTGATTTTCTAACCTGGTGTGAAATCTTTTGTGTGGTGTTTTCACTGTTTTACTGTTTGAAGTGTTGCACTAATACTTTACACATTGCCTTTTCAGTTAAGCCTGGCTGCTCTGTTCCAAGGTACCAGAGGGTGAGCACAGGTTAATTTAGGGTATTTTTGTGACTCACCCTGACTAGGATTGAGGTTCCTAATTGGACAGGGTGCATACCTCTGCCAACCAGAAGCCCAATTTCTAACACCATCTATGCCTCAAACATATTATAATAAACGTTCCTGTAGAAAATTGACAAATATACACAATTCTAAATCTTACAAACTCTAATTTTTTACTTGGTGAGTCTTGCCCTGGCTCTGCTGGTGTGAATATAAGAAATATAAGGCCGGATTTACTAACATTTCATACAACCCACTGCAACAAGGTAAGTTGCTGTGCTGAGTTGCCTGAAAGGGAGAGAACAGAATTGTGCCATAGTTAAAAAGATACAGCACAGTCCTGCTCTCTTCTAGTGCTGGCACACTTGTGGCTACCTAGTGTCAATGCAGGCACTCGTGTCATGTCAAAAGGGTACCTGTGTTGTCAGGATAGTTTTTGTGCAGGAAGGCATACCTTCTGTCACAAAAAGTATACTTTGAGGCTATCTTCTTTTTGTGTGTATGCTGCAGAATGCAGCAGACATGTAAAGAGGAAATAAAAAGGAGAAATTAGGATATTATGCCTCAATATACCTGCCTTGGGTAGGTACAACATTTTGGCACCCACTCATGCTTACTGACTTCAGTAAATATGAGTTTGCATCGAAATGCATGAGTGGATGCATGGAAACGCACATGCTCGACCCACACAATGCTTCCTCAGTGCAAGGTAACGCAAGGCAGCGCTATGCGCTGCTTTTCATAGTTATTTTTCTACAAAGCCATGCAAAGCAGCGTAAATCAGTGTTTGTGTGGATTTGTAAATTCATAAATAGGCTGTGCATTGACGCTATGCCAAAAAAGTGATGCACCCCCGAGGCAAAATCTTAGTAAATCTGTGACATCCATTGTGGCATCCTGTGGCTTAGATCTACATAATTATCATGAGCCAATATTTTGATGTAAATGAATAAAATATAAATTAATATTTGTGGGACTGAGAGGAAAACATCAATGCTAATACTAGGATTTTAAATATGCTATTTTTCATGTTTAAACTAAATATAAAAATATATGCATTTGTTTTAAATTAAAATCTAAAAGTAGTCACATTGAACATTGTGGCTGAAAATTAAGCTATAATTTCTTTCTGATGTTATGAAGTAACAATGTCCCTTTGTCCTACGGTTTCCACTTTTACAGTAGGAACTGCACATTTGTTGGGCAACATAAATGCTGGGGTTGGCGCCAGACTGATTCTATGCATCCTTTCAGGATATGTTGTCCTAGAGGCCAGCTAGCTCAAAGTGCCCCCATAAATCCTAACCTAGACAGGTGGCAAATGGTTTGGGCAGCCTCAGAACATGACAACCCTGATCCCTCGCAGGAATCGTGAAAACAGATCTAGCACCTTTTCGCTCATTCACTCGTGTGCTGTCAGAGAGATATACAAGAAAGACACAAAAGGGCTTTTTCAAAATTTATTGAACCATCGTGATTCTTGTATGAAATATATGCGCTGCAATGATCAATAGACAGAAGCAGATAAAAGTCATCTAAAGTATAAGGATGGTGAAGAGAATGAACAATTCCACCATTGTGCTAAAACAGTGTATATATGCTGGCATATAAGTACTGAATATAGTGTACTCCTACTATGCGTTCCCTAACCTAGTTATCTAGGGTGTGTGTGTGCTCTGCCAAGAATCCCCAATAGGATGATCTAATTCACCTTTACCTGGTTTTGAAGTATGTGGGTACCAGTCTTGGTCACAGGTTGGACAACAGGAACCATCTAAGCTGAAATAGCAACACAGCGATGACCTCGCAAGTGACAGCCAAGTGCTCCTCTCTCAAGCACGGAAGTGCATGTGTATTTATAACAATGGTGTCCATGCTTCCATGCTGATGCCTCAGCTGAGCTGACATAGTTTATTGTCTCAGTGATAGCAAAGTCGCCTCATTAACGAAATAACAACATTTGCTCAATGTGTGTTGGGCCTTGTACCAAATGTCCAAGGTGTCGTGATAGTGTTCTTGCAAAGTGGTTTTGTAAGAAAAGTGGTTTGGAGAAACTGACCCTGCACTTTCAAGCAAATGTGTGCCAAAAGTCATTGTGTGTAAGAGAAGGCAACTTAAGAAACATGTGCATGTTGAAATGGTGGTGTTTCTTATCTTTCCTAACTGAGCTAAGTGACTCCATGCCAAATTACATGTTATTGTTCTACCATGCACACATATATTTGTGTGTTTTTTCATAGAAGGTTTGTTGAATTATTATACTGAATAATCAGAATGGACAACTGATCTCTTTTCAATCTTTATATATCGTTAAAAATATATTCGTTATATAAGATTGTACACAATTATTTATTTGGAGTTGCTAATATGAAATATTTTGAGTTTTCAATATTTAAAGCTACAGTTACCATAATCCTGTTGGTTTTTACTTAAAACCAGGGGTGGAATTATTGTAGGAAGTATATTTGAAGGAGGTGATGTTATAAAATTATATTTGTTTAAGATTTGTTACTAATTAATACTTATGTATTATTTCCATAACATACATCATACATCAAAAAGAGTACACTTAATTTCACATTGCTATATTTCTTGAAGATTTTTTCCATTATTCACTTCATACAAGATCATATGTCACTGCTTGTGACACTCCTTTGTTGTGCATGTATATCCACTCACTGTATCACGTACTGGGCCCGTATTACAGAACTGCCCTGGGGGTGCAATGGGCATTCAAGCCCACTCGGTGTGCCCCCGGTGGACTTTGGAATTACAGAACAGGCCGCTGACCCTTGTGCAGCCTCTTCTGTAATACAGATAGCACTGGGGCACATTTTGTGCCAGCGCTACCTCAAGATGGCACTCCCTCATTTGCATGGAGGCGTGGCCTCATGCAAAAGGAGGGAATCTCTTTACCTCTGCGCCAGCACTGTATTATAGACGTGGGCGCAGGGGCGAAGAAGCTGTCAGGAGGTGCACTGACAGTGTGCAACAGAAAAGTGGAGCACTGTCAGTGCACCCCCTGATGGCAGCCCTCTGGCGGGTGGTCAAGGGGGACTTATGGACCCCAAGATGGCCCCTTGCAGGAGGGTGCAGTCCCTTACTGCACCCACTTGCAAGGGGATCTCTTTTTAAAGTGCAGGTAGGTGCCACCTGCACAGTGAAAAACGGAGCGGCTTTGAAGCAGCCGCTCTGTATTTCACTTGAATGCTCTGCCCCAGGGCAGCATGAGTTCACAACTGCCCTAAAGGCAGAGCATTCAACCTAACAGGGCGCACTTTCCCTGTTTGTGCATGGCACACTAGTTTGAAGATGCACCGTGGTGCAAATGGGAAAGTGCCCCCTGTACCTAATAGGGCCCCTGGTGTTCTTCCATATTTGAACCCATGCCTCATTAATGAGCTTGTTGTCTGGCCCCCATATTGCTAAGGAAAATTTTGGATGAGCCCCTCCCTGATATTTAATTTTTCTTGCAAAGGCGAGGGGGCCTTCTTTTCATATTCCTCCGCCATTTTGGGTACATATATGACTAATGGATCACTAGGATGGAGGAAGATTGTGTTGTGGTAAATGGATGGGTCATGAATGGCCTACTTCCTGTTTCTGTATGCCTTTTCCTGTTTATTGTGGTCAGCAGATTTCTCTCACCCCTGGTGTGGCGATCTCCCCCTCTAGCGTAGCTACCAGATCGGGCCTCCTAGCGCTGAAGACAATGTCATAAGGTTTCTGCACATACACAGAGCTATGCACAGGATAATAGGACCCCGGAATACAGTGGTTTGCCTACCATATACCGTAGCACCCAAAACCCCAACCCAACTAGCTTAGCATCCCATTAGTACCAAAGCACCAATGATTGGACAACCCAGAACACGGTATCTTTATCTCAGGACTCGCAGAAGCAAGAACACTCTTTCGTCACTCACTCGTACTTGTCCACAATGCGCGTATGAAGAGACACAGGGTAGATTAAAATATTTATTTCAACTTACGTGCTCTAAGGTACAGTACACGTGTCAGCACTAATAGCATAATGCATATGAATAATATAAGCAGCATGGTTACAATTCCATAGAATACAAACGGGGAAAGCATTTCATAACTCAGTGGATAAATGTCTAAATAACATTACCACCCTCCCCGTGCAGTAAGATAGTTTATTATAAAAATAGAAGACCTCTGGGCTTTGACTAGCGAACCCTCATACCTCGGTCTCTAGATGCAGAACTACATCAGCAGACAATCACAGCTCTTCTCCCTGGAAAAGATTCCTCCAAGTGTGTTAAGCGCCAGTAAAACCGCCGTATTAAAGGCACACAAAGTTTCATGTCATTTGCGCCTAATGTTATGTCTGGGTGCGCGAGACTGGCCATATCAGGAAGAACCGAAATACATTGTTATGCGACCTTGTACATGTTGTGCAGTCTGAGCCCAAATCGAACAAGAGAAAAGGTGAAAGACAGAAAGTGCAGACAGCGCAAAAGAACTTGGCAAGAGCAAAGGGCGAGGGAGCCCTGGCCCAGTGTAACGCGCGCAAAGAAAAGCAACATGGCAGCTAGGCCTAGGCCAACATAACAAGGCAGGCAACAAACCACAAGACACCCTCCCCTGGTCAGTCCGGCGGCCAAGACAGAGGTCCAATAGAGAAAAACACATCCAGTTGAGCACAGGGAGCGCCCACACGGCGAAGGACAGGTCAATCCATGAAAGTGTAAGTGCAGAAAAAGCCATACCCTCCAAGAGGACATCATTGGAATCGTCAAAAAACATAGATGCCATCCAATCCATGAGATCAAAAGAGCAGGAATGCTCCTCAGCAGAGGGAGCATCCAAAAGCAATGCGGGACAACTTGCGTGATAAACGAAACAGCTTTGTTGTAGGAGATCCTGGGCAGCCACCCAGATATCCCATTGCGCCAAAATCCCCAGTGCAGCCGCACGCGCCATACAGCCGGCAACGGAACAGTCCTGCTCATGGGCCTCTAAGGGACCCATCAACTGAACAAAATCCGGAACAGACAATGACGAATTGGAGAGGCAATAATCCAAAGTCCAGGTGAAAGGACAGCGGATACAAGTCATTACAGGTTGCACGCAAGTGAAATACGCAAAGCGAAAAGAAAGAGTATATGACACACTCAGTGTCGCCAATGGCAAGACACCAAAACCAGCCAAAAGGCGCTCACGGAGCAGCTGGAGGCGGTCCGGATCAAACAGGTCCCATCGGGGAGCAGCCATTGCGCAGAAAACAAATTAATAGCAGGACACCAGCCGCCAAAGCGATGATCAACGGGAAACCGCCAAAGACGCTGGAAAAAATAGAATGAATAAATGCCGGGATGACACCAAAAATAGTTTGGAAGGAGGACACCAAACCAGACCCCACGACCTTAAAAAAGTGTACCAGACCCTCAGTGTTAGATGCGTTAAAAATACGATGAATTAACTCCCCAAAATGTTGTGGGAGATTAGTGTTCAAAAGGGCCTGTATTTCACTGTGGGTACTCGCCACCTGGAGAATGAATGTCTCCCGGGCGGACGTGAGCATAACTTCCTTGTTCAATAATAGTGCCTTTATTCTGCTCAGTCTATTGAAATCTGCCTCCATGGTAGGGATGGAAGGCCAAATAGAGATATCAACCTTGCCATGAGGGGGAGGAAAAAGCACATTTTTGCAGCAGACAACCCTGTGCGAAACTGTTACAATGTAAGGAATGCCAGCCTGCAGGCCACAACAGTTTTCGTTATTTAAAAGTAAATAACTACCATTGGAAAGGAGAGTGAAAGTAGGAGAAATAACAGGAGCAGGAATACCTTTCAGCACACAAGCAAGATTAGGAGCGGAAACGCTACATGAGCCATGCAATTTAATGTGTTTACAAATAAGCGAATGACCCATAGTCGAGTCGCAGGACTCCCCCGTGAGAAAAACTTCCTTGCCGTCCCGAAGGCATTTATACATGAAAGGCAAGGACCAGAGTTCATGCAGGAAAGCACTGCCCAAGGGCTGGTAACGGCCCACTGGATAATGTTTCATGCACGAGTCAAATTCAAACAAGGAAAAAGGTAAAGCGATAACCCCATGAACTAGCCACACTGCAGAATCGAGTTCTGCAACAGAGAACGGCAAAGGATCCATCTTTTCGATATGTAATAAAGTGTAAGTTGCATCTTTCATGGACATGAATTGCTGTTTGTCAGTTAAATTAAAAGGTAGAAACAAGGCAGAGGTGTTCAAAAATGCCAAGGAACTTTACCTAACTTGAGCGTTTGTAAAGTCCATGCAAACTGCATAACTGAGCGCAATTGATTCTGACCATGATATAACACAGAAACATCATCTTGTACAATATCAACAACAGAGGACACAATATTCTCTAAAGTGTAAATGCGAGAAGACAGGGTATTAATACTATTGTCAACAACAGCAAGCACCTTTTCCAAATTTGCTTGATCTATTTCCCGAAGACGGGAAGCAGCTTCAATTTGTGACAGCTTCCAGAGTTCATTATACGTTTCATAAATGAATCTCTTAGGTCGGGGACCACGAGGTCCCAAAACAAAGTCGGACAGATCAATATTGCCTGAAAGGAGGGACAAATGTTGTTTAACAGAATCAAGGGACGAATGTTGCAGCCATTGTTTGCATAATTTACCAACAGAATATGTAGTGACAGTACGGGAATCAGTAAATCTCTGATCAGGCTTATCCTGTGTGTAGCCAGTGCCTGAGCCGTGAAAACGCATTTGGCACGCATTAGATGATATAGGCCATACCAACCAGGGTGACTGATCCAGCTCAGAAACATTAAATGAATTATTCTGTAACAGTGCCTGTAGGGTCGTCAGAGACAGGTTAAAACGTGAGCTATCATTGGGACAACTCGACAGGGATGGAATTGAGGGCGAGTTTAATTGTTTAGTGGTAGCTAAGCCCCAACACGTAGTCTGATAGATGGAAGCATTTAGGAACATAATTTGGGTAGGGATGAGGCAAGCACGATGCAATGCCTCGGTTCCTTGTACCTGCCATGGCTTGGAGCCCCAAATAGATTTCAAATCTACTGTATCCTCCCAGTACTCATAACCACCCACTGCCAGGGCACTTAAAAAGGAACCCGAATAAAGCAATTTGGTGTGTGTTAACATAATTTTCTGAGTTGACGTGGTATTGAGTCTAAAATAATAGGATGCGGGGTTTGACCGATTAAAATCAGTAAAATAGGTAAACTTATTTCGAAGAGTTTGTGAGCTACCTGGCAAGGGGTTTGGACAATGTTCCCATTGGGTGTAGTTAACAGAACTACGCAGGGCACTTGGCTTATGGAGAAAATGATTACCCCAATGTTGGTAACAATACAAATCGGCATAATTCGCAGAATTCATATATAAATCTTCAGCATTAAAAGATGCATAATATTTTAAATCGGCAAACAATGCTTCAACGGCATGCACAACCCAATCATCAGAATGAATGTTATTTTTTACTACATCACCCATTGAAACACGAAGGACATTAGGTACATTAATAATTTCCGTCGGACCATGGATTTGATAGTTCACTGCATCCCATACGATGCCATCAGCAACTGGAAAAGCTGAAATGTTCACAAATGTGTGGTCACGCTTCATGATGTGAGACGAGGAATGAGGAGCCAAAGTTCCAGAAACATAGTCTACAGCAGAGCGTTCAGGTAAATAGTGACCATTGATTAGTAGAAAAAACACTGTGACAAAGCCAATGGACATGAACAAAAAATCAAGAAAAGTACCAACCAGATGTATGTCCAGGGTGGAATCAAAAAATTGTCTCTAAACCAGGATACAAAAATACTGAACTTGGATGGGACTTTTGAAGAGGTGGAATCCGAATCAAAGGAATAACGAGTCGGGCCAAGTGGCGTTGTTGGTTGATGCGCCACCGATTCAGATGCAGGATAGGTATACTCGTCCTCGTCGATATTGGTGGAGAGTTGGGGATCAATTATAGTTTCAGGCAAAGGAGAGGATTCAGGCAAATCAACCATCTCAATTACAGCATCAGCGACCGTTCGTGTAGATGGGCCACGAACATATGTCCGATAAATGGCAGGACAAGAGACCGCTGGTGTGACACTATTCAGGATCGGCCAGGCGCTGTAGCTTGACATTTTCCACTGAGATGTATCTGTTCTCCTTGCGACCAGGAAGCGGTGGTAAAATGACTGTACGTGTTCCCTTCAAGCCCAGAACTGGAACCGGTGCACGAAAAGAGGGGCCGAATTCTTTTTGCTTTCAACCTTCTCTCGAACCAGTTCTCCAACCTTTGGAAGCCAGCCGGCTACCGGAATCTGCAACGCAGGATCTGTGGCTGAAGGCAAATGTGTAGTTGCAAGTTTGTCTCGGGCTTCTTGTAAGTCCTGTAACATAGCAGAATGATTATCTACATCAAACTTGGCGGATTGCGCCGCGATGTCTGGACCCTCAAGGTCAGGCACAAACATTCTTATGCCAAAGAGCATTTCGTATGGGGTCCGCCCACCCAGAGGTCTTCTAGGGAGATTATTAAGTGCACGCTCAACGGTATACAAGTGGGCCAGCCAGTTCCTGCCAGTACCTATAACTCTAGCTGTTAAGGATTGCTTTAAGTCACGGTTCATTCGTTCAACGATAGAGTTGCCCTCAGGCCTATACGGAGACGAAAATTTCACCCGCACCCCAAGCGAAGCCATTGCATCCTTGTAAGCCCTAGAGGCAAACGCCGGACCTTGGTCCGAATGGAAGGTGCCGCATGCGAAAATTCCCACAAAGACACGCAAATCCCTGATTACATTTCGAGCGTCAGCACTACGTTGTGGCCAGACCCAGAGGAACCGTGTGCACGAGTCCACTGCTACTAAGATGTATTTATAGGCAGTGTCTGATGAGAATGGACCGCAGTGATCCAAGTAAACACACCCAAAGGGTCTGTTAGCAATGCAGAGCGGGGTCTGTGGAGGGCGTGTTACCGTGGAAGGCTTAATCTGTTGACAAACGTCGCAGGAAAGCACAAAAGCACGGGTGTCTTTATACAATCCACGCCACCAATAACGCTGCTGCAAGATGGAAACTGTAGCTGACACACCTGCATGAGCAGAAGCCATGCCTTCGTGTGCAGCTGATATCAAGGCACTCCTGCGGTCCGCGTTGGGGATCAGCCGATCTCCAACGTCAGGTATTGTTACATAAGGAACCTGTTCGGGACTTAACTTGTAAGAATACTTGGAAGGAAAACCTGTAGGGTAATTAACACCTTCCTTTGTTGCAGCAATAGCTGCTAGAATAACAGAGTCAATTTTAGACATGGACCTGGTAACCGCTGCTACTGAACACGTGACTACTGCCGAACGGGCAGCTTCATCTGCCAGATCGTTACCAATAGCGTGTGCGCCTACCCGCAGATGGCCTAAGGTGTGAACCACCTGTGTGAGGGGCAGACGTTGTTGCAATTCTGCCACTCGAACCCAAAGCATTTTATGCTTAATTGTGCTCCCTTTTGCGTCCTTGTAGTCATTTTTCGACCAGAAAAACAGATTGTCATTGTAAGACTGTACACAGTAGAAGGAATCACATACAATAAGAGTGGTCTCATCCTGAGAAGCGAACTCAAGCGCAAGTAGCAATGCATGCAGCTCGGCCAATTGTGCGGTACTATCTCCAAGTGTGCGAGTGTGCACTACAGAGGATTTGAACGTTCCATTTACAAAGGAACCCGCAACAATAGCACATGCAGCTGAATAAGCGTGCTTGGACCCAGTGGCCGGTTGCGCCGAACCATCTGTGTAGATCACACATTTGTAATCCTCAAGCGGCAATATAAACAGAGGAGGAGGATGAACGAATTCATACTGTAAGAACTCCTGAGTCTGAAGAGAAGAATCGAAAATAAAGGTGACGTCTGATGACGTCAAGGATGTAGCCCATTGTATCCAACGGGGATGCATTGCTTTTGAGTTCGGTACACTTGCCTTTGTTACTGCCTCTAGGGCAGGACAGGGTGTTACCACCAGAATTCGCTTTCCCTGTGCCAGTGCGCGTTCTTTTAGAATCGCCATTTGTACTGCAGTTAGAACTTTTTCGACAGATGTAAAGCGCAATTCAGCGGAAGTGTACAGATGCGACTTGTATGCGATGGGCACTGTATCACCTTCATTAAAGGTTAAGTACGTGAATCCCACCGCCCCGGAATTATTCTAATCACCAGGTTTGTGTGGTTATCACGAGTCAAAAGATATTTAGACTCCAATAGGTCTGTCTGCAAAGACTGCAGAATCAAGGTATGCTCAGGCAGCCAGCAAGACCTTGAATAAGTAGGTTGTATCAAAGCATACAAAGGCTTGATACGCTGGGCATATTCGGGAATGTAAGTACGCCCGAAATTCAGGAAACCCAGCAAAGACTGAAGTTTCTTCAGAGTATTTGGGGGCACAAATGTGCACATTTTTCCAAGAAATGGGGGCTAAGCCCTTACCTTCGTTGTTGAGCTCATAGCCCAAGAACAGAACGGTAAATTCAGCAATGTGTGACTTAGCAAAGTTAAATTTGTAACCCTGCTCCGCAAATTCAAGAATAATGCGGTCCACACGGGACAGATGCGGAAATAATTCGTCGTCCGTCAGATAAATGTCATCAACGTACGAACATGCATCTTGGTCTATGCTGTCTAGCAAAGAGACAACACGGGCGGCGAATACACCCGGACTATTTTTGTAGCCCATGGGTAAACGCCTGAACTGGAATAATTTACCACCGGATGTGAATGCGGTCCATTGACCACTCTCCGGGGCTAGGTTGTGCGTGTAGAAACCGTTGGAAAGGTCAAGTGTCGTTTTATATTTTTACGAACAAGACTGTCTACAAGCGCAGAACTGTGTGTATTCTGCACCGCAAAGTTCCGACAATGAGAATTTAAATGCTGGTAATCCAAAACTAAGCGGTACGATCCATCGGGTTTAGAAACCACGAATAGGGGATTGTTCATAGGTGATACGCATGGTTCGATTACTCCCTGATATTCCAACTGTGTCAGAATTTCAGAGACGGGGCCTTTTGCCTGCCGTTTGATGGGATATTGGGGTTGTGGCTGCGGTAGTGACCGCAAAGGTATTGCATGGGGAGGTGATTCTACATCCCATCCCACATGGTTGCGGTATAACGCTGGAGCCAGGAACACAGCCCACTCAGCTGCAAGTGCTTCAGCTTTGTCTTTTGGGACATGCCGTGAAAAGCTTGGAAGGATTACCTCCTCTCCTTCATGTGCAGCGAGAACGAATGAGGGTGGCCAATCCACCTCTGCTAACAAAATGTCATATGAAGAGGTTAGATTTTCCCAAAAATCCCTGTTATTTCACGCGGTATATCACCTTCAATTTGGATGACTATGTTGTAAAGTCTGTCAGGGGTGCCACTCTGGTGTCAGCTGTCTCTACAGTAACGAATGTTTCAGTTGCTGTCGCCTCCATATGAGGACGTAGCGCCTCCCGCACTATGGTAACTTCCGCGGCGCTGTCTAGGAGGGTCACTGCCCACGTCCAATTCAGGAGTCTCGTTCTCACGGTCTGTGGCATATTTCGCTGTTACAGCGGCAACTATTTTCTTCTGAAATTGCGGTCGAGAAAGGTGAAAGTCTTCTGCTTTCCCTCTGACTTGTTGTCGAGGTTGGTCTCGCTCCTGGGGAGCCTCTCGGCCCCTTCCTCTATCTTGCCGTCCTCCTCCACCAGCCTGTGACGACGTCTGGGCCTGTGAAGAACGAGGAGAACGCGTATCAGAGCTCTGAAACCTTTCTGGTGATTTAATTCTCGACCTATCACGTAAATCATAAGTACGTTCAGAAGAAACCGAAACTGGGGAAGCGCCTCTCGACCCCGGCTTCTTTTGTTGCTTACCCTGTTTTTTCTGTCTCCAACTCTTTTAGTGAAGACTGGTCTATCATCTTTCTCAGATGTACTTTTTGTTTGTGTAATTTGTGGTTGCGATTGAGTTTGCATTTTTACAAAAGGCTTGTTGCCTAGGCTATTTCTTCCAATTGTTTTATAAGCCCGGGCAATAATTTTCGGTAATTCGCGAGGCCTGTCCAACTCTGGGACCAACGCCAAAGCATTCGCTACTTGAAAGTTCATAGCATCGCCCTTGACATTTCCAAGGATCAGTTCAGCTACTACATCAAACACTCCCACTAGTCTCATCCCTAATTCCACAGCCGCTTCAGGGCCATGCTCGTCCTGTACTTTTTAATTACAGAGGGTAGAACCGTCATGGAAGGAGTACCAAAACATTTTGAATAAACTGCTGCGAATACCTTACCCCAGTTTTCACATGATGTCAAATCGGGATTAAGTCTTTTGGCAAACTTATCGTAAGGATGCGGTGTTTATCCGCTGGGGATGTATGTGGAAACACCGCTTCTATCTGATCGAACTTTTCTGCAAGCCAGTAAGGATAATCGTCCTTATTTTGTGGATGTTTGCCCATCACAGAATTTACCATGACAGGACTTATGGTCACTCCAGCTGCAACAGCTGGTTGGCCAGCGACTACAGGAGCAGCTCCATGGAGACTACCTGTAACGTATGTCACTAAGGCTCTATGCACTCGCACCAATTCGGTATGCATAGTGCGCAGATCCGCAATCGATAATGCCAGATAATTTGGATGCGGGGTATACCCGGCCAATACAGGCCAAGTGGCCCCCTCAATGGATAAGGGGCCTAAACGAACTGCGGTAGTTGGTTGTGGGAGGGCGCCATTAAACCAAACACGGTGCTGCCAAGCCGTGAGAGGCACTTCAAGATTAGTATAGGGTCGATAGGCAGCAGGAATAGCGGTGGGTTTATATTCATGAAACAGCTTATCACCTGCATCCACCGCCTCAAAAGTGATCCAAGTGTAAAACACTTCAAAGTGATAAGCCGGATCGGCTTGAACCACAAAGACCAACTCGACCCCAGCATCGGGCACTCCGTATACACCTAGGTGTTCTCGGAGTGGTCCTCGGCTATGTGCAGCTATCGCCACACCAGCCATAACTAAACAATTGTACTCGACAACCTAACAGGGAGCACAAAATGGGTTATTTATGTAACCTTTTTAATAACTTCAAGCTTGAAAGAACCTATAAAACGTTCAATATAGGAGGTATCACCGTCACTTGCGCCTCCGGAAGCGTACGTGAGGGTTTTGTGGACAAGCACAAGTACTACTCAAGCATCTCGCAGATAAGCTGCCCCACGTTGGCCGCGCCATGTCATAAGGTTTCTGCACATACACAGAGCTATGCACAGGATAATAGGACCCCGGAATACAGTGGTTTGCCTACCATATACCGTAGCACCCAAAACCCCAACCCAACTAGCTTAGCATCCCATTAGTACCAAAGCACCAATGATTGGACAACCCAGAACACGGTATCTTTATCTCAGGACTCGCAGAAGCAAGAACACTCTTTCGTCACTCACTCGTACTTGTCCACAATGCGCGTATGAAGAGACACAGGGTAGATTAAAATATTTATTTCAACTTACGTGCTCTAAGGTACAGTACACGTGTCAGCACTAATAGCATAATGCATATGAATAATATAAGCAGCATGGTTACAATTCCATAGAATACAAACGGGGAAAGCATTTCATAACTCAGTGGATAAATGTCTAAATAACATTACCACCCTCCCGTGCAGTAAGATAGTTTATTATAAAAATAGAAGACCTCTGGGCTTTGACTAGCGAATCCTCATACCTCGGTCTCTAGATGCAGAACTACATCAGCAGACAATCACAGCTCTTCTCCCTGGAAAAGATTCCTCCAAGTGTGTTAAGCGCCAGTAAAACCGCCGTATTAAAGGCACACAAAGTTTCATGTCATTTGCGCCTAATGTTATGTCTGGGTGCGCGAGACTGGCCATATCAGGAAGAACCGAAATACATTGTTATGCGACCTTGTACATGTTGTGCAGTCTGAGCCCAAATCGAACAAGAGAAAAGGTGAAAGACAGAAAGTGCAGACAGCGCAAAAGAACTTGGCAAGAGCAAAGGGCGAGGGAGCCCTGGCCCAGTGTAACGCGCGCAAAGAAAAGCAACATGGCAGCTAGGCCTAGGCCAACATAACAAGGCAGGCAACAGACCACAAGACAACAACACATCTGCCAGTTTGCTATATGCACTATAAGTTGTAAAACAGCCTGAGGATTAAAGAAATGCATCTTCAGGAGTTTTCAGAAGGCAAATTTAGATTGCTCCAGTCTGAGGTTAATGGAGAGGTCATTCCATAATTTGGAGACAAGATATGTGAAGGAGCGCCCACCACATCTCATCTTGTTGAACTTGGGCACTGTCAGAATTGTTAGATTCCCGGACCATAAAGTAAAGGAGGAGAAGTTGTTGAATGAGGAGCGGACCTTTCTTCTGTATTGCCCGATGGGCCATGCACAATGCAATGAATTGAATTCTTTTCTGCACCAGAAGCCAGAGCAGGGCAGCTAAAGCTGGAGTGGCCAGTTGGTATTTTGTGATTTTTTTGTAGAGTCCATGCAGCTGCATGCTGGACAACCTGTAGTCTCTTTATACCATAATTGGGACTTCCCAGTGTTAGACCTGGCACCATTTGTGTGGGTCTCCCTTCCATTTTTTGCCTTTACCTCCTGTGTTTTGCTGTGTGTTGGACTCCAATTTTTTTTGTTGGTCTAGATGCTTTGGGCACTTTGCCACTGCTGTTCAGTGCCAAAGTGCAAGGGCTCCCTTTTGTAAATTGTTTTATGGATTAGTGTTTCCATGATTGGCTATTTGATTTACATGTCAGACCCTAGTATAGTGCACTGTGTGTGCTCAGGGCCTGTAAATCAAATGCAGAGGTGGGCTTGCAGCACTGGTTGTGCCACCCACCAAAGCAGCCTGTAAAATGTGACTCAGGCCTGCCATTGCACAGCCTGTGTGCAGTCTGGGACTGCCATGTCGACTTTGCAAGTGCACACACTTGCCAGTCCCTAAACCTTCCCTTTTCTACATATCAGTCACCCCTAAGGTAGGCCCAAGGTATCCCTGTGGGCAGGGTGCATTGTATGTGAAAGGTAGGATATGCCCTGATGTGTGTGGCATGTCCTGATAGTGAAATACTGCCAATTTCATTTTTCACTATTGCAAGGCTATCTGTTCCCATAGGGCAGAATGGGGAGTTTGTTTATAACACCTTATAAACATAACTGACCCTGGGGTAGGAAAATAAAGTTTAGTATGCCTGAACTCCGAATGTTAAAGTGCATCTTTTAGTGAGGGTGATTTTTACATTCTGTGTTTGAAAATACCACTTTTAGAAAGTAGGTAGTTTCTTGCTTAACATCCAGTGTGCCTCTGCTAGGTTTGTGTATTGCATGTCTGGCTTTTGGATGACAGGGGCTGGAGAGGGGCAGTGGCTCCAGACGTCTGATGAGTCAGGGCTGGGCTGAATAGACCTGGGCTGCATTTAGAGTAGGGGGAGGAGATTTCCTTTCACCTGCATGGGCCTGGTCTGCCTTCAACAATGCTGTCTCCACCTCCTGCCAGGATGCTGCACCAGTGAGGACAGAACTGGATTTGGCTGGGTACAGACACTCTCTGCCTTCAGAGAACAAAGGATTTTTGTGTATAAAAAGAGGGGCCCAGACCCCAGACTTTGAGATCACTTCTGGGAAATCAAGAGGAACCTTTGCCAAGGAGAAGAGCCGGATAAGCTGAGGAGGAATACTGCCCCTGTGCTATTTGCTGTCTGGGGTTGGCCTGCAGTGGCTGCTTGCTGTGAAGGAAAGGAGAAAAAGGACTTTGCTGTTTGCTTTGTCACCTGCTTGAAGAAAAGATCTCCAAGGGCTTGCAACTGAGCTTGCCTCCTGTTCTGAAGTCTCAGGGACACAAAGACCTCATCCCTTCTGTCTCTCTGCATCTGGAACTACTGTTTCAGCTGCCACAGAAGGAAATTGCAACACCGACGCCGGCGTGCAACGCTGTAACCTGCACCGGAGCCGTGGGCACCGCTCGTGAAGAGCACGACACACCGCCTCGACTTGCACCGTAGGCCCGACGCCTGCTGACACTGTGCCGCATCGACTCCGAAGCCATCAGCGAGGCCGCTGCCTGCACCGGAGCCGAAGACACCGCTCGTGACGTCCACGACGCAACGTCCCGACTCGCACCGCAGCACCGATGCCTGGGCTTCATCACCGCGGAGCCGATACTCGACGCACGTGACTCCTGAATTCATCGACATCGCACCGTCGTAAGCAACCGACACCTCGCCGCCATCGTGACATCACCTCCTCGACACAGTAAGGAACAGACGTCTCACCTCCCCTGCACCGCAGTAAGGAACAGAGGCTTCACCTCCCCTGGGTCATAAGGAACCGATGCCGCGGGCGTCAACGAAGCATCACCTCCCCGACGCCATGCACCGCCGTTGCTTTCATCAATTCAAAGGTACTGCTTTTTGTGGGTCTGCTTGACTCTGGGCCCGACGCCGTGCACCTCGCGGTCGGCGCCGTTCATCTGTCAAAACGTCGTAATGACTCCAGGTGGAGTTATTTGTTGCTAGAAGCTTGATTTGAGTGAATAACCTATTTGTAAGGATATTTTTGATACTGTATTGTGGATATTTGTAGTTTGGTCTTGTTTTGGTTTAGATAAAGATTACTTATTTTTCTACACTGGCCTGGTGTCCATTTGTAGTGTTTTCACTGTATTACTGTATGTGTTCACAAATGCTTTACACACTGCCTCTGAGATAAGCCTGTCTGCTCGTGCCAAGCTACCAAGGGGGTGAGCAGGGGTTATTTTAGAAGTGTATCCCCCTTACCCTGACTAGAAGCAAGGGTCCCTATTTGGACAAAGGTACCTACCTCTGCCAACTAGATACCCCCATTTCTAACATTGGTGGTCTGCGGTGAGGATCTGGACTTGCATTTGTGACTTACATACAGTGATTGGTGTACACAACTAGTATAGTGCAGACCATTACACAACCACGTACATTTGGTAGAGTTTTGTTTCTTGGATTTTTTTGCATCTTGAGAACTGCCAATTTTCACCATGAGTAAAGCAGCATCACTTGCATCTATGGATACTGAATTTGAAGAGGAGAGGGTTGATACCTACACTGTGCCACAAATTAAAGCCATCTGCAAAAACATTATAATCTCCGTGAGAGGCCTCACCAGGAAGGAGGAGTTCCAAAAGGCGCTGAGGGCCTGGTTGGAAGCAAGGAATGCCAGTGGGCAGACCGAGGAGCCTATGGTGGAGGGGGAGAATTTAGAATGGCAGCAGGATGGGCTAGTGGGCCTAACTGAAGGGAGGGTGCCCTCCAGGGTGGGCAGCAGTGTGTCTTCAAAGGGCCTGTCTCCAGAGGGGTTGGAGGACAGGGAGAGAAGCAGAATGCATAAATTGGAACTTGCTAAGCTCAAGCTGGGGAGCCAGAGTGACTTAGGGAATAAGAGGGTGGAGTTGGAGAGCAAGAAATTGGCCATGGAGGAAAAGAAGATGCTTTTAGAGCATGAGAGAGGGTTGAGGGAGTTGGAGCTGAAAGCAAAGAGTCTAGAGATCACTCTCTCTGGTGGCAGCACACCATCAGTGCCTGGGGAAGGAAAAGTGTACATTCCAAAAGATGTTATCAAAGATGTCATGAAGCATGAGGACATTGGGCAGTGATTTAAGTCCTATGAAATAGTAATGAAGTCCCACCGGGTCCGTGAGAGAGATTGGGGAGCAGGGTTGTGGGTCCGCTTCCTCGGTGAAGGGAGAGAGACCTTACTAGCTTTGCCCACTGAGGATCAGATGTCCTATGCCCCCTTGATAGCCAGGTCTGGGTTGACCCCAGAGATTTATAGGCAGAAATTTAGGAACTGCAAGAAGCTGGAGTCAAGTACTTGGGTGAAGTATGTATCTTATTTTTTCAGAGCACTGGATGGATGGGTGAAGGGTAGGCAACGTAATTGATTTACAGGGGCTCTATGATTAGGTTGCATGGGAGCACTTGTCCAGTAGTTGTTTTCCAGAGCTACGCCAGCACCTGATTGATAGTAAGTTGACTGACCCCAGGAAGCTTGCTGTGGAGGCAGACCACTGGGTCAGTACCAGGGTCCACAAAGGTCTTGTGGGAGACTCCGCCAAAAGTGGGCAGGGTCCGAAGCAGAAGAGTGGGGGGGACAAGGGTAAACAAAAGGAGTTCCAAAAAGGGCCCCAAAGTAATCCCCAAGGGAACCAAGGTAAGGGCTCTCAGCCTCCCACTGAGAAGAAACCATGGGTCCCGACAGGTAAGCCTGTTCAGAGGGGTCCCAAGACCTGTTTTAGTTGTGGTCAGGTGGGCCACTTCCGGGGGGGTCCTAAGTGTCCCAAACCGGTTACCGCCACGCACACTGGTGCACCACCCCGGGAACTGGATAGTGTAGCCTTGGGGGAGGAGTTGGGTGCCCAAGGTGGGTGGGGTCCCGCAGAGATGTCCCTGGTCTCTTTAGGAGACAGTGAGATGGTCCCAAGGACTCATCTGCCTGATAACACTAAAAAGTATAGGCACTGGGTGACCATCAATGGCCTTAGTGTGGGGGCTCTGAGAGAAACTGGAGCCAGTGTGACAGCTGTCAGTTGTCGGCTGGTGTCTGAAGAGCAGGTGGTTCCCAACACATTCTGCCCAGTAGTTGCCGCTGACAATTCAGACTGCCTCTGCAAAGTGGCACGGGTTCCCTTTGAGTGGGTGTGGGGCTCAGGTACCATGAGAGTAGCTGTGAGGCCAGCCATGCCTGTTGACTGTCTGCTAGGCAATGATACGGAGAGCTCCCCTTGGGCGAAGGTGGATCGGAGGTCTCATTTGGAGATGTTGGGTCTGCCTGAGTAGGCATGTGCGACCACTCGGTCAATGGCAGCTGGTAAGGGCATTCAAGAGGACCTGGAGCCTGAAAGAGTGGCCCAGGTGCATGCCAGAAAGAGAAGAGGCAGGGGGCGCGGGAAACCAGCCCCTGAAGTTCCCACGGTCCAGGAGGAGGCAATCCTTCAGGGGGATGCCCTGGAGCCTACAGGGGAACAAGTGGCTGAACTGGGGGACCTGCCTGAGCTAACCCATTGGCAGCAGGAAGGAGGCCCCACCAGGGAGGAATTCTGCCAGGAGCAGCAGAAGTGCCCTTCTCTTGTTGGTTTGCGGCAACAGGCTGCAAACCAGGCAGCAGGTGATCATTCCGGATCACATTGGATATACTGGGAGAATGGTCTCCTGTATAGCGAGCCTAAGGTTGCTGAGCCTGGGTCAGCCCACGTGCTGGTGGTACTCCAGCGCTTCAGAACCTTCCTACTGGGTCTGGCACATGATGTGCCTTTGGCAGGGCATTTGGGGCAGGACAAGACCTTTGAAAGGCTTGTCACCCACTTTTACTGGCCCCAGATGCACAAGCACTCTGATACTCATTGTAGGTCTTGCCAGACTTGCCAGGCAAGTGGCAAGAGTTGGTGGAAGTGCAAGGCTCCTCTCCAACCTTTCTCTGTGGTCCGCACCCCCTTTGAGAGGGTGGGTATTGACATTGTGGGACCTCTGGATCCCTAAACAGCCATGGGCAATAGGTTCATCCTGGTCTTGGTGGACCATGCCACCTGGTACCCGGAAGCCATCCCTCTCCTGACTGTGATGGCCCCTGTGGTGGGTCGTGCGTTGATGGGGATTTCCTCCCGTGTGGATTTTCCCAGAGAGGTGGTGTCCGACCGGGGTACCAACTTCATATCCAAGTATATGAAGTCCCTGTGGCAGGAGTGCGGTGTTACATACAAGTTCACCACTCCTTACCACCCCCAAGGCAATGGGCTGTGTGAGAGATTCAACCGGACCCTAAAGGGCATGATTATGGGTCTTGGTGAACCCATGAGGCATAAGTGGGATGTCCTCTTACCATGCCTTTTGTTTGCTTACAGAGAGGTGCCCCAGAAGTCCTTAGGGTTCAGTCCCTTTGAGCTGCTGTACGGCCATCCTGTAAGAGTACCTATGAGTCTGGTGAAAGAAGGCTGGGAGAAAGCTCCCAGTAAACCTCCCCAGGATGTATATAGCTACATGCTGGCCTTCAGGAACCAGACTAAGCGCTTCAGACAACTCGCTCAGGCGAATCTGGAAGCCAGCCAGGAGGAAATGAAACGTTGGTCTGATCAGAATGCCACTCTGATCGAGTTTCAGCCTGGACAAAAAGTTTGGGTCATGGCCCCAGTGGAGCCTTGTGCGCTCCAGGATAAGTGGACAGGACCATTTGAGGTGGTGGAGCGCAAAAGTAATGTCACCTACTTGGTGGACTTGCAGTCTCCTAGGAACCCTTTGCGGGTCCTGCATGTGAACCGCCTGAAGCCGTACTTGGAGAGGTCCGAAGTGGGCATGCTCCTAGCAACAGATAATGGGATGGAAGGGGAGACTGAGCCTCTTCCTGACCTCCTGTCTGCAATGGAGCAAGACGGGTCAGTGGACAGTGTAAACCTCTCTCCCGCCCTGACTCCTGAACAGCAGAGTGACTGCTGCCAACTGTTGGGACAGTTTTCGGATCTTTTCTCCCTGACCCCCGGTGTCACTCAGTGGTGCATCCATGATGTGGACACTGGGGACAGTCCTCCAGTAAAACATAAGATTTGCAGAGTGACTGACAGGGTCAGAGCATGCATCAAGGAGGAGGCCTCCAAGATGTTAGCGCTAGGGGTGATTGAGCCCTCAAACAGCACTTAGGCCAGCCCAGTGGTCTTGGTCCCGAAGGCTGCTGCACCCGATGCCACGTCAGCACTCCGGTTCTGTGTGGATTACCGAGGGCTCAATTCAGTCACCAGGACTGACCCGCACCCCATACCCAGAGCTGATGAGCTCATCGATTGGCTGGGGGCTGCCCGGAACCTCAGTACGTTTTGACTTAACGTCTGGGTACTGGCAGATTGCCTTAACTGATGGGGCAAGAGAGAGGTCAGCGTTCTCCACACCAGATGGGCACTACCAATTCCGGGTGATGCCCTTTGGGATGAAGAATGCCCATGCCACCTTTCAGAGGTTGGTCAACCAGGTGTTGGTTGGGCTGGAGGATTTCAGTGCCGCCTACGTAGATGACATTGCAGTGTTCGGTGCCACTTGGGAGGAACATCTGCACCACCTCTGGGAAGTGTTGAAAGCACTGCGGAGGGCAGGCCTCACGATCAAGGCAAGCAAGTGCCAGATCGGGCAGGGTTCTGTGGTGTACTTGGGACACCAGGTAGGGAGCGGCCAGGTGGCGCCCCTACAGCCCAAGATTGATACCATTCTGGATTGGGAACCCCCCCCTAGACCCAGACAGAGGTGAGAGCCTTTCTATGACTCACAGGGTATTACAGGAGATTTGTCAAGGGGTATGGCACAATTGTTGCCTCCTTGACAGAGCTGACTTCCAGGAAGCAGCCCAAGAAAGTGAATTGGACTGACGCATGCCAGAAGGCTTTTGATGCCTTGAAATCTGCCATGTGCACAACATCGGTGCTTAAGGCACCCAACTTCTCAGAAGAATTAATTGTGCAGATAGATGCTTCAGAGCTTGGTGTGGGGGCTGTGCTCTCACAGCTGAATGAAGAGGGCCTAGACCAACCTGTAGCCTTCATTAGTAGGAGGTTACTTCCACGGGAACAGAGGTGGAGTGAAATTGAGCGTGAGGCATTTGCTGTGGTCTGGGTGCTGAAGAAGCTGAGGCCATACTTGTTTGGGACTCACTTCCGGGTTCAGACAGACCACAGGCCCCTCAGATGGTTGATGCAAATGAGGGGTGAGAATCCAAAGCTGTTGAGGTGGTCCATTTACCTACAGGGGATGGACTTCACGGTGGAACACAGCCCTGGTACAGAATACGCAAATACTGATGATCTGTCCAGATTTTTCCACCTTAGTGAAGAGAACTCCCAAGAGGGTGGGTAGTTCTCCCCACATTTCAGCTAGAGGGGACACGTGTTAGACCTGGCCCCATTGGCGTGGGTCTCCCTTCCATTTTTTTGCCTTTACCTCCTGTGTTTTGTTGTGTGTTGGACTCCTTTTTTTTTTTGCTGGTCTAGATGCTTTGGGTACTTTGCCACTGTTGTTCAGTGCCAAAGTGCAAGTCCTCCCTTTTGTAAATTGTGTTATGGATTAGTGTTTCCATAATTGGCTATTTTATTTACTTTTCAGACCCTAGTATAGTGCTCTGTGTGTGCCCAGAGCCTGTAAATCAAATGCTGCTGGTGGGCTTGCAGCACTGGTTGTGCCACTCATCAAAGCAGCCTGTAAAATGTGACTCAGGCCTGCCATTGCAGAGCCTGTGTGCAGTCTGGGACTGCCATATCGACTTTGCAAGTGCACACACATGCCAGTCCCTAAACCTTCCCTTTTCTACATATCAGTCACCCCTAAGGTATGCCCAAGGTATCCTTGTGGGCAGGGTGAATTGTATGTGAAAGGTAGGACATGCCCTGATGTATGTGGCATGTCCTGATAGTGGAATACTGCCAATTTCGTTTTTCACTATTGCAAGGCTATCTGTTCCCATAGGACAGAATGGGGAGTTTGTTTATAACATCTTATAAACATAACTGACCCTGGGAACAAGGTAGAAAATTAAGTTTAGTATGCCTGAACTCAGAATGTTAAAGTGCATCTTTTAGTGAGGGTGATTTTTACATTCTGTGTATGAAAATACCACTTTTAGAAAGTAGGTAGTTTCTTGCCTAACCACCCAGTGTGCCTCTGCTAGGTTTGTGTATTCCATGTCTGGCTTTGGATGACAGGGGCTGGAGATGGGCAGTGGCTCCAGAAGTCTGATGAGTCAGGTCTGGGCTGAATAGACCTGGGCTACATTTAGAGTATGGGGAGGAGATTTCCTTTCACCTGCATGGGCCTGGTCTGCCTTCAACAATACTGTCTCCGCCTCCTGCCAGGAAGCTGCACCAGTGAGGACAGAACTGGTTTTGGCTGGGTACAGACACTCTCTGCCTTTAGAGAACAAAGGATTTTTGTTTATAAAAAGAGGGGCCCAGACCCCCGACTTTTAGATCACTTATGGGAAATCAAGAGAAACCTTTGCCAAGGAGAAGAGCCGGATAATCTGAGGAGGAATACTGCCCCTGTGCTATTTGCTGTCTGGGGTTGGCCTGCAGTGGCTGCTTGCTGCCAAGGAAAGGAGAAAAATGACTTTGCTGTTTGCTTTGTCACCTGTTTGAAGAAAAGATCTCCAAGGGCTTGAAACTGAGCTTGCCTCCTGTTCTGAAGTCTCAGGGACATGAAGACTTCATCCCTTCTGTTTCTCAGCATCTGGAACTGCTGTTTCAGCTGCCACAGAAGGAAATTGCAACACCGACACCGGCGAGCGATGCCGTAACCTGCAACGAAGCCGTGGGCACCGCTCGTGAGGAGCACGACGCACCACCCCGACTTGCACCGTAGGCCCGACGCCTGCTGACGCCATGCCGCATCGACTCCGAAGCCATCAGGGAGGCCGCTGCCTGCAACGGAGCCGAGGACACTGCTTGTGACGTCCACGACGCAAGGTCCCGACTCGCACCGCAGCACCGACGCCAGTGATTCATCAACGCGGAGCCGATCCTCGAAGTGACTGACTCCTTAATTCATCAACATCGCACCGTCTTAAGGAACCGCCGCCTCGCCGCCATCGTGACGTCACCTCCCCTACACAGTAAGGAACAGACGTCTCACCTCCCCTGCACCGCAGTAAGGAACAGAGTCTTCACCTCACCTGGGGTCGTAAGGAACCGACGCCGCAGGCGCCAACGAAGCATCACTTCCCGACGCCGTGCACCGCCATTGCTATCATCAATTCCAAGGTACTGCTCATTGTTGGTCTGCTTGACTCCGGGCCCGACGCCGCGTCCTCATGGTCAACGCCGTTCTTTGAGGATTTTCATCTGTCACGACGTCGTAATGACTCCAGGTGGAGTTATTTGTTGCTAGAAGCTTGATTTGAGTGAATAACCTGTTTTTAAGGATATTTTTGATACTGTATTGTGGGTTTTTGTTGTTTGGTCTTGTTTTGGCTTAGATAAAGATTACTTATTTTTCTACACTGGTGTGGTGTCCATTTGTAGTGTTTTCACTGTATTACTGTATGTGTTCACAAATGCTTTACACACTGCCTCTGAGATAAGCCTGTCTGCTCATGCCAAGCTACCTAGGGGTGAGCAGGGGTTATTTTAGAAGTGTATCCCCCTTACCCTAACTAGAAGCAAGGGTCCCTATTTGGACAAAGCTACCTCTGCCAACTAGAGGCCCCCATTTCTAACACCCAGTTTGAGGGAGTTTCCATAATCGAGTTGAGAGTAGATCAGTCCCTGTACAACCACTCTCCTCCAAGATTGTGGAAGCCATTGTATAATTTCCTTTAATGTTTTCAGTATTCCTTAACATGTCCCTGTGAGTTTCTTGGCTAGTAATTCCATTGACAGCTCATCGTCTACCCAGAAGCCTAAGCTCTTCACTGCATGGAGGGGCTGTGGAAGCTCTCCAAGGTAGTCTGGCCATGATATTTCCTTCCACCTTGAGAGATTGTTACCGACACCCAATACCTCTGTATTTATGCCATTAAGCTTTAGGCTACTTTCTGCCATCCAGTTGGTGACCTGTTTTAGACACTAGTTCAATTGTGAGGATGTATGCCCCGTTTCTGGTGTGAGGGCTATAATCAGCTGCATGTCGTCTGCATATGACACAGTTGAGAGGCCGTGTGCACATAATATCTATGCCAGGGGGAGAACGTATCATTTTGAAAGTGTGAGGCTAATGGAGGGTCTCTGTGGGATGCAGCAGATTATCACATTATCATAGCTGCAGAGCCCCCTTGTCTAGAATTGACAAAAGTTCCTCTGTGGCTACTAGCAGGGCGGTCTCAGTGCTGCAGCCTGGTCAGACAGCTGTATGGGTGGGGTGGAAGACAGCGTATGCCTCTAAAAAGCTGGAGAGGTGTTATTAACATGTTTCTGAAGCACTTTGCTAGCTATGGAAAGTAGGGAGCTGGGTCTGTAATCTTCTTCCTGGAGAGCATTGGCCATGGGATTTTGTCAATAGGGGTTTTACTATGTCATGTTTCAATGTGGGAGGGACATTGCCACTGATCAGGAAGTGATTTAAATGTCCGTTAGAATTGACAGGACAATGTTCCTGCCGTTTTTCAAAATATCCAGCAGAGCTGGATCTAGTGGTGAGCCGGATTTTATGGAGTTTATTCTTTCTTCTGTATCCTCCTTACCTAAGGCAGGAAATTAGACTAATTTGGCTGTGTTCACTGATTATGCATGCAAGGTGGAAATGGGGTCCGCAATTATAGGCAAGGAACTTAAGATATTTTGTACTTTATTAATAAAAGCATTTGTGATAATGTTTCAATGTTCCACAGAAGGTGGGGGGCCTGTGGTACCAGTAGGTATTTTCATGACGCTGTTCACCACCTTGAACAGTTCCTTTGATGAGCTGTTGGCATATTCTAATTTTGTATTAAAGTAGGTGATTCTAACCTCTCCTATGGCATGTTAGTACGTTTTTGTGGCTTTCCTGTAAGTATTGTTGCTAAGGATGTCCTAGGTTTTGCTCCAGTTTCTTTCTATTTTTTGGCTTCTTTTTTTAATTTCATCAGCTCAGGTGTATACCCTGGACGTTAGTCCGCTTGGTCTTTTGAAGTTTACACAGAACTAGGAGATTCAATGAGGTATGCTTATCCACTCACTCGCATCTAATTTGGACCATAACCGCCTGTGTCTGTGTCTTGGGGATAGTGGCTGTTTGTGTATAGTGCTGGGGATGTCTAGCCAGAAGGGGACTATGAACTGTTCCAAACACAGAATGGGAATAGCCTCTTCTGCAGCCATAGTTGTGATGTTAGTGAAGACAGAGTCAAGAAGGTAACTGCAGCAATGTGTAGGTGGCTCAACGATGTGTTCATACTGTAGTGGCGTCAAATCCTGTGCTAGCATTGTGGCTGTTACATCACCGTTTTCCTCAAAGTGTAGATTAAGGTCTCATAGCAGTGTAAAATTTGCTTTCTGAAGACTGCATTCAGCAGCTATTTCAGGTAGTGCCTGGACAAATAAGGAGGCAGAGCCTGGGGGATGATACATAAGAATACCTGGGAAAATGAAGGTGGGGGAGAGCTCAAGTAAGAATTGAAGGCTCTCATTATCCTTGATGTTGATGGGTGCAAAAATTCCTGTCAGTTTTTCTTTGAAGATAATCGCTATACCACCGTCTCTCCTGTTCTTTCTATCACATCTAGCTATGGAATAGCCTTGGGGAAGGGACATCACTATGTGTGGTGTTGACTCCTCTCTGAGCCAATTTTCTGTGAGCAACAGGGCCTCGGGTTTCTTATTTTTGAGAAAGATGAATAGGTCTGAGCTATGTTCAGGCAGTGATCTGCAATTAAACAGATACAAGTGGACCCTATGGGCATGGTGTTCATTATTTAATGGTTCCGGGTTTGTATGGTGAGGTTTGTGGTACCCCAGTCTGATGTTGCATTCTTTGCACTGACTATGTGTGGTAGTAGTGGACCCAAATGGGTAAATTACCGCACCTCACAAAATGATTTTTATGATTCGCTTAGTTAGTGAGAAACATTCTCAATTGAATTGTAAAAATAGAGGTGCTATCACAGTCCTGACACCCTACTACCAAAGGTGAATATTTTCCATTAGAAACCTAAAGTCAAATCGATACGCAAAATAGAACTGCATTCAGCACCCTCATGGACAGTTAATCCAACCATAAAGAGTTTATGGATATTTATCAGCATGAATACAATCTTCTATGATCCTTGTAAAAGAACATGCACACAAATTTCATAAGTGAACAAAAATAACACAAAATCCAATTGTTGCTCCAAGCTTTTCACTGTTGGTTTATTCTGTATTCTGTATAATGACACTTCCAGCACAGATCAGCCAACACGTGTTTCATCTTAAGAGACTTTTTCAAGGCTTGAATATAAATACAATACATGTATTCTTTGTTTCATTTGGTACTGAAACACAAAATGTGGCTAAAATAGTGATACTTTTGGTGATGCCAAAGACAATTTGGTCCCAAGCGAAAAAAGAAAAAAAAGAGGGGAAAGAAAAGAGGAAAAAAAAGAAAAACACAAGGTGGGATGAGTATAGATTTGAGAGAAAAAGAAGGCAGATATAGACCTGTAATCGAAGATTTCACACCAAGTGATGAGGATTTTTAAGTGACAAGGATCAGGAAATAACCGAGATATCAAGGTGATTACGCCCCGTTAATGTTGTATGAGTAAGACAACTATATACCCACCAGTTCTATATATCTGATCCTAATGAACTTGTGTGTCACAGAAAACGCCAGGAATGTCCATGTGTAGCAGCTGCAACCATATGCTAGTCCAACTTATTTAAGACTATAAGGATGAAAAGAAATCCGCTATAAACATGAAGAACAAGTAAAACCAATTCTGCTCAGAAAAAGCGGATATAATTGCTATGATCAATAGTCAACTTGCTCAAAAGTCAATAGCGAGTATCAGTTATACGTCCAACTTAAAGTCATATCCAGTATCCTTAGCTAATTTATTAATTTCAAGTTTCTAGAATAGTAAAGAAGAATCACTGTGAGGCCAAGGTGCAGCTATAAACACACACGAGACACTACTGTAAGTAATATAGCTAGCTCCCAAGTGAAATTACTTAAAATAAAGAAAGAACAAGGGCAATGAATACCAATTTTAAGTTTCTAGAATAGTAAAGAAGATCGAATCACTGTGAGGCCAAAGTGCAGCTGTAAACATGCATGAGACACTACTATCAATAATACAGCTTGCACCAAAGTATAGTAAATTTAAAGAAAAGAAAGAACAAGGGCAATAAATACCAAATGAAAAGTAAACTCCTCAAATCTTGAATGCGCTGCTACAACCAGTCGTCATTTCACTGAAGTAATAGAGAAATATCAAAGGAGTCCCTGGTAAGCTCCTTTCCTGAAATCAATTTTAAAACGAAGATCTGGTTTGCACGTATCCTTAAACATATATTGCTAATGTTTCAATGACAAATCACAAAAAGAAACCCCACCAAACCCCACTTACCCATTGCAATTGAGAACGTATACCGAAGTGTAAGTCTGTGCCGGCACAGTGGACTTGTACGTCCATTTTCGCATCGCGTAAATAGTGCGGCCCGGTCACATGACATAGTTGTCCACTGGACGAGAAATCAAACAAGCATTGGCATAGCCAATAGGTCTCGCCTTTGGGGCGTTATAAGTGTTTAGACAGAGCTATTGGCTTTGTTAACGTTTTTAATATGTGTTGTAGAGCATTGTGAATGGATGGATGGAAAGACTCAATGATGGAGAGATGGATGGAAGAGTGTGAAGGAAGGGATGAATGCAAGACCGGAGAGTGGGAGACAATGAGGGTTAGAGGGCAGGAGTGATGGATGGTGGAAAGATGGAGGGAGGAAAAGGCGAATATTTAAGGAAGGACATAACGGGAAGGTAATATGTTTAGCCAGCTAAAAACATAAAATACAAAATAGTTGTGGGAGTAAATTGGTTGATAAATGGAGCGTGGTAATGGGAGGACCAGATGGTTGTATGCAAGGATAGACGGATGAATGGAAATGGAAGAGAATGAGTGTGAGGAGGGTGTGACTGATGGGCGGGGAAAGGCGGGATGGACGTAACTGCAAGATAAGTAATGGGGTTGTGGCTGGATGACTGAATGAATGGATAGATGGATGGATAACATAAGGACTGGATGGATGGATGGAGTGTGAGTGGTGTGATTAACGCAAAAATGGAGAGAGGGAGACAATGAGGGTGAGAAGGATGGATGGATGGAAATTGGGTGGATGGAAATTGGGTGGATGTATGGATGGAGAGCGAGAGAAGTTGAGAGGGTGGTTGACTTTATACAAGTGTATGTATTTATATATATATATATTTATGGATGAACATAAATGGCTCAATGGAGGGAGAAATATTCCTTTTAGGATGGATAACAATTATCGAAATTACACAGCATCTGTGCAGAAAGGGTGGCTTCTGCTGGGCTCCTCCGGTGGCACACTGATTGCACTTCTAGTGTGACAGGAGTCTCTTTAGTTCTTTAGTTTCATGGACACTTATTGATTGATCGATGCTGCTGGCAGTGATTAAGGAAATAGGCTGGGGTGGCATTGTGGTGTTTTTATTTGGGGGGCTGGGCAGTGTGTCTTGACACCCCTTTCACCCAAAATAGGGCCACGGATGAGCTTACAAAGCGCCCCTTGTGAGCACAAAAACACAAATTCGCCCCATCAGACACATCAATTTGCAAGAAGGGAATAAACGCCGAAACCTCGTCTTTTTTCCATCCATTTTATTCATGCTCTTTTCTAGCACTGGCTGAAAGGCTCTCAAACACACGCCATGTGGTTCCAAGTGGAGAGGGCCCTTTGAAGATTCCCCCTGCAATTATGTAAAATAGCCATTCAGGCAGCTGATAGAATTGGAAGGGGTTCTGCCCCCAGGCCCCTCCCTGCAGCCCCCTTCACTGGAACCAGCCTCCCCTGTTTGGCTTTTCAAAGCAAACCTAACGCGATGTCTTTCTTCAGGACAAAGGGAGCCGAGAAGAAGTTATAGGTCCCGAGACACACTCGTACATCACTGGAATATGTAACTTATTTCACGTCTCAGGAATTCTCGGAAGGTGGGGGTTAGAGGAGGAAGCCTTAGGCGAGGTCAGGTTTCAGAAGCTGGTTAGAGAACTTCAAGCTCAGCTCCATTTGCAAGTCAAAGCTCGCCTGCACAGCCCTGTGGTGTGTCTGCAGCTGGAACAACCTTTGTTGACAGTCAGAAAGGAAAGTTGCACGAGGTAATGTGCAGGTTACTGCAGAGGCGGACCCCAAGCTCGTGTCCACATAGTGTCCACAGCATGAGTGAGGCCCGTCCTGCTAGCTCGATGCAATTTATCTACGAGCTCAAGGTCACTTGTGATGATGCAGTGTACCTGAGAGATGTTAAATAGCCCTTTGTGCACTGCCATGCAAGCACATCACAGGAGCAGCCAGTAAGGAACAGGAGGGCTGAGAACAAACACCCCTCTGCGCTAAGCCAAAGCACTCTGTGAAACCTTAAAGAAAGGTAAGAATTAATCAGCAGACAGTTGCCCAGCCAGACCTAAAAACGTAAGGAGCAACAAGGGTTTCTGGAACAAACGAAACTCGGATGTAAGAGCGAGGAAGCATTATGTCAGGGCCAGTACAGTCCATATGGAATTGTTGCACAACTTCAAACACTTTTTTCCACTAACATTAAACGTTTTAGTGTTTGGACCTTTTCAAGTGGCAGGAGCTCAAACAAGCATCAAAGAGTTTTATTGTTTGGACCTTTTCAAATGGCAGAAGTTCAAAGCAAGCATCAAAGAGGGAGGAGAAAAACAAAGTGTAATAAACAAACGCGGCCGGGGAAAGCCAAGATAACGATCAGGGAGGAATGCAGCTGGCACAATGCGCGCCGCTGCTCGCTCCCGAGACCCCTAGGCCATGGAACTGAAAGTTTCGAGGGAAGGCGGGACATGCACCCGTCTTTGGCCATTTGCGTGCTTTCAATTATTGAAAGCCACATGCAAAGGCCAATGGGATGTGTGGGAGGAGGCACACCCACACGGAGAAGGCTCTTGGAAGTCTGAAGTGATTCCAAGAGCCCTCTCCTAGAGCAGCGCATGCGCGCTGGCTAGGCAAGACCTAAAAAGGGCTCCGGACGCGAAGAAGTGATAGCGCCATATTGTAATGGATAAGTTTGTCCCCTTGACGAGAAATCAAAAAAGGGGCTCGGAGCATGAAGAAGAGGTGGTGCCATATTGTAATGGATTTGTTTGTCTGTACCACGTACAGAACGACCCTCATGGCCTTGAATTATGTATAATAAAAACCACTGTATCTAACTGGTGCACACGGTAACATAGTACATAGGAGATATCCATCTCAACAAACAAACTAGTTTTACTCCAACTTAGCTGATGCAAATACTTCTCATTTCAAAAGACCTGCATCCATTTGTGTTCCATAATTATCATCCCTTATCCCACAATCTATAGACCTGTCCTCTCTATATATGTTGCATTCTTTGCAATGGAAGGGGAGCTTATGTGGTGCTAAAGTGTACCTGCAATTTTTACTCTGTACCTTATTGAGTTGTCTCAACTCCTCAGTGTAATATGCTAGATGCATGGTGTAAAACGGGCCGGGTCTCTGTTACTTAAGTAGCGGGCTGGACTGAATTCAACGTTTAGACTGCAGCTTCAAAATGGCGGTTCTAGTCTTTTGGTGGCAAGTAAGAAGTGGCTCTAAACACGGCCACTGAACATAGAGTAAGAACGGTCTCTGCCCTCTACCTACAGAAACAATTTAAAATCTTAAAAACAGCTAAAGATCACAAGATTACATGTAAGGATTCCCTTGATTTCCTTATTAGCAGCAAAGTGAATGACAATGCAGAGCGCAAAGTGCATGTACAAGTACTAGCATGTTGTTAGCTCCGAGTTAGGGCCCCGGTGTGCCTTAAGTAGTCGGGCCAAACTGAATTCAATGACTAAACTGACGCTTCAAAATGGCGGTCCTAAAATGTTGGTGGCAAGTAGGGAGTGGCTCTAAACACGGCCACTGAACATAGAGTAAGAACAGTCCCTGTCCTCCACCCACAGAAACAATAAAAAAAATTAAAAACAGATCGCACGAATACATGTAAGGATTCCCCCCATTTTCCTTATTAGCAGGAAAGTGAATGGCAAAGCAGAGCACAATGTGCCTATGCAAGTACCGCCGCAATGTTGAATGAATGAGTAAGTGATGTGTTAGAGTATGTATATTACAATAAGGTTAGCTTACAATAAGGTTAGCATGTTTGGTTTTTACCTCATGGTATTGCAACAGTGTTTTCTCAGGATGGTATATGTAGACAGTGTCCAAATCCACCATTCATCATTTACTCCATACTGTCCAACAACTGGGTTGCTGTAACCAAGCTAGCGGCTCAGCAGAATAATTAAGCACAAGTTGGTCATGCATCTGAAGCTATAGATCATGGATTTTGTCTACATGTACAACCGGTCACAAGGAGATGTTGTGCAACACACAACAGGCTACAGTAATCTTGCACATGACTTCAGAGAGTAATGAAGCATCCCCTCTGTATCCCCTCTGTTACATCTGAAGTGCGACTTCAGGATGCCAATAGTGATCACAATTATGGCTCACATATGTGTGTGTGTGTCCTCTTGTACCTCTGCTGGAGCTTTGTAGTTAGACGTCAGAAGAAGTGAGGAGATGGGAGGAGGGCATGCCCTGCATCACCTGAAACAAAATATATTTTTGAAACGCAGGTCTATTGTAAAACAAATGAAGACGTTCTATACCTACATGCATACAATGTAGAAATCAAGCTTTCTTTATTGTGATTGGGTAATCTTATGACAGTCTGTGTTTGCGATGCCATTCCGGAATTACTTAGCCCATGACAGTGTGAGTTACGTATACTTACCTAGTAACTACATGTTATATAAATTCCCATCAAACAACTGACGTGCAGGATGTAGATGTCATGTTTGCTTCCAGGAAAGATAGCATAGGTAACATACACATCAGTGAAGCAGTCCCCGCTATTGCAGAGAGCTTCCATGTTCATGGAGTGCATTGCTAAAATATTGTACTTGGTGTCAGGGTGGCTGAAGCGCCATTTGTATGCTATTGATATCATCTAATGCATGAGGGAATTGCGCAATGGCATATAATTACCTTTCCCATCCTTTGCCTTTCTTCTAATGACTGTGGCATGCAATGATCTAATGCATCACAGTATCTGTCACAAGCATCAAGAATGGCTCTAATAAAAACAATTTTTACAAACACTAACAACCCCTGGCCCACCAATCTCACTGTAGCTTTGGAACGTTTGCAACTTGTGGTGGAGAACTGTAACACAAATACGATCAACTATTCTTTTACTAAATCTACAATAAGAAAACAATTGTATCATCGTTCATGAGAATTGGATATGGAAGCACTTCTAGCCAGGGCCCCTCATGAGTCAATAACTGCGCCACAATTGAACAACTCAGCCAAATCTCATCTCCACCAGGCAGTAGGAAAAACATTTTAAAAACAAATTTTATCATCTAAATTATTTCTGCTTCCAATCAGAGAGTTAAATCCAACCTGGAGATTTTGTGAAAATATCAACATTTGCAGACTATGTAACTTTAGAAGAGAATCCTTAGCACATATACTGCTCTGCTGCCCGGATTTGCTACATGCCCATCGAATCCTACTGAGGCCTATCTTTTTACAGCACAGCATTCAGTCAGCCAAAGAGGCTGTCCCTCTTCTATAAACTCTGGACTCAGTGGCTGACATGGCCAAGTTCAGGAAATTCATAATGCAAGCCCGCAATTTGTTAAAGAACTCGAACACCCAACAACCTCCATAGTAAAATTGTTCATCCCACCCATGGGCAGTGTCAAAGGGCTCTGCATTGACACAACAAACTCTGATTAATATTATCGCCGGGACTTCATAAATCGCAGAACTTTGCATTTGATTGTCATAGATCATAAATAGGCCCATTTAACTCATTCTTCTAAGGTTACCCAGTTGCTATCATGATCGACCTGATCTTGAGTTGCCCCTCTATAGGAATTACTACATGCTGTCAACACTTTACAAGCCATACGTTTTTAGGCACTTTTGTACCCAAACTAAATGGCTCGTATCATCGTAACAAATTTTTTATCAACTCTGCTGTCCCAAAAATGCAGACCCCGTTCTGGTTCTGTATATGAACTTATATTATGATATCTGGACTTTACAAAATGCATACCTTCAGGCAATGTGCTTTGTACTTTAACTTTATGGCCTCTGGCAACTCGCCTAAAATGATCCTGAGTGGCTTTTGTACATGCACTGCTTGTGTTTGCATGCCTTCTGTATTTTACAAGTTGTACACCCTCCGTCACTGCACTTTGCACTTTAATGTCATGGTACGGTGGCATTTCAGACATTACTCTCCCCTGCATGACTGTGAGACACCACACACACGTTACTGGCATGCATTACTACATTTAATGATTTTAAGGACAAGGCATTTTCAGAACAGCAAGATTCCTCGCACTTTTATAAGTTTTGTATTAATTTTACTGTGCTTGTAAAATATGTTCTGATAGAGAAGATCAGATTTTGAAAGTTTTTTTTACTGTGTTCTTCTTCACTGTGAGATTTGCATTTTATATAACCTGTAATGGTATTAGGTAATTGTTAGACCCAGCCCTTTTGACAGGTTTATCCCCAAACTTTTTGCCTCCTAGTTTTTGGACCCTTTTTTTGTTTGCTACAGTATTCTGGGCACTTTAACACTGCTGATCAGTGCTAAAGTGCATATGCTCTCTGTATAAATTGTAGCATGATTGGTTATCCATGGTTGTCATATATGATTTACTGGTAAGTCCCCAGTAAAGTGCACGATGTGTGCCAGGGTCTGTAAATCAAATGCTACTAGTGGGCTTGCAGTACTGCTTGTGCTACCCACATGAGTAACCCTTTAAATGTTTCACAGACCTACCACTGTAGTGTCTGCGCACATAGTTGTAAACTGCTATGTTGTCCTGGCAAGTGCACCCACTTGCCAGGCCCAAACCTTCCCTTTCCTTACATGTAAGGCACACCTAAGGTAGGCCCAAGGTTACCCCATGGGCAGGGTGCAGTGTATGCGAAAGGTATGACATAGCCTGGTGTGTTACATGTCCTGATAATGAAATACTGTGTATTTCATTTTTCACTATTGAAAGGCTATCTGTCCCAAAGGCTTATCATTGGGACTGCGCTGTAACATTTCACACGTGTAGCTTTCCATACGGACAAGATGTAAAAATTGAGTTTAGGCTCTCTGAACTCAGAATGTATTAACGCACCTTCTGGTAAAGGGTGTTTTTAAATTCTCTGTTTGAAAATGCCACTTTTAGAAAGTGAGGAAAAACAAAGGGTGGTTTTCGTCCAAGAGACGCCAGGTATGGACGTATTTTAAAAGTTACAAAAAAGGGGAAACCTGGCTGTCAAATTGTATGTCGCTATTTATTAAAGCGAAAGAAAGCAAAAAACATCAATTCATATGCTTTCTGTGTATAAATCACATATCTTCATATTTTTTTGTATATTTTTAGTAAAATCATTTAGTCCATGTCAAAGTCAAATACATTCCATATACATAACAGTGAAGAAACATAAATCAACTTAAGTGCAAATATTGTGAACAACAAACAAATTAAATAAGTGCAATATACAAATTTACAAGGAATAAAGAATTACACCAGCACATATATTACTAAGCATCATTTGTTGTCTAGTAGTTCCTTAAAACAATATCTTTAAACTGATTAAACGGAACTACAGCCACACGGGAAAATACTACTCTGTGGGGCCCATTATACATCAAGCGCCCTCTCCAGATGTACAAATTATTCAAAATGCCCTCTGTGGCAAGTTGTGGAAAATGCCGACGCGTTTCCAATCCCTAGAGTTAATCGCGGATTTTCATCAGGGCTCAGAGCACGGTGTAACCTATGGGTGAAATTAAAAATAAATAATTACCTAATAATTTGTCCTATCTTAACTCTATACTGTGTTGTTATATCGCTAACTATCACTTTTCAAGTACCTGAAGTTTATTGCGTTTTTTGTCGGAGATCAAAATCGCTCCTGTATCATGTATTCTTTTGAGTGGCAGGACCTGAAACAACCAGGATATTCTGTGTCAGGGCTATGAATCATGCTACTTTGTGTCTCTTAATCATAAGAGAAGCTCAGAAAACTCACGGTTAGTTCTACTTGAAAAGACCAGATTCATTTTTCACTGCTGCTCAAAATTGAGGGGTGAATTAATAAAGTTTTCAACACCTACTTGATTTTCACATTAACTGCGAAAAAAGAAAAACAAATGTGCAGTTGTTTATTGTTGCATCTCGAGAGATACATTTCAAAGGGAATCAGATAAAGTGGCAACTTGAATGCACTTACTTGTACGTTTTGTACACTCATTTTCAAAGAACGCGTAAAGCGGCGTGTTGAATTATCGCATGCTGTGTTTCTGCAAAGAAAACACATTAAAGTTACCGCCCACGAGTGAAACGTTGTGCCGAGTAACCTTAACACAGATTGTCTCTTACAACAGCAGACTGCTGACTTACTTCGAGGTTATTCTCGATGGTGTTTAGACTGGTCCTCTCCCTCGTGGTTTCCACCGAAGGTGGTTGTTAATTTCAGTTTTGGCCCATATCCTGTTCAACAGGAAGTGTTGGGCATTCATCTTTACGGGGAATTCTGGGAGTTGTAGTCATTCCACTGCTGGTTGGATTGAATGAATACTCTCAAGTCTCCATAATACCTTTATACACAAACATGGTGGTTATCATTTTTATAAAAGGGAGATTTTTAGAGAAATTTGCAGTATATTACAGTGTTTTACAGAGGACTCAACGCAAAACTTGGTGCAATTCTGCCATTTCATTTAACCCGTCTGTGACACAGTTATATTTCATAATTAAATATGTCTCTTTTTCGTAGTAGAATTTCGACATCACCACCTCTCGGTGGTTGTTTAATTAATGATAGCACCGTCCAAACAAACTCTTTCTCAGAATGTTGTTTGTCAATAAAGTGTGAAACCATAGGTGCAGTCAAAACTTTTTGTTTGATTCTTGATCGATGTTGGACCATCCTTTGGTTGATTTGCTGGGTGGTTTTGCCAATATACAGCTTTGGACAGGGACATTGAATGGCGTATACCACATTCTTAGTTTTACAATTCGTAAATTCTTTATGTACCCATTTGATAGAATTGTGTACAAATTCAGTGCCTTCAATAGTGCTGATACAAGCGGAACATGTTCCGCATTTATGGTGGCCTTCCACCGGAGCCAGATTCCACAATGTTCTTAAGTCAGTTTTGGGCTTAATACTTTTAGATCTGCTCGTATAATGTTCTCTCCAATACTTTTGTTCTTCTTCATTGCGAAGAGAGGTCTTTCCATTGGGCATTCTAAGCTCATAAGCAAGTGCCAATTATTTAAAATAATTTTCCGGAACTTATGGGTATGGGGGCCAAATGTAGATACACATACCAGTTTTTCAAGTGGTTCCTTAATCTTTTACTTAAAAGTTCTTCTCTAGGTGTGTACCATGCCCTTTTTGTAGAATGTTTTAGCATTTTTCTCGGGTACCCTCTTTCTCTTAACTGGTGGCATAGAATTTCTGCTTGTATCATAAAATCTTCTTTTCGAGTACAGTTGCGCTGAATTCTCAGTAGTTGGCTGTACGGAGGTTATCTTTAAGGCTTCGAGGATGGAAACTGGAATAGTGTAGAATGGTGTTTTTATCTGTGGATTTACGATGGAGTGTTGTAATTAACTTCTCATCTTGTACAAATACTTCAACATCTAGAAAGGTTAGGCGAGTCTGGATTTTGGACATACTGAATTTAATATCAGGGTGTCTGCTGTTCAGCCATTCAAAAAAGGATTGAAGTAGATCATCTGTGCCCTCCCATAGGCACCATACGTCATCAATATAACGATGCCATGACTGCAAATTAGTACGGTATGGGTTGTTGTCGTAGATGAACCATTCTTCAAACAGGGCCATAAAGAGCACCGCCATCTCTGGGGCATAGGGACACCTCATGGCAGTGCCCTTCACCTGCATGTAGAACGTATCATCAAACTTGAAATAATTCTTTTTCAAGGCTATTTTTGCCAAATCTAAAATAAAGTCAGTAGGGACCCTTTGAGGTTTTGGTCTTGTTTCTAAGAAGTATTCAATAGATTCCAAGCCCTCATCTTGAGGAATCTGAGTGTATAGGGAGTTGACATCCAATGAGACCATCCATTGTTGTTTTGAATCAAAGTGGAGGCCCTCTATCTTTGTGATAAAATCAGTAGTATCTCGAAGATAAGATGGTACTTGTTCTAAAAAGGTTTCAAAAAGACATCCACATACTTCGCTATCGGCTCTAATACCGAATCGCACCCTGAAACAATTGGTCTCCCAGGTGGTTGCTGCAGATCTTTGTGAATTTTCGGAAGAAAATAAATGACTGGGATTCTCGGATTTTTTTATTGAGAAAATCAAACTCCTTTGGACCGACAATTCCTTGTTCTAATCCCCAAGTGATTTTGTTGTAAATTTCACTTTGTATTTCTTTAGTGGGGTCTTCCATTAATTTTCTATACCACGTTGGACTGTGTATTTGGCTTTTTGCTTCTTCCAGATATTTATCTTTGGACCATAAGACAAGGGCTCCCCCTTTGTCAGCAGGTTTCACCACAATTTTATCATCATTCTGTAAGTCCTTTAATGCTTGTTGTTGCTGTCTAGTGATATTTCTTTTAAAGAACTGTTTTTGCTTAGATAGTTTTGTGATAGATGACAATACTGCCTGTTCATAAGCCACTACTTCTTTTGGGATGCTTTGAGTTGGCGGGATGAAGCTAGAGCGATTCTTTAATCCCGATGGTTCAGGGTATTTCAAATTCTCTCTATCATGGAAGAATGTCTTAAGTCTGATTTTACGGCAAAATTCAAGAGCCTCAATCTTCAAGTTGACAAAATTCGTATTAGCCGTTGGCACAAATTTAATTCCCAACTCAAGGACAGACTGTTCATACTTAGTTAGATGTTTGGAAGATAAGTTCACAATAGTTGTTTCTTTTATGTCTTGTAAAAGTTCTTCCGGGTTCGCATTTCCCATGATTGTGGTTGGGGCTTGAATCGTACACGATTTCTCGGCGCGTCCTTTTCTAAAAAGAGTTTTTCTATTAGATGGCCCTTCACGAGGATCCGATTCGCCTGACGAATCTGAGGAAGAGGTTTCCGAAAATGTAAGGAATCTATTTTTTGATCGGCCTTGATATTGAGTTAAGGCTCTTCGCGCCTCCACCTGTATGTAATAGTCTTCCTTTAAAAAGGATACACGGTTTCAATCCTGAAATTTTTAAGATCTTTTTCAAATTTGGCCGTCTTAAAATTGATGGTGTTATCTTTAAAGGTGTGGATTTCTTTTCTATTTTTTCAATTAGAGTTTTTGCTTCGGTTACATTGTGATTATCATGAATAGCTTGGAACAAGGCATCAAGTTCTTCTGTTTCTTTAAGACAAATCCTCAATTTGGGACAACAACCCATACCGTACTAATTTGCAGTCATGGCATCGTTATATTGATGACGTATGGTGCCTATGGGAGGGCACAGATGATCTACTTCAATCCTTTTTTGAATGGCTGAACAGCAGACACCCTGATATTAAATTCAGTATGTCCAAAAACCAGACTCGCCTAACCTTTCTAGATGTTGAAGTATTTGTACAAGATGAGAAGTTAATTACAACACTCCATCGTAAATCCACAGATAAAAACACCATTCTACACTATTCCAGTTTCCATCCTCGAAGCCTTAAAGATAACCTCCCGTACAGCCAACTACTGAGAATTCGGCGCAACTGTACTCGAAAAGAAGATTTTATGATACAAGCAGAAATTCTATGCCACCAGTTAAGAGAAAGAGGGTACCCGAGAAAATGCTAAAACATTCTACAAAAAGGGCATGGTACACACCTAGAGAAGAACTTTTAAGTAAAAGATTAAGGAACCACTTGAAAAACTGGTATGTGTATCTACATTTGGCCCCCATACCCATAAGTTCCGGAAAATTATTTTAAATAATTGGCACTTGCTTATGAGCTTAGAATGCCCAATGGAAAGACCTCTCTTCGCAATGAAGAAGAACAAAAGTATTGGAGAGAACATTATACGAGCAGATCTAAAAAGTATTAAGCCCAAAACTGACTTAAGAACATTGTGGAATCTGGCTCCGGTGGAAGGCCACCATAAATGCGGAACATGTTCAGCACTATTGAAGGCACTGAATTTGTACACAATTCTATCAAATGGGTACATAAAGAATTTACGAATTGTAAAACTAAGAATGTGGTATACGCCATTCAATGTCCCTGTCCAAAGCTGTATATTGGCTAAAACCACCCAGCAAATCAACCAAAGGATGGTCCAACATCGATCAAGAATCAAACAAAAAGTTTTGACTGCACCTATGGTTTCACACTTTATTGACAAACAACATTCTGAGAAAGAGTTTGTTTGGACGGTGCTATCATTAATTAAACAACCACCGAGAGGTGGTGATGTCGAAATTCTACTACGAAAAAAGAGACATATTTAATTATGAAATATAACTGTGTCACAGACGGGTTAAATGAAATGGCAGAATTGCACCAAGTTTTGCGTTGAGTCCTCTGTAAAACACTGTAATATACTGCAAATTTCTCTAAAAATCTCCCTTTATAAAAATGATAACCACCATGTTTGTGTATAAAGGTATTATGGAGACTTGAGAGTATTCATTCAATCCAACCAGCAGTGGAATGACTACAACTCCCAGAATTCCCGTAAAGATGAATGCCCAACACTTCCTGTTGAACAGGATATGGGCCAAAACTGAAATTAACAACCACCTTCGGTGGAAACCACGAGGGAGAGGACCAGTCTAAACACCATCGAGAATAACCTCGAAGTAAGTCAGCAGTCTGCTGTTGTAAGAGACAATCTGTGTTAAGGTTACTCGGCACAACGTTTCACTCGTGGGCGGTAACTTTAATGTGTTTTCTTTGCAGAAACACAGCGTGCGATAATTCAACACGCCGCTTTACGCGTTGTTTGAAAATGAGTGTACAAAACGTACAAGTAAGTGCATTCAAGTTGCCACTTTATCTGATTCCCTTTGAAATGTATCTCTCGAGATGCAACAATAAACAACTGCACATTTGTTTTTCTTTTTCGCAGTTAATGTGAAAATCAAGTAGGTGTTGAAAACTTTATTAATTCACCCCTCAATTTTGAGCAGCAGTGAAAAACGAATCTGGTCTTCTCAAGTAGAACTAACCGTGAGTTTTCTGAGCTTCTCTTATGATTAAGAGACACAAAGTAGCATGATTCATAGCTCTGACACAGAATATCCTGGTTGTTTCAGGTCCTGCCACTCAAAAGAATACATGATACAGGAGCGATTTTGATCTCCGACAAAAACGCAATAAACTTCAGGTACTTGAAAAGTGATAGTTAGCGATATAACAACACAGTATAGAGTTAAGATAGGACAAATTATTAGGTAATTATTTATTTTTAATTTCACCCATAGGTTACACCGTGCTCTGAGCCCTGATGAAAATCCCGCGATTAACTCTAGGGATTGGAAACGCGTCGGCATTTTCCACAACTTGCCACAGAGGGTATTTTGAATAATTTGTACATCTGGAGAGGGCGCTTGATGTATAATGGGCCCCACAGAGTAGTATTTTCCCGTGTGGCTGTAGTTCCGTTTAATCAGTTTAAAGATATTGTTTTAAGGAACTACTAGACAACAAATGATGCTTAGTAATATATGTGCTGGTGTAATTCTTTATTCCTTGTAAATTTGTATATTGCACTTATTTAATTTGTTTGTTGTTCACAATATTTGCACTTAAGTTGATTTATGTTTCTTCACTGTTATGTATATGGAATGTATTTGACTTTGACATGGACTAAATGATTTTACTAAAAATATACAAAAAATATGAAGATATGTGATTTATACACAGAAAGCATATGAATTGATGTTTTTTTGCTTTCTTTCGCTTTAATAAATAGCGACATACAATTTGACAGCCAGGTTTCCCCTTTTTTTGTAACTTTTAGAAAGTGGGCATTTTCTCACTTTACCGGCCTGTGTGCCTCTGGCTGTTTGTATATTCAGCGTCTGGTTTTGGAGTGACAGGAGATGGGGATGTACATTCACTCTAGACAGTCCATGGGGGGCTGAGGTGTGCCCTGCCTTGCCTGGGTGACTCACTGCTGGGCTTATTAGACCTGGTCTGCATTTAGAGTGGTGGGAGAAGTTTTGCTTGCACCAGAATAGGCTGTGTCTCCTTTTCACAATGCTGTCTCCGCCCCTGTGGTCATGAGCACCAAAGAGGACAGGACTGGTTTGGACTGGGTTCAGAGACCCTTACAGCAAAGAGAACAATGACAAAGTGGAGTATAAGTATTGCACCTAAAACTCCAGGACTTTAGATTACTTCAAAAAACAAGAGGACCCTGCCAAGAAGAAGAGCGGAAGAACTGTGTAAGGAGCGCTGACTTTTCTGCGTGAGCAGTGGGTTGGCCTGCAGCTGATGCTTCTATCTGGTGGAGGAAAAGGACTGACTCTTTTTACCCTGCTGTGGTATCCTGCCTGTGAAGTACTCTCCAAGGGCTTGTTTGTGCTGGCCTCCTGTTGGAAATCTCAGGGAGATAAAAAATTTCAAGAAAGATCCTTGCTGGATCTTAAAGTGTCCAGCCTGGGAGGAGTGCTGGAGAAACTGTGTGAGGAGCCCTGTCCCTGGCTTGTGTGGGATAGGATGGCCTTCAGTGGTTGCTTAAGTCCTGGTACCTTTCTGTGTGAAAGAAGACAAGGAAAGCGTGTCAGAAGCGCTTTGTTTGGCAGCCCAGCCCTTGAAAGAGCGCTGTGCCTTCCAGGGCCGGTCTGGGAACAGAAACCGGCCCTGGCAAACTGCTCAGCCGGCCCCCCCTGGGGTGGGGGGGAGTGCAGCCGAGCAGTTTGCGAGGGCCGGTTTCGGCCGATTTTGTTACAGGGGGCCGATATTGCCGACCCCCGGTAACAAAACCGGCCCCCCAGGGGCCCAAAACTGGCCCCCACCCTAGCGGCCTACCCGGGAAACGCCCAGTGCCCGCTATGGCCAGTCCGGCCCTGGTGCCTTCCAGTGCAGCCGGTGGGGAGAGCTTCCCCTGCTGTGAAGGAGCGCTTTTGTTTACACTGCAGCACATGCAGTGCTGCCCTTGCTTCGTGGTGAAGGGGGGGAGAGCTGAGGTGCAAGGAGCGCCCCCCCTCTCCCTAGCAGCTTGTCCCACCCTAATTTACAGCCGGGGCTCTGCTTATGTGGCCCCGGGCTGTGAGAGTTTGCAGCTTCCAAACGGGAGGGAATCCCAGCCAGGAGCTCCCGCTCCACCCCCGGGTGTTGTGAGACATCATCGACATCATGGTGGACGGGGCCTGCCCCTGCAGAGGACGCGGAATGCCGGAACAAACCTGGAAGCCAACAGGAACACACCGCCTTCTGTGGCCACTGACAGTGTGGTGCCACCAGGGAACGCCAGACGTAGTCACACCAGTGGGTGCGGCCAGCCAGCCCGAAGAGCAACACCAGAGGGCTGAGGAACTGTGCATTCTCCTGGGGCTACCGAGACGCAGAAGGGGCAGGCCAGAGGTAAAGGAGCGGTCCAGAAGGCCGGAGGGCTCTGGACGTGCTACCCACCGAGAGAGGTCTCCACCTGAAAGCAGGGCGGTACACGTGTGCCCGCCCTAGCCAGTCACTCGACAGAGTGAGGGCTTAGTTACGGCTGCACCGCCCAACGTGGGAAGCTGCCACAAACTCTGCATCACGGGGGAGGACTGGGTGAGGACTCCCCTGCATTTGGCCTATGTACTGGGTGTTCTCCCTGTCGCTCAATGGAAGGGTCCTGGGGAGGAGCCCCCAGTGGTTTCCGGGGCATCTGCACATTGGGGTCAGCACAGGATGGGGTAAACCCTTGACAGAGGGCCTGATCCGGCTGCATCTGCACACATTAGTGTACTCTGATAAAGAGAACACAGGAGTTCCTGTGCCCCCGGGTGAAGACAGCATTTACTAGCAATATTGAGGGGGACCTATATGTTTTTCCTCTCCACCTAACAGCTGCATTGGTGCCATAATGTTGGGGTACATGTGTTCACTCCCATGCTACATGTATGGCAATAATGGTTGTTTACTGTGCCGTCTGAGTGGCAAATGCATTTTTACTGAATCTACCTAATGGTGAGCTAATGTATTTGGCCTATTACACAAAGTGATTTATGACCCATGCAGGGCATGAATATTTACTTCAGTGCGCTAACTGTGATGATGTGATGCCTAATGTTCTCAACCTGTTTTTATGACATGTGCAACTAAGAAGTATTGGGGTTATTGCACTCACTGTGATGTTATGCTGAATGTCTTTATGATGTTTGCTTGATGGCTAGTGCAACTTATAAGTATTGCTTTAGTGCACTACATGTTATGTTATGACCATTCCAAACACAAGGAGATGATGGACGGAGCACTGAAACTTTTCAGCCACTCACCCCCAGTCACTATTAGTTCTGGGTTTAATCATCATCATTCTTTAGCTCACTTAGCCACCCCAGTTCAGACCCAGCCATATGTAAATCAGTCTTGACTCTGTTCCTCATGGAAACAGTCCAGCCCGAACTGCCAAGCCAGGTCTTACCTGGACCAGAAACAAGCATCCTGGGACCCGTTTCAGGGTAACACCCCTCATCAGCCAGGCTAGCTTGAATCCAGTGGCAAAGTGAGCAAGTGAGCCACGGCTGTTCATACCCTGACAACTTAGGGTGAACAAAGCAAACTCAAGGAGATGATCGACGGAGCGCTGAAACTTTTCAGACACTTACCCCAGTCACTATTAGATCTGAGTTGAATCCATCATCGCTCTTTAGCTCACTTCACCACCCCAGTTCAGACCCAGCATATGCAAATCAGTCTTGACCCTGTTCCTCATGGGAACAGTCCAGCCCGAACTGCCAAGCCAGGTCTTCACTGGACCAGAAACAAGTATCCTGGGACCCGTTTCAGGGTAACACCCCTCATCAGCCAGGCTAGCTTGAATCCAGTGGCAAAGTGAGCAAGTGAGCCACGGCTGTTCATACCCTGACAACTTAGGGTGAACAAAGCAAACTCAAGGAGATGATCGACGGAGCGCTGAAACTTTTCAGACACTCACCCCCAGTCACTATTAGATCTGGGTTGAATCCATCATCATTCTTTAGCTCACTTCACTACCCCAGTTAAGACCCAGCCATATGCAAACCAGTCTTGACCCTGTTCCTCTTAGGAACAGTCCAGCCTGAACTGCCACGCCAGGTCTTCAGTTATGACCATTGCCTTATGGCAAAGTGATTTATAATCTATGTGCTTTATATGCATTTTTATGACAAGTGCCTAGTGGCACAGTGATTTATGTGATTGTGGTCTAAAGTGTTCTATGTATAATACTAAGGATATTTTTATATAACCTTGTGTGGAGTCTTTATTTTGTGGTGTGGCTAGTGTGGCACTGGTGTGTGTGTGTTGCCCAAATGCTTTGCACATTGCCTCTGGAATAAGACTGACTGCTGTGCCAAGCTAACAAGGGTGTGAGTAGGGGTTATCTTGGGTATGTAGCTCCCTTACCCTGACTAGATTGATGGTTTCTGTCTTGCTTAGGTGCATACCCTAGCCAACCAGAAACCCCATTTCTAACAGTGATCATACAATATACTTGACTTGCATCATGAATGCCTTGCCTGTAATGTGCCATGTTATGCTGACTGACAATCGGGAAAGACCCAGTGGCTAGGAAATGGAGTACAGACAGTATTTTGGCATGTGCAGGTATTGCAAAGGAGAGGGCTGTATGTAAATTGAACTCCTGCTCCCAGTCTACAACCATGTCAAAAATCACATCTGTAGGGAAGCAGTATCTAGCATTGACTCTCTGGGCCAGTGCTTAATTTGAGCCAGTAGTTTCTGGTGCTCAGCACAGGCACTCAGAATCAGAAGTTACTTTATCCGAACTGTGTTTACAGATCATATAATTTCAAAATACACAATTCATCAGTTATTCAATAATATTACAAAATACAGTTAAAAACAATCATAAAAACACTAAAAGAGAATCTAAAATTCATTCCGGGCTTTTGTACAATCTTCTGGACTTTAGGGAAAGGCATAAAAAGGATGCAACACAATAACAAACATAATGGTAATACAGCGTTTTTAAGAAAAACATTCCTTGGCGACATTTTCTAAAATGTATTTGCGCATGATTGGCAGAATGAACCTTTTATGATGTTCCAAATAAAATTTACAAAAAAATAAAATATGTATGTCGCATTGGGAAGACACTCCATCGCATGGGCAAAGCGGTAAAGCTTGTAAAGAAAAAAATACCAGATGGGTAACCCAACATACAAGGAATAAGGTTTAGCCTAACCCTCAACAGTATAAACCTGTGACGTGAACTTGCCCCTCTGTTAGTGATGGTCCCTCTAGATAAGCTCGCACCATATATTTAGAGCTGTTGAATTGATTCCTTTTTTCTTCCATATAATTTAAAAAGCGAGCTTTAATTGCTTTTTTTAAAATGTTCTGGCAGTTGCTTGGTGTATCGAAAATAGTTTCTAAGCCTAAGGAAATCAAGTTATTTTTGACGTACAGTAGCCATGAGATCCTTTGCGCGTGTTCCAGTGCAAGGGAGTCTGCCAAGGACTGTTGAGTTAAATCAACAGTATCCCTTCTCCAGATGGAATGCCATAAAAGGATTGGGGACAAAGCTATCTGGTCTGATATATAAGGAACTTTCAGCTCAAGATGGCAGTTGTAATTAGAACAGCTTCTTGGGGGACCCACAAATTTCTTCCAGAATGTATCTTCTATTGATTGCAGTGTTGCATGGTTACGATGTCCCCACACGCCAGCTCTATAAGTGGCTACTGTAGTGGACTTGGCTAAATATACCTTTTTTGCAACATCTAGGGGTTTCGAGCCTAGCTCTTAGGTAAAAGAAAATAGAGCACCAATACTTTTTTCTAGCATTAAGCCCCTGTTTCTCAACATATGGGACTATGATAGCGCTTTATCGAATGTCACCCATAAGTAGGAAAACGTATCTCTCTGAGCCACTCTCCGACCTGCTATATAAAACGAAGGTGCTTTCTTTGCCTTCGGCCCGGTCACTAAGAAAAAGGATTTTGTCTTATTGGTTTGTACGTCTAAGTTATGCATAAAATGGACATAAGTATCTAAAAGCATCTGAAGCTCCAGGCCAGTGCTTGCTATTAGGACCGCATCATCTGCGTAGAGGAGAATAGGGATGCGGACTTTGTTCATCTTTGGGACGTCAGGGGTTGAGTCTAACAAAGTGGCCTCTACTCTGTTAGTATACAGTGAAAAGAGAAAGGGGGCAAGGACACACCCCTGAAGGACCCCTCTGATAATAAGGAACAACCTGGTGCACTCACCCTGCTTCTCATAGCGAACACAAGCCGCAGCCCTTGAATATAGCTGTCTGATAAAGAGGATAATGGCCTCATCAATCCCCATATCCCTAATGATTCTCCACAGATGATGATCAGCAAAACAGTCAAAAGCTGCTGAGAGGTCCATAAAAACCAAGTAAAGCTTGCCTGTATTGGCCCTTGAATACTTGGCAATAAGCAAGTTCAGATTTAAACATTGGTCCTTTGTGCCTTTTCCCTTCTTAAATCCATACTGGGTTGGGATCAAAACATTATTAATTTTAGCCCATTCCTCTAATCTATTCAATAAGACTCGTCCCATAAGTTTAGCCGTACTGTCCAGAAGTGAAATGGGCCTATAGTTTTTTGGCTCCGATTTCTCCCCCTTCTTAAATATCGGGATTATAATGGATTTTGACCATGATTCCTGCGGGCACACCTTAGCTACCATATTAAAAACATTGGTTAAAACAGGGTCCCAAAGGTCCGGGTACTCAGTAAAGAAATCTATTGGGAGTAATAGGCCACCCATGATTCTTCATCCACATGGCTATCTAGATTGGGGCCTAGAGATGCTTTCAGAAATGGGGCATTGATTACCTTCCAAAATTCACAGAAATTTTTTAGGGTGGAAGCCTGCTGAAGTTGTTTCCAGGCTTCCTCCTTCAGTGCTTGTAGTTTGGCCTTCCTAGCATCTTTATAAAGTGTGTGTGCTAGCTTGACCTGTGCCCTGTCTCTTGGTTCACTCCTAAGAGCCATATGTAGGTTTGAGAGCGCTCTGGTACTAATTTGGTCAAACCACCTTGTGGCGGGTAGTTTGGCGACTACGCCATTTTTTGTTGTTATTTTTTACCTCACACAGTATTGACTCAAAAGCGGTCACAACCTTGGTAGGATCATTCTTTATGTCGAGACATGTCATGATTTCGTTATATCTATTTGCAAATTCCGAAGGGACGAGTTTCTCCTTTTCAATTTTACTCCATTTTAAAACAATACCATTTTTCCTAGTTATAAGTGGTTTCATATGTTTTTTTTGCTGAACATGTATCCCTTCTCAAGCCAGGTGGCAAAAGATAGCCGCACGGTCACTAAACGTAGTGAAAGTTAACTTTTAGGTCAGTCATAGACTTTTTGAAGGATGCTGATGCAATTACAAAATCAATAGTTGAACCCTGAGACATGGAACCAAACGTATTCTGTAGCAGACCTGTGGACTCAGTAATAGGGTTCATTATTTCTAGGTTTTTTATGAAAAGGGGTCTATTGAGAGCGTAACCACGCGAGTTGTGGGTGAAGTGCACGGTTTCTTCTCCTTCCTCATCAAATAATCCACAATTTGTATTTGTTGCCAGGGGACAGCAGTGTGCATTGAAGTCACCCACCCATAAAATACCAGGTACCTTTTTACAGTTTTTAAATGGTACATTTATTTCCCTTCAAAAAGGTCTACAACTTTTGTCATCTCACCCCCAAAGTTGTTATTATAATGATTTATTAAAAATATTGTAATGCCCCCCCCCGGGCCTGCTAAGTGTAGTATGTTAAAGTATGGGCAATCATTGCATGAGGAAAAGACTTGGAATTTAAGGGTATTTTTTATTAGCGTCATAATGCCACCCTTCGCTCGGCCTGATTTAGACTGTATAGCTGGGATATGGAAGGTACGATAACCGTCCATATAAATGGGGTCTAGTTCCCAAGTTTCTTGTAGGCAGATTACTTCAAAGGAGGTTATATACCGAATCCATGTTTGATCAGACATCTTTGAACTTAACCCTGCGATGTTCCATACAGTCATCAATAACTGATAATTTTCCTCATTGGTTTTCGTAGGGTACTCTAACCCCTCTCTATCACTACTTAGTGTAATAGTTTGAGGGGCCCCCTTCATCACCTGTCAATCGCAGGCTTCCGAATAAGCCAATGCTGAAAAATGATTACTAGTTAGTAAAGGGTTAGATATTAGCCTTGGTGGTGGTTGATAGTTTGTTAGGTGTTGGTAACTTACTAAGGGGCATATTAACAAGGGCTGGCGATAAACTTATCGCCGCTATAGCGTCCGTTTACGGGCGAAAAGCTGCGATAACTTTATCGCTTCATCAGCAAGGACACGCTAGCGGGTGTTTTGCATACTTAGCGCCCGTTCCCAGCACGCCTAACTTTGCATCGCTAATGAGATGCAAAGTAGACGTGCCTCAAAAAAGCTCCATGGATAAATATCGCGAAGGCAGCTTCGCGATATTTACAACAATGGGCCGGCCGGCGTAGCGATGTACAAAATCACGCTAGCTGGCCATTATCGCTGGATTTGAATGTCTGGTAAAATCCAGACTTATGTATCCATAACGTTGGGGGTGGATTATGGTGATACGACCAAATGGTCGTATCACCAAGGCTACCGCCATTTTGAGTGCAACATCGCTGGTTTTCCAGCGATGTTGGCCCATTTCCCTGGATATCGCTGGAATATTATCGCTCTGGGGTAACGCGTTGTTAATAACGCGCTAAACGGGCGATAAATTCCAGCGAAAGACGGCGATAAATATAAAAGCGCTAAGCGCCCTTTGCGATATTTATCGCTGTCTGTTGCTGATATGCCCCTAAGTCCCTAGATCCCTTTCCCCAAGGAGTTTGGGTTACAGGTTTATAAAAAAAAGCATAAGGGCAGGGCAAATATCTGAGACACCGGTGATGGGGCCTTAGGTAATACACTTAGAAGTTTTCGAACCATAAACTGTGAATTAAAATGTAATACAACACAGTACCCCCTGATTGTTTTATCTGAATTTCCCACCCAACCCACCCTTCTCACCATTAAGATGCTGGTGAAGGCTTCTGACCACCCCCTCCATGTGTTTATTAATCCAGGGATGAGCTTTTAAGATTAATTGGTCAGTTGATTCCTTTTGCAAAGTTTTCAGGATGATCACGTAGGGACAGGCTGCTGGCAGCAAGTTTAGTCTTGAATGGGGATTAACCCGGAACGGTCTTCCTGGCCTTTCCAGTCTATGTTTCGAATGCCTTCTGGCCTTGGAGGTTGCATAGAGGCCCCCCTCAGGGCACAAGTGCTAAAAAAAGAAGTGGGGGGACTAACCTAGTTAATCAGTATGCAAGTGGCATCGCGGCGTGTGACATCACAGCGCGTGACATCACAGCGCGTGACATCACAGCGCATGACATCACAGCGTGTGACATCACAGGAACTGGCATCCCAAGAAGTGACATCAGATCTTAAGCCCTCACATATATGTTTAGCAGGTGTATCATGAGTACATTTGGGCACATTTCGAGCATACTTGCAAACCCTCCTGATTTAGGCAGAAGATTCACACTTTTGTACGCTACACATAAAACAATGTTACCTTTTATCAGCGTTAAGTTCTCTAGCCATAGTGCTTTAAAAGAAATAGTGATATTTAAATTATTACAACGCCTCCTCAGGGGTATAAGCGCTATATAAATACTAATTATTTTGTGCAAATGCTGGGAAACATCAACACATCTGAATTTTCTACAATGCATGCATATCTCCTAAACAGAGCCTGAACAAAGTTAAAAGCTGCCGCTCTTCAGTATGTGTGAAGTGCTAACAAGGTGTGAGCCTTTGTTTCCCCTCCGCTGCATTTGCATCAGATGTGAGGCTCCTGACTGCTCCCAGCCAGGAGACTCCAACAAAAGGAGGCCTGATGACCCCTCAGATTCGCCCTTTGTTATGGGCCCAGCAGGAGACAGAACTAAGAGAGCCCCGTCCCCGCCTGCATGTTGTTGCAGATAGAAAGCAGATAACAACGTGCAGGCGCTGCAGTTTGTGTCCCGGTGTTTGTAAATTACACCGGGACGAATTCAGCATAATTTACAGTGGGGCCACACTTCTTAGCAGGGTGGACAATGTCCACCCTGTGAAAAAAGTGGGGGGACGTCGTCCACCCGCGTGTACCCCCGACTCGTGCCCTGGCCCCCCAGGATGATCTCTGTATTAGTTCTGCCTCTAAAGGAGTAGTAACATGGGAAGGGGGAAGACAGAAAGTAGGGTGTTGGAGCAGTTGAGGTGGTTTTGAAGATTCCCTCGCGCTCGGGTGTAAGTTAGGACACTTGGGGGGGACCAGTGTTTTCTTGCAATCTGCCAGCTGACATAAATCCGGAGGTTGTTTGGGACACGCAGATCAGGCCCCTCCAGAACAGTGTCATTGAGGGTAGTTAAGGTGGTAGGCTGACTCATTGTCAGTGAAATTGCTCTCCCACCCTCTCAGCTCCACCATTAAGTGAGGCCTGCCCCTGCCCCTGCACTCTCGAGTGTTGGTGATCGAGGCCATCCTCCACCCGCAGGTTTCCCTGCGCCTCATCCCTGGTGGTCCAGTGGACCTCTGTCTCCTTCCTCTAACTCTGCTCTTTCACTCGTTTTTCTACCCTTTTTTATCTTTCACCTTTCTGCACTTTTCTGCATCTCTGCTCTTTTGTGCCTTATTTCTGCTCATTTTCCCTTCCTCTCGCTCTGCCCTTTCACTTGTTTTCACACTTTTTTCTACCCTCTTTTATCTTTCACCTTTCAGCACTTGTCTGCATCTCTGCTCTTTTGTGCCTTATTTCTGCTCATTTTCCCTTCCTCTCGCTCTGCCCTTTCACTAGTTTTCACTCGTTTTTCTACCCTCTTTTATCTTTCACCTTTCTGCATCTCTGCTCTTTTGTGCCTTATTTCTGCCTATTTTCCCTTTTTTCTTTATCCCTCATTTCCTCCCTTTACCTTTCCCCGCCGCTGCTGCCCCGCGGCCCCTCCCCCAGCGCGACCGGCCCAATCCAGCTCCCCTCCCCGCTCCCGCCTCCCAGCTGTCCAGCCCTCCCTGACGCCTACTTAATGGCGGCCACTGCGGGGACAGGCGAGCAAGACCACTGACTCATTGTCAGTGAAATTGCTCTCCCACCCTCGCAGCTCCACCATTAAGTGAGGCCTACCCCTGCCCCTGCACTCTCGAGTGTTGGTGATCGAGGCCCTCCTCCACCCGCAGGTTTCCCTGCGCCTCATCCCTGGTGGTCCAGTGGACCTCTGTCTCCTTCCTCTAACTCTGCTCTTTCACTCGTTTTTCTACCCTTTTTTATCTTTCACCTTTCTGCACTTTTCTGCATCTCTGCTCTTTTGTGCCTTATTTCTGCTCATTTTCCCTTCCTCTCGCTCTGCCCTTTCACTTGTTTTCACTCGTTTTTCTACCCTCTTTTATCTTTCACCTTTCTGCACTTTTCTGCATCTCTGCTCTTTTGTGCCTTATTTCTGCTCATTTTCCCTTCCTCTCGCTCTGCCCTTTCACTAGTTTTCACTCGTTTTTCTACCCTCTTTTATCTTTCACCTTTCTGCATCTCTGCTCTTTTGTGCCTTATTTCTGCCTATTTTCCCTTTTTCTTTATCCCTTATTTCCTCCCTTTACCTTTCCCCGCCGCTGCTGCTCCCGCGGCCCCTCCCCCAGCGCGAACGGCCCAATCCAGCTCCCTCCTCGCTCCCGCCTCCCAGCTGTCCAGCCCTCCCTGACCCCTACTTAATGGCGGCCACTGCGGGGACAGGCGGAGCAAGACCACTGGCTCATTGTCAGTGAAATTGCTCTCCCACCCTCGCAGCTCCACCATTAAGTGAGGCCTGCCCCTGCACTCTCGAGTGTTGGTGATCGAGGCCCTCCTCCACCCGCAGGTTTCACTGCGCCTCATCCCTGGTGGTCCAGTGGACCTCTGTCTCCTTCCTCTAACTCTGCTCTTTCACTCGTTTTTCTACCCTTTTTTATCTTTCACCTTTCTGCATTTTTCTGCATCTCTGCTCTTTTGTGCCTTATTTCTGCTCATTTTCCCTTCCTCTCGCTCTGCCCTTTCACTTGTTTTCACTCGTTTTTCTACCATCTTTTATCTTTCACCTTTCTGCACTTTTCTGCATCTCTGCTCTTTTGTGCCTTATTTCTGCTCATTTTCCCTTCCTCTCGCTCTGCCCTTTCACTAGTTTTCACTCGTTTTTCTACCCTCTTTTATCTTTCACCTTTCTGCATCTCTGCTCTTTTGTGCCTTATTTCTGCCTATTTTCCCTTTTTTCTTTATCCCTTATTTCCTCCCTTTACCTTTCCCCGCCGCTGCTGCCCCCGCGGCCCCTCCCCCCAGCGCGACCGGCCCAATCCAGCTCCCCTCCCCGCTCCCGCCTCCCAGCTGTCCAGCCCTCCCTGACGCCTACTTAATGGCGGCCACTGCGGGGACAAGCGAGCAAGACCACTGACTCATTGTCAGTGAAATTGCTCTCCCACCCTCGCAGCTCCACCATTAAGTGAGGCCTGCCCCTGCCCCTGCACTCTCGAGTGTTGGTGATCGAGGCCCTCCTCCACCCGCAGGTTTCCCTGCGCCTCATCCCTGGTGGTCCAGTGGACCTCTGTCTCCTTCCTCTAACTCTGCTCTTTCACTCGTTTTTCTACCCTTTTTTATCTTTCACCTTTCTGCACTTTTCTGCATCTCTGCTCTTTTGTGCCTTATTTCTGCTCATTTTCCCTTCCTCTCGCTCTGCCCTTTCACTTGTTTTCACTCGTTTTTCTACCCTCTTTTATCTTTCACCTTTCTGCACTTTTCTGCATCTCTGCTCTTTTGTGCCTTATTTCTGCTCATTTTCCCTTCCTCTCGCTCTGCCCTTTTACTAGTTTTCACTCGTTTTTCTACCCTCTTTTATCTTTCACCTTTCTGCATCTCTGCTCTTTTGTGCCTTATTTCTGCCTATTTTCCCTTTTTTCTTTATCCCTTATTTCCTCCCTTTACCTTTCCCCGCCGCTGCTGCCCCCGTGGCCCCTCCCCCCCAGCGCGACCGGCCCAATCCAGCTCCCCTCCCCGCTCCCGCCTCCCGCCTCCCAGCTGTCCAGCCCTCCCTGACCCCTATTTAATGGCGGCCACTGCGGGGACAGGCGAGCAAGACCACTGACTCATTGTCAGTGAAATTGCTCTCCCACCCTCGCAGCTCCACCATTAAGGGAGGCCTGCCCCTGCCCCTGCCCCTGCACTCTTGAGTGTTGGTGATCGAGGCCCTCCTCCACCCGCAGGTTTCCCTGCGCCTCATCCCTGGTGGTCCAGTGGACCTCTGTCTCCTTCCTCTAACTCTGCTCTTTCACTCGTTTTTCTACCCTTTTTATCTTTCACCTTTCTGCACTTTTCTGCATCTCTGCTCTTTTGTGCCTTATTTCTGCTCATTTTCCCTTCCTCTCGCTCTGCCCTTTCACTTGTTTTCACTCGTTTTTCTACCCTCTTTTATCTTTCACCTTTCTGCACTTTTCTGCATCTCTGCTCTTTTGTGCCTTATTTCTGCTCATTTTCCCTTCCTCTCGCTCTGCCCTTTCACTAGTTTTCACTCGTTTTTCTACCCTCTTTTATCTTTCACCTTTCTGCATCTCTGCTCTTTTGTGCCTTATTTCTGCCTATTTTCCCTTTTTCTTTATCCCTTATTTCCTCCCTTTACCTTTCCCCGCCGCTGCTGCCCCCGCGGCCCCTCCCCCCCAGCGCGACCGGCCCAATCCAGCTCCCCTTCTCGCTCCCGCCTCCCAGCTGTCCAGCCCTCCCTGACCCCTACTTAATGGCGGCCACTGCGGGGACAGGCGAGCAAGACCACTGGCTCATTGTCAGTGAAATTGCTCTCCCACCCTCGCAGCTCCACCATTAAGTGAGGCCTGCCCCTGCACTCTCGAGTGTTGGTGATCGAGGCCCTCCTCCACCCGCAGGTTTCACTGCGCCTCATCCCTGGTGGTCCAGTGGACCTCTGTCTCCTTCCTCTAACTCTGCTCTTTCACTCGTTTTTCTACCCTTTTTTATCTTTCACCTTTCTGCATTTTTCTGCATCTCTGCTCTTTTGTGCCTTATTTCTGCTCATTTTCCCTTCCTCTCGCTCTGCCCTTTCACTTGTTTTCACTCGTTTTTCTACCATCTTTTATCTTTCACCTTTCTGCACTTTTCTGCATCTCTGCTCTTTTGTGCCTTATTTCTGCTCATTTTCCCTTCCTCTCGCTCTGCCCTTTCACTAGTTTTCACTCGTTTTTCTACCCTCTTTTATCTTTCACCTTTCTGCATCTCTGCTCTTTTGTGCCTTATTTCTGCCTATTTTCCCTTTTTTCTTTATCCCTTATTTCCTCCCTTTACCTTTCCCCGCCGCTGCTGCCCCCGCGGCCCCTCCCCACCAGCGCGACCGGCCGAAGGCGCGTCAAAGGCAAGCCCATCTGCGCCCGTCCGCGACCCGACCGCGACCAGCACCAGGAACCCTGGACCTCCGCCCCGCCAACGCTACGACCCAGCAGCACTCCATGCACTCAACCCAGGCCGCAACAACAACTGCAAGCTAGCATCACCAGCCGACTCCCACGGACCCTTCAGCTGTCACCGCTGCCGGCACACCTGCAGCACCGCCAAGAACACGGATCCAGCACAACCCGCCCACAAGAACACAACCGAACTGAAGACCCTGCAATGCATCCTCCTCAACGTCCGATCCCTCCACAAACACGCCACAGAAATCTGGGACCTCCTCGACAGCACCACCCCGGACGTAGCGTTCGTCACCGAAACCTGGACCAACACCACCTCGGGACCGGACATCGCCATCGCCATCCCCCAAGGATACAAGATCTCCAGGAAGGACCGCCCCACCCGCCCAGGAGGAGGAATCGCCATCGTCCACAAATCCAGCCTCCGCCTGAGCACACTCTCTGACGAGCCCACAGAACTGATGGAACACCTTCACTTCAAGATACTGGCCAGCCCCACCGCCACCCTCCGAGTAACCCTCATCTACCGACCCCCTGGACCCCGCAGACCCTTCGCCAACTCCATCACGGACATTATCTCCCCGCAGGCCATTGCATCCACCAACTACACCCTGCTGGGAGACCGCAACTTCCACCTCGACAACCAACTGGACCCCAACACCACATCCCTCCTGGACAACCTCCACAACATTGGACTGCGCCAGATCGTGACCGAGCCCACGCACTCAGCAGGACACACCCTCGACCCCCTCTTCACTACAGGAAACTCCATCACCTTCAGCCACACCACCGAACTCCCATGGACCGACCATCGTTGCGTCCACTTCACCTTCAGAACACCCACCATCCACAGACACCAGCACCTGCTTCCACGAAGAAACTGGACCAAAATCACCGACGACCAGCTCACCTCCTCACTCAACAACTCCACCCCAACCATCGCGGAAAACAACGACCCCAACACCGCAGCCCGAACCCTGCATAGATGGATCTCGGACAGCACCAACACCATAGCCCCCCTCAAGAAAAACAACAATACCCGCGCCAAGAAAGCCAGATGGTTTACCACCGAACTTCGTGAGTCCAGAAGCACATGCCGCCGCCTCGAAAAGGCCTGAAGGAACACCAAATCCACAGAAGCCCACGACAACTTCAGAGCCGCCACCAACGCCCACCATCAACTCATCAGAGAAACGAGGAAAAAGCGATTGAAGACAGAATCTCCACCCACGCGCACAAGAGCAAGGAACTCTTCAGCATCATCAAGGAGTTCGCCCAACCCACTAGCGAGTCTACCGACATCCCTCCCTCACAAGACCTCTGTGACAAACTCAGCACCTTTTTCCACCACAAAATCAAGAGCATCTACGACAACTTCGACGAAGACAACCAACACACTGAACCCTCACCAACCACCCCCGACACCCGGAAACCAGCGATTGACGACTGGACAGCCCTCACCACCGAAGACACACTGAAGACAATGAAGTCAATCCACTCAGGGGCCCCCACGGACCCCTGCCCCCACCACATCTTCAACAGAGCCGCCGACACCATCGCACCCATGCTCCGCCACACCATCAACCGCTCCCTGGCGACCGCCTCGTTCCCCGACGACTGGAAACACGCCGAGGTCAACCCCCTCTTAAAGAAACCCTCAGCGGACCCCACCGACCTCAAAAACTACAGACCCATCTCCCTGCTCCCGTTCCCAGCGAAAGTCATTGAGAAAGCCATCAACAGCCAACTAGCCACATTCATTGAAGAACACAACATCCTCGACTCCTCCCAATCCGGCTTCAGAAAAAACCACAGTACGGAAACCGCCCTCCTCGCCGCAACAGACGACATCCGCACCCTACTGGACAAAGGAGAAACAGTAGCCCTCATCCTCCTCGACCTATCAGCGGCGTTCGACACAGTCTCCCACCGCACCCTAATACGCAGACTCTACGATGCAGGAATCCAGGACAAGGCCCTCGACTGGATCCGCTCCTTCCTCTCCGGCAGGACGAAGCGGGTCAGACTCCCCCTTTCCTCTCGGACCCCACACCTACCACCTGCGGAGTCCCCCAGGGCTCCTCCCTCAGCCTGACGCTCTTCAACGTCTACATGGCTCCACTCGCCCCCATCGTCAGAACCTACGGACTCAACATCGTGTCATACGCAGACGACACCCAGCTCATCCTCTCCCTATCCAACGAGCCCAACACCGCCAGACGCAACTTTCGAGAAGGCATGGAAGCCGTCGCCAAATGGATGAAAAACAGCTGCCTACAACTAAACACCAACAAAACAGAAGTACTCATCATGGGCCCAAACCCCGATGCCTGGAGCGACACCTGGTGGCCCCCGCCCTCGGAAACCCGCCAACCCCCACGGACCACGCACGCAACCTGGGAATCATCCTGGACTCCGAGCTCAAAATGGACCGCCAGATCAACTCTGTCTCGTCTTCCTGCTTCCACACCCTCCGCCTCCTTCGTAAGACCTTCAAATGGATCCCCCTCGAACACCGAAAGACCGTCACTCACGCCCTGGTCACCAGCAGACTAGACTACGGCAACGCACTCTACGCCGGAATAAACAAAAACCTCACCCGCAAGCTACAGAACATCCAGAACGCTGCCGCAAGACTGGTCCTCAACCTGCCAAAACACTGCCACATCTCCCAGCACCTGCGCACACTCCACTGGCTCCCTGTCGAGGCGAGAATCACCTTCAAGATGCTCACCCACGCACACAAGGCCCTCCACGGCACCGGACCAGCATACCTGAACAGCCGACTCAAATTCCACGCACCCCAAAGGACCCTACGATCAGCCCAGCTCTCCTACGCCGTGGTCCCCCGCACCAGAAAGACCAGATCGGGAGGCCGCTCCTTCTCCTTCCTCGCGGCCAAAGCATGGAACGCCCTTCCGCTCCACCTCAGACAGACAACATCGCTCCCCATCTTCGCAAGAAACCTCAAAACCTGGCTCTTCGACAGACCCCCTCCTTGATGGATGGAACCTGCAACCCCCCACCCCTAGCGCCTTGAGACCTTTACGGGTGAGTAGTCGCGCTTTAACAAACCCTTGATTGATTGATTGATTGATTGATTGTAGCCTGGCCAGGGGTTTCTCTCTCTAGTAGGCTACCCCCACGTGGAAAGAGGGAGGCTAAAATTGACTCTATTCTAGTAAGTCTTTGCGAGACGGGCGGCAACAACTTTGCAATTATCTGTTCAACTCCGTTGAGCATTCTCTTCTGGTCTAATAGGGAGGACGGAATAGGGTCTGCATCCACAATGCCACGTTTGCTCGCTCTCCCTCTCTTTTTCCTCTTAGTGGGAGGCTCTGTGGGAGAACTGGTAGCCTTAGTTGAACGCATGAGGGATTTAATTAGGTCTTCAGCACAAGCGGGAATTTAAAAATTGAAGTTTCTCCTTTGCTGGAACAATACAGCGCTTGCGCAGTTGCTCGGGTTGTTCTCGTGTTACAACACGGGTGTTTTTCTGTACCTTTCAACAGTGGTGTATTAGTAGCGTTGCTGACAGGGGAGATCTCGCAGAGTCACCGTCGCCCTGAGACCAATTGCCGGTACCTTTCCACTTGAACTCTGGTGTTTACCATTAACCTTAAAGCTCGGCTTCCCTTTATTAGGCACTTCTGTTCCACTGACGTCTTAATGAGTCACGCGCGTCTCCTGGGGCATCGCCGAGGGAGTAGGCCAAACTCGGGGTTACCTGTGATCAGATACGTGTTTCCTTCTCTAATGGAGTTTTTTTCCACGATAGGGAAAAGACCGAGGGAGTCCCCGCTTGAGTGACGCACACTACGGTTCCTATTATGTAACAAGCAGCAACAGCCCAAGAGTGCTTATGTTTTCCATGAAGACTGTGCTAGCACGTGCTGTCTTTGGCCACCGCTTCCAAACAGACGAGCTCGTGCGCGATGAAGTCTAAAATAGTTTTCTAGGCCATAGTAATGTAATATTTGGGACTGTGAGTTGAAGTTCTGTGCTCAAGGGATACCACAATCGAGAGGGTGTAATACTAGCATGATTTTCCCAGAGCCCTCACACTGATTCGGCAAATGGGCACGTTACTCTGGTGAAGTTGTTTACCGCTGGAAACAAAATACCACTAATCCCATGGTGCCCATTGATTGTCGAATGCACCTGAGACTCAGCTCTTCAGCACATAGCTAATATTTCTTAAGACTACAGTATGTTGTTTGACGCACAGTTTGCAAATGTCAGCTACTTCCTGACACACCTTCTCATTCGATGAATAGGGAAGTTGCAATGACGTGTGCAGTGCACCAAGACTATAAAACACAAAATATGGTAAAATAAAATATTTGTATTCGATCACTCATGTTGTAGTGATAAACAGCCCTGTCTCTCTAGCATGCACAGTAAAGTGCTGAGCATGCATGCTTTTCGAAAAGGAATTTTCTCCGGGTGCTTTTCTTTTACGCAGCAAAAATTCCCGGGCCATAATTTAAAGCCACCGATGCATGGAAATCTAGTTCAAAGGGTCGAAAAACATGAGGCTGTGGATGCTCTACAGTGGGAACATGAGCACGTGTCAGCGGATGTTGCACTAATGTATAGGGGAGTGTTACTACCATTTCTTTTTTTTTTTTTAAATCAGTACACTTTTAATTGGCTCCATGCTTACTTTCTCTCGCTCTCTTCAAAAGCAAATAAACCCCCGGTGAAGTTTCCGACACTTGAATTCTGTATGTGAAACTTTGTAGATGATGGTAGAGGACAATTTAAAATGAAAAAAAAATAATCTTGCATCGTCTTCACAATAAAAAATAGAGTAATACCAGTCCTCTTTCAATCCCAATATACTCCTTACAGTAAGAAGGCAGCTTAGTTTCACCTCATATCCCAGACACTCGACAGAGGGTGGATGGTTGGGCAGTAAAGGTGTAGCCTAGAAGATACTATAATGAGTTCATTGCAGGACTCTTTTATAGCTTCTGTATTGCTGTGAGTTCATGATTGTGTCAACAATGTATCTGCGATGTCATAACTTGAAATGAATTTTTGACAGTTGGACAGAGCAAACCAGGCTATATCAATACTTTTGGTGTTAAAACCCTGTAAGCAGAAGTTGCAACTTCTACAATGTATAGAATCATATATCGGTAACTTTGAATAATGAACCGAAGGGTTCTGAGGGACATGAAATTATTAAAATACCAAGCATGTTAGCATCCTTTTATACCCCACCCATCAACGGAGTCTGTTAGGCCTGAAAATACTGCAGTATCATGGTATCTTTCACCTGATTTGTGGATATTTCATCGAGTTACAAAAACTGACTCTGTCTCGACGCAGGTGGTTGCCGCTTCTTTTGTTTTTTTCATGGGGGTGCCCACCCCCGCTCCCGTTCCCAACCTGTTGACAGGCATTCTGCCACCTACAAGGGCAGCTCTATTTAATTATTCGCTGAAGTGCTGCCTGTCCTGTCCACTTCCTCACTGACATGCACTTAGCGTTCCCCTGTATCATTGTAGATCATTCCAAACCTGAAGGAAATGCTCAAAGATGACTCCTTGTGAAGGTTGTTGAGTTCTATCTAGCTCCTTAATACAGAATGTAATGGGCTACAAGGCCCCCACCCAGTCCCTGTGCCCAAAGGCATCCGAATCCACTAGTGCCTGGCATTGTCTGCAGGCACAATAGGACTCCCCTCCGAACTCTTTGCGAAGAACCTGCCACAAATGAATGCATTCAGTACAGAAGGTACGTGTTGCTACACAGCACACATGATTAAAATGATTAAAGTCCTTGAGATGCATTTGCAAGTTAGAAACCACCCCTTAACACTGCCCTTCCATCTGTGCACCATCCGCTCAGAGTGCAGAATTTGTGTTTAATTCTCTGTTTCTTTATGATTGGAGAGATACTCGGAGCCTAACCGGCAAACATTTACGCTCACTATGCAACACCTGCAAAAGAACCCTCATTATAAGCGAGGTGCAAATGTGTAAAGAGAATGATGGGGGAGATGGCACTTCTGATGATGATTAATTGGATTAATGCGATCCCGATGAAACATATGTGCAGGCTGCTGGTGTTAGTGTCCAGGAATAGAAACACTTACCATTAAGAATGGCATCTCTAATGATGAACACTTCTGGCACGTTTCATCGACTTTACGTATACGGGTGTGTGTGTGTGTATACATGTGTGTGTGTGTGTGTGTGCATGTGTTACCTATCTGTGTGTGTACACAAGTGTGTTTCTGTGTAGCAATGTGTGTATTTCTACGTGCACATAGGCACATCTTTTATTTGTGTCTTTATTTCTATTTATCTGTGCATTTATGCGCTTGAGTGCAACAGTATAGGTTCCAACATGCCTTCATTTCTTTATGTGTGCATGTCAGTGTCTGTGAGTGTGGGTGGGTGTGTGTGCACGTGAATGGAAACCATTGATTGCGTGTGTTCCTCTATGCAAATGAATGTGGGTGTCTGTCTCTGCATATGTTTGTGTGTGTAATGTGCATATGAATTTGTGCATTTGTGTTTGTATTTGTCTTTGTACGAGGATATGCGTCAGAATACATTTTCGTGTTTATTTCCGAGTGTACGTGTGTATGTGTATATATGCCAGTACATGCCTCACTTTGATTTCAATTTCTATCTGTGTGTGTCACGTCAGTTGTATGTGTTTGTGTTTTTCTGTTAGTACACTTGTCTATTTCCCTGTGTTTCTTTTCTATTTGTGTATATGGTGGTCATGACAATATGTGATTCAGTGTGTTTTATGACTGTGTTTCTGTGTGTGCGTGTGACTGTACATTTGTATGTGTATTTTTGTTTATGCATGTTTGTGTGTTCTGTGTGTGTAGGTATGAGTTTTACTGTATGTTTATGTATGCGTGCTTAAGTGAATGGGTCTGTGTGTCAGTAGGTGATTCAGTGTGGGTTTCAGTATTTGGCTTTGTGTGAGCAAATATATGCCTGTGTCTCTATCAGTATATTCGTTAAGGAGAGAGAGCACGTGTACTTAATGAGACTGCATCTAAATCAGCTTGAATACAGGTATTTAGAAGTGCTCCTGCCCAAAGGGACAATTAGGCAGCATCTAACGCACTGACACCAGGGGGCCACCAAAATGCCCCCATTTTGCATCAAATATGTAATTTTGTATCATTGGAGAGGATAGCAAAAAACACACTTCATCTAGGCCTGAAAAATCCTTGCACTGCCCCTGCTCCTGTCCACATAAATAAAATGCAGAGCTCAAGGAAGATTATAATGAGCTCACGCCAACCATATATTTTTTTTTTTGGCACTTCTTTGATGAAACTCAAAGGGACTCTGATCAATGATCTGGAAGCGTTGCATCGGAAGGTAAACATCAAGTCCATGACATAATATGTATGTATCTTCCAATTCACTTCGGGACTGGTGCTGTGAATTCATGAGGCTGAACACAGGCAGCGTTTCTATTTTAATCAAAGTAGAGGTAAAAAATGTTTAGAAAGGAGGTTCCTGACGTCACTTCGGATGATTAATACATCCGTTATTTAAGCTGCTTTGAGATTTCTTTCCTGACCACCTTATTGTACTGGCTTTTTGGAAGCAATTTGGCTGTTTTCTAAATGCATCCGAATTGTAGGTGCAATAAAGGTATATGGAACACGTCCAGTTTTTCAGTTTTTGAATACCCTGGTGCGCAAACCCAATTTTGAAGTTGCCCTTTGAAACTGTGTGACACTTCCACGCATATGGGAATCCTAATGCCATAAACTCTGGCATGCCAATGTCCACTTGGAAGTTGGTTCAGAACAAACTGACATTCATTTGATTGAGGGAATCTCTGCCCCAATCCTTTGGTGTCTCCGTTTGAGATACTTTTCGTCCTGATGATGACCCCACTCTAAATGCTAAGGTTGAGGGGTCGAAACGTCGACAAATAACATGTGAGGACTGGGTTCTTAAGATTTTTTGATGGGGGATATCAACACTTGTTTCAAGGGTGTGGACTTCAAAACATTCTATTGTCCTTATCAGTCACATGTATACATGCTGTAAATAGCACAAATGCACTTTTTATTCAATATATCAATCTCATGGCGTAGTCACTTTTTAGGAGCACCTTGTATAAGTACTGCATTATAAATTGTGAATTGAACAATATATTCATAAATGAAATATGTGTAAATGAATGCATTAAGCGCATAACTGGAATTTACTCTTTGGAGTAGTTTTTCCTCTTTCCCTATTATAACACTATTGCCGTGGTAGTCAAGGGCTACACTACCGCCATAGGCACCACTTTATTGTTTTTTAATCTTCCAATTCCCTGGGCAGACTGAACTCATCAGTTATCATGTGACTTGCGCTTCCAAAATTCTCCCTCGAAAAAAATCAGATTATGTACTATAAACTATGATGTATAAAACCACAGTACCAAGTAATATTAATCATTATGTAAAAAAACACAAATACTCTTTCACAGGCATACTCAACAGGCTGCATAACGCAATGACAGTTTTAAATACGTCAAAGATTGTTAACTTGCATTTAAAAGGAATGATGCTCACCCAGAGCTTGTTTCATAGTACGCTTTGTAATCAAAATATTAAAAAATAATTAATTTTCTGATCTCATGTCACGTGCCTAAATGCACAAATATGCATAGGTGTCTCGGACATATATGGATGTAAGATGGGCAGCGATCTTCACCTATGCTCTTAGCCAAGGGGTGCCCAGTGATGTCACAAACATTGATAGCAAAGTTTGAGTTACTTATGATGTCACTCAGAGCTCCAAGCTGAAAAATAATCTCATTATTCACAGGTACACAGGGTTGGACTGGTACAGAAAATAGGCCGGGCACCAAAATATAAGTGGCCCAATACAGCACACCAGGTAGCTAAAAAAATGTGCCACGTTTGTAAATTGTGGCAGTTTGGAATTGTAAAGACAAGCCGTATGAGTGTTTTGCAAGGTATGGAAGACTGCACGGATTTGAGCTTGCTTTAAGAAAGGCTTGTTTCAGCATCAGGAAGATCAACAGCAAAATCCGATCCAGAAGTCCTTAAAGCAGGCCCACAAACAGCCAAAAAATGGAGCACACATGCAATGACCTGTCAGACCAGCTTGTCGGGCACTATCTGATTGCTTTTAGGCCACTCCAACCCTGCAGGTACATGTCTACATTTGCATTTAATCCACAGTCCCCATGCATGTTTATTTCCACTTTTAAAATGCACAATATATACATATGTGTCTCTGACATATTAGGAACTGTAGATGGGCAGCTGTCATCAACTACGCTTTAAGCAAGGGCTGTCCAGTGAGGCCATAAATAACGAAAGCAGAGCTTTAACTAACTATTGTCTGTCAGAACTCCGAGCTCAGAAACAGAACAGTCCTCACATTTGCAGGTACACGGTTACATTTGCATTTAAGTTATGCTTTCCATCCATGGTTATTTCTCTTTTTAATGCAAAAAGAATGTACAATGTTAGCATCAGAAGTGAGATATGTTTATATTTATTGCTATGAACTGCAGCATCTCAGTTTTTACTTGCTTATTATTTTGTAATCGTCATTTCATATTTATTTGTTCTATTTTTGTAGTTTATAATTTGTTTTTAGTTTAAACGTCTTGGTGATTCTGTGTTTACCAGAATAGGCATCCTTTTGCTGTTGATATCAGGACCCATCATGGGAACAACAATTCTGTCTTTAAACGTATTTGTCCCTTTTTATACACTTTGCAAGGCCCATTTTCGTTTCAGGAAGCGAATCCAGTTAGGTGGTCTCAGCAATGAAAAGCAGTTAGGTATGTGACTATCGTGACGTCAGAGCAATGAATAACTGAATTTTGCAAGTAAAAGTCAATTTGATGAATAAATATGAGAGCCATACATGATGCATCACATTTGAAAGCCATGCATGATAAACATGTAGGTACACAGTGGCTCTGCCTTCACAAGCCCTGTAATGTCACAAAGATGATTTATAATCGGCCATTTTTCCCAGACCGGAAGCAGTGATCCCATAACTGGTAATAAATTCAACACCTGCAAAGCATGTAATAACATTATTAAGTTCACTTTCTTTAACGGTGCCAATTAACATAATGCAAGAAGCACATCCAAATAGCATTGTTTTAATCAATAGAAAAAAAAACTAGGAAGTTAATCAGAGACCTTTCCATGAAATCCCAATAGATAATAGATACATCTAAGGGAGTTCTCCAAACGTGTAAATTTAGGAAACCGGCAAGATATTTCCTAGGGAGGTTTTTTATTGATTTTGTTTTGGGAAGAGGTGTTCTGCACTATGGGGAAGAGGCTCTACACCATCACCACACCCCACCACTGACACGTTTTCCTCTTCCAGTCACAAGTGGCTAAACTCAAGGATCGCTAACTGACAATCAAACCTAGCTTCAGCCAAGGGCCAATAATCACGTGACTATGGGCAAATCACATCACAAATCCGGTGCCTCAGACTGTAAATAAGGGTATCTCCAAAATTAAATTAAATAGTGTAAAGTAGACATAAAGCCCAAGCTTAAATAGATGTCCCCATCCATTTGAACAGGATCCCGCATGCTATGACTAGCACCTTATATTTTATTTCCTCTGCTACAATAAACATGTTGGGCCTGGTTCACAAAAAAAGTCAGAAAAGGATGGTTGGAGATCTATGCCTGGATGTCATTTTTTGACTTTGTCAAATTCATAAACGTTCACAGAGGTACACCTGGAACGCTGTGCCGGGTGTAAGTTACCATGTGTCCTTCTGGAAGAGCCATTCTCAATTCTGGGAGGATCCTATTCCCCCAATGCAGAGCTCTTCACACCCTAAAAGTCAGCACTGAAGGAATAAGATTTACATTTGCAAACTCGCACATTTGTTTCCTGAAAAATACATTTCCCCAAAGAGAAAGGCATTTTCCCTACACCCCACCACATCTGGGGAGGGCCGTTTCCCTGTCCCAGCCTGGAAAGGAATTCATCTGTTTAGCATCCAAAGAAAATTATTAAGTCGGTGTCACCTTTGCCTCCAGGAGCACACAGCGGAAGTATTTTCTTCGCCGCGCTGGTGCGTCTGAAAGACTCTGGTTGTGTCTTTCCTCAATGTTAGGTTTTGGCAGAGACCCACCCGCTGCTTCAATCTTGCCTCCCTTTCGAGCAACAGAAATAAACAATGAACGACGACACGACAGAGATGCACATCATCTGTTTACTTTATTTATTATTTGTAAGCGTAATTAAGCTGCACTGGCTCTGAACAGCGGCATGAAGTATATTGTTTATCGACGCACGCACGCCCGCCCCACGATTGATTCATAGTCGGTCAAATAATTCCTCCTCCCTCTAGATAAGAACACGCGCCCTTTAAGGAATCGAGCAGTATAGAGATTTCCTCTACGCCACTATCACCTTTACTGACTGCCTCTTTCATGATACGTGCACGGGTTTCATTTCGAGCACAGCTGCTGGCTTCTTACATTTGGTTACATTGTTGTTCCCTCACCAGCAGATGGCGATGTACCACAGTTTTGTTTTCACTGGAAGCAGGCTTTGGGAATAATTGCATGTTGGTCTCACACATTACCAACTGTTGCAGGTGGAACATATTAAATCTGAACAATGAATTGATGGGCTCTTATGCGCTTGCATTGTTATAGATTTTAGTAAAGCTGGAGTGACAAAAACAAATCAGCAAAATTGTAGAACGTTGCCAGAAAATGAATAGCCCTGCCGTATTGTATATGGCACTCAGCGATGGCACACAGAAAAATACCGAGCTCGCTCACCTGCTTCCTTGTTTTCACACCAGTCTGCAACATGCCTCTTTGAGGTAAGCACGCTGGCCTCCATAAAATAGAGAAAACACATTGGGGCATATTTACAAGCCCCTTGCGCCACTTTTGCGCTGCCGTTGCGTCACGCATGTGACGCAGCGGCGACGCAAACCATGCGCCGCGTTGCGCTATATTTACAACGTGACGCAAGTAGGGAGATGCGTCACGTAGTAAACCCCTGCGCCACATGAAACCTGCGTCAGGTTTCATGTGGGCGTACCGGCGCGGGGGGGGGGCGTTCCGGCGCAGGAACGCCTCGGAAAAGTGACGTAGTGAAATCTACAAGATTTCACGCAGTCACTTTTCCGACGCTGGTGCGTCAAATCCTTACGCCTGCTTCAAGCAGGCGTAAGGATTGACGCACCATGTTAGGGATAGGGAAGGTTGGAACGGTGCTGGAGTTGCGTCGCGCTTGCGACACAACTTCAGCACTGCGCCAACCTTCCGCCGGCAGATGCGTCACGCATCTGCTTATCCTTGCGCCACGATGCGCCGCATTGTAAATGCGGCGCATCGGACGTGGCGCAAGGGTAAACTTGCATGCCGCATTTTCCCTGGCGCATCCCTGCTGATATGCAGGGATGCGCCAGGGAACGTAAATATGCCCCGCTGCACCATCTTTTATGTACGAAACGAGCCGGTAAATCGGCTGCTTACAATTCGCTGTTTTTGGCTTTCTGTTCATGTATTCAAAGCTTACCCGTTGCAGTTGGGTCACAGAAACCTTTCGAATTCAGAAACCTATCCAAATCGTAGTTTTTAGGAAAGTTGCATTTAATCACTATTTCCTGTAAGGTCTTTGTACTTACATTCTAATCTTGTACAATTCTGCACGTGCTGCTTAAAAAAGAAGAATATTCCGGGCAGACATTTTGGTAACACACATGAAGGCCACAATCACAATCGCCAATAAAGGCATGAGGGGGGGGTGGGGGGGTACAAGTATGTAACATAGGTATTATGTTACTGTGCCACGAGTTTCAAGTTATTATAAATAGAAATATGAACAGGGTTGGATTGGGATCAAAAATCGGCCCGGGAAACACCAAAATAAAGAGGCCCACATTTGCGTATTGCCTTTCTGCAAAACACTGTTTCAGCGAAGTTTTATGAAAAGAAAGGGGGTGGGGGGTATGTTTTATTAACTTCACTTAGATAAAAAAAAAATACACAGCTTACTTCACACTGCTGAGCCACACATTTCGACGCCTCGTCAGGGGTAGTAAGCGTTATATAAATGCAATTACAATACAATTACAATACATGAATGCAAGTGAGACCACTTCTGTTCAGTCCCCCTGCCCCGCTCAATCAGCATACATTAATGGGCCGGCCCAGCGAGAGAAAGGGAGTGATACCTCCGCCCATCTGCCTCTAGAAAGGCCACTCAGGCACCCACTGGGCCGCTGGCGGCATCCTAACAGCACAGACAGCCCCCAGGCTGCCCAAAAAAGCAGCCCACAGCTAGCACTCGGCTACCGGCCCTTCGGCCATTTCCTGAGTGCCTGCGTTACCAATCCGACCCTGAATATGAATTACATGCTTGTTGGACTTGGCCCTTTTTGCTGGGTCATCCCTGAACTTTTTGCCTTCCTCCTAGCCTTTTTTTAGGTCTCGCCTAGCGCTGGAGCGCGCATGCGCTCCTCGCTCTGCGAGGCTTATTGTAGTCGAGAAGATTTCGGAAGGGGACTTGAAGCCCCGCCCATTATTTTCATTCGCTGGCGTCATCGTTTATGCTAAACGGTGGCCTCCGATTGAAAGTGAGGCTTCTTTGTTACTGCCCTGTCTCCTTTTGGGACAGCCCATCCGGACTGGATCACTTGCTTGTCGGCTGTCGTGAGGGTATTTCTTATCTAAAGGAGGCGTGTAGTGATGGATCATGTTTCCGAAGTGTTGTTTTAGGCTGCTCGTGTCTTCAGACTGGATCCTGCTCGTGTCTTTGTCTATCATGTTTCCGAAGTGTTGTTTTAGGCTGCTCGTGTCTTCAGACCAGATCCTGCTCGTGTCTTTGTCTATGGTGCAGAGCCCGGTCCTGTGTCTCTCCTTCTAGTTTGTTGCCGCCGCAGCGATGCGAGACCCGGACTGTGGCGACCGAACCAAGGAGATCTCGCTGAAGGTTGGTGGCTTCGAAGAGGGGTTTATTTAGGTGGAGCGGGGGTCGCTCGATGTGTGTGGGGGACGCTTGGAAGTCTTGGGCTGCGCGCCAATCTATTGTGGGTCCGGATCGTGAAATGCGCCCGGCGTAGAGTTGACGGTGCCACCCCGATGGGTCATGCGTGCTCCTGTGTGCTTCTGATGAGTCCGCCTTTGGTCCGAAGCAGTCGCTTTCATTTTATATTTCTAGCGCCAATCACCGCAATATGGTAACTTCGTAGCACCTCGTTACAATTAAACTGATGTATTGCAGAGGTGCGTGTAAGCTGATCATAGACCGGGGTCCTGGCAGGCTAGTCTGGCAGGATAGCTCCTCGAGTCACGTGGCTGGGTTGTGTTTGAGGCCTCACAAATAGCAGGTGGTTCTCACCAAGTCACATGTAGTCCTCGTGTCCGCGATTGTGGTCAACTTCCACTTGAGACCCCGCAGCATATTGAAGGCGGCATGGTGGGCTACTGCACCTGCTGCACGGGGCTGTATGCGCTCTGCTGAGCGCCGACTCGCATCGTGACAGGGCTGACCACGACTTTCTCCGTACCAGGGTTGATCAAAAAAGTAATGTTGAGTGGGGCAGCACACCGGTCGCTGAACAGCTGAGGCACAGTTGGGGTTGTGGTGTGCGCGCCATGTAAATGGTGCATTTTCTTGATGAATAGTGTTCATTTTTTTAGTCCGCGCCTGTGGTTTCTGCAGCGGGGCTTGGGTTTTCCCCGGGCGTGTTGGGGACGCCAGTGCAGCAGCGGCGCAGTGCGAGTCGTGTCCATGAACACACAGGCTTCTGTGTTCAGGCACTCAAGGGAGCTGAGGGGGAGGGGGGGCTGAAATCATGACATTGCCCGTGTTTGGCAGCAGTGTAGAGGGAACCTGCTTCTCCGGAATATGGTGGAGCGTAGACGCCGTCCTTTGGTTTCCGCTTTTCAAGGGCAGACATGGTGCCTTAAGGCACCGGACAGTTCTAAGATTTAATTTTTTCATTATTTCCTGCGATCTATATTACTTTCTCTCACTTCCCCACTCACTGTTTTCTTTACTTTTAACATCCCTACAGCCTTTATATTAATTGTATTTCTGTTACTTTGTTCATATTTTTTTTTTCTTGATTTCTGTCTTCATTCTCTTGCTATACCTCTTTTTCCCTGGGCCATTCCTCGTATAAACCAGACGTGCTCTGAAGCCCCTCATGTCAGCATTTTTAAAGTTATGATATCAACGGTTCCCAGTGAAGTTTCCCTCCCCGTTGAATTTGCAAGGTGGCAGAAAGCACACATTATCTCCAGATGCAGAAGGAAGTTTTTTTCTGTTCGCGCTTCGCCCACTGAAGTCTGCACTCTGGTGCAAGGGCAGCCGTGTAACAAAATACATACATGCTCAGAAGACACTGTCCCGTGCTGGCCCCACCGAACATATCTGTATGTCCCACGCATGCATGACTGATCTCTGGTATACATACAGAGTCCAGAGGATGTCACCCTTGTGCCCGCTTTTATTGTGTTTTACGCTCTTATTACAGTCATTGTGCACATGCTTCTGAGAATCGCGATGTGCCCTGTGTGGTAATTTGTTTTGAACCTCTCCTGCACGTGACCCGGCATGTCACGAGGAAGATCGCCTGTGCCTTCCCCTAGCAGCATTGTAAATAGTATTTCAATGATGTACACGTGGTTACTGATAAACCAAGTTGTCCGGTACTATAGTTCTGCGGGCTTATGCACCTGTGGCATAGTATAGATTTCTGCCGTATCTGCTGTTGACAGGTTTGAAACAGCACAAGCCGAGCCAGCATTTCATCTGTCAGATGCGGAGTATGTCTGAGAGTGGTTTGAAACAGCACAGGCAGAGCCAACATTTCATCTGTCGGATGCTGAGTGGTTTGAAACAGCACAAGCCGAGCCAGCATTTCATCTGTCAGATGCGGAGTTTGTCTGAGAGTGGTTTGAAACAGCGCAAGCCAACACAAATGCCAGATGCTGAGTATGGCTGAGAGTGGTATGAATCTGCACAGGGCTGACCTCAGCCTTTCATCGGTTAGACTTTGAGTACTTTGAGGTTGCTTGTAGTGCCACGTTTCCTAGAAGCAGCCGGTTTTAAATAGTGTTTAAACTTATAGTCCTTGCTTATGAGAAGCAAGGCTGGCAGTAAAAGAGGTGTAGTTACTGCCAGCCTAGCTTCTCCTAAGCAACGACTATATGTACAAAGTGTGTGTTTACGCACCTCTTGCAGGTTTGCAAAACACATAAATAAAAGGCATTGTAATTTGCAATGCCAATAGTTCAAATTTTCGCAAATGCGAGACCTATTGCAATGCAAATGCTTGTCTGACATGGTGTTGGTGGTTTTAGGACTCTGGGCACTTTAGCACTGCTGTTCAGTGTAAAGTGCGTGTGCTCTCTGTGTTACTTATGGTAAGATTGGTCTACACCTGTTTGGCATATTTAATTTACCTGTCAGTCCCTTGTAAAGTGGTATCTCATATACCCAGGGCTGATAAAATTAAATGCTACTGGTGGGCTTGCAGCGCTGATTGCGCCACCCACCAAAGTAGCCTTTCAAACCTATCTCAGGCCTCTGCCATTGCAGGGCCTGTGCGCGCAGTGTTACTGCTGCTGTGACGTGGCACCTAAAGTGTGTGCTATGCCTGTGACCCCCCCTTTTACTACATGTCAGTCACCCCTAAGGTAGGCCCTAGCTAGCCCTATGGGCAGGGTGCATTGTAGGTAAAAGGTAGGACATGTACCTTAAGTGTGTGGCATGTCCTGGTAGTGACAAACAGCCATTTTGGTTTCTCACTACTGTGAGGCTGCCCTCCCATAGGAATGCATTGGGGATTCCCTGATAAGTGTTTCAGTGGTAATTCCTGATATGAGAGGAGCAGCATGGTCAAGTTTGGCATATTTGGAATAGTGATAATAAATGCTACGCAAGGGTGTGCACGGATTTATTATAACTATTTTAGAAATGCCACTTTTAGAAGTTGGCTTTTCTGTGTGCTATATGTCTGCCTGATGAGAATTGCATGTCTGGCTTTTGAGTGGCAGGGGCTGGTGAGGTGTTTGTGGCTCCAGGAGGGGCAGGGTGAGTCAGCACTTGCACGACGTGGGGATTCCCCCTTATTGATACCTGGGAAGCGGGAGCCCAACCCGCGTTTGTGAGAAGTTGGCCTGGTATATGCTGTCCACTAATTATAGTGGGCACCTTGCACCAGTCCAAACAACCCCTTATTGGAGATAGGTTAAAGACAACCTTATTGAAAGCTATCCTAGTGGTAGCTATGGAGAGCAGCCTTCAGGCTAAGTCTTGAAGGAATGTAAAGCAACTTGTTTTACCAGTCTATAATCTCTTGAGTGACCAAATGAAAGAGCACCACACCAGGTATATATTCAAAATATATGTATTTATTGCTAAACACACCCCTCTAGTCTCTTTATGAGGCTAGAGTTCGAAGTACACAAGTTATAAGTTATTAAATCACAGTAATAGCACAAATACACGTTTGGGCCCTAGGGGCGTACCAAACCATATACCAATAAAGTGGTATGCGAACCACGACTGAACTAGACACTAGGCCTAGAGCCTCTAGAAGTGCTTGGACCACAAGGAACCACCCAAGGTAGTGACACAGGGGACCTACGGGAGACGCGTGCAGTGTAAATACACAACCGCGATACGCCGTTGACTTCTATGGAGAAAGTCGGGATCGGGAAAATAGAGAAAAGGGACACTTAAAAGATGACTAGGACAAAACCCTTTGAGATCTAGGACTTTGAAGAGTCTCTACCCACGGGAGCACCGGAGTACTCGTGTTACCTCACCCAGGGAAGCCGGGTGCATAGGTGCCTTTCGGGGTCGGGTTTCGTCGTCGATTTGAATGGCGATCTGCTGCAAAGTGCTGCTGGCGGCCAAGAGAAAAGTGTCCAGGTGGATCCAAGAGTGGATGGGAGTTCTGAAGAACCTGAAAGCAGAGGGGACAGAGTCTGGGTCACTAGCCAGTGACCAGGAAGGCGATGGACAGATGCCCACCGATGTCGAGTGCTTCAGGTGCATTGATGGTTGTCTTGACGCTTCAGCCACGAGGTCCAGGAGGCGTTGTCGGCAACCAGGAGCAGGATTCGGGCTGGTACACGATGTCTGTCGAGTGCTAAGGTGTCGGCGACCGGATTGGACCCAACAAGCCTTGGCAACGGCAAGTCTCGGTGAAGATGTAGATCGTCGATGGTGCAGATCAGCAAGGTCTGTGGAACTCACCCAGCGAGGGTAAGTGAGGGCAGGCCTGGAGCAACCAGGATGCCAAGTAAGAAAAGGATTGGCCTTCGTTAAGGGCTACTAGCCAATGGTCTAGCGACCGCGAAGGAGCCTCGTGACGCCGCACGTGGATCTGGCTTACAGGACACTCGTAGAGTGGGGGCCAGTGATCTTCAGTGCAGGTGGTGCTGGAGGCTAGGGCTACTCGGAGCCCAAAGCACGACTTCTTGGGAGACCCAGAAGAGGATGCACTTGCAAATGTGCTCGGTGTCCAGGGGTCACGGTCTCAAGTCACCCACGATAGCCACGGGCCTCAGCTTTGCTGGAGACTCAGGGTAGCCTCGGGAAGTCTGAGAATCCACCTCTGGTGATGCGATGACTTCGGCGTCCGACGGGAGCTTCAGAAATGCGAACCGGACAGATGCTTCTTTGGTGCCTGCCAAGCAGGGGAGTCACTCCTTGACCCCAAGGGAGATTCTTCTGTCCTCTAATCGTGAGTAGAGCGTCGAAGGTCCAGGATTCAGTTTCAGAGTTTCATCCAGGGATAATCTAAAGTCCTAAGGACTGGGTTCCTACCTTTATTCTAAAGATAGGGGTTGGACTACTCTGTGGCCCCACCTATGGGTGGGTCAGGGCAGAGGGGTGGCTACACCCCTTTCCCTTTGTCCAGTTTGCGCCAAAGCAGGGGCTGCAAGCCCCTGATCCGGTTTGAACTGGGGTATGCACAGGGACACCAAATGTGCCCCCAGTGCAGGACTTCAAAGCACCCGAAAGTGCTCCCGCCCAGCCCCAATACACATTATCCTGTCTGGGGAGGTGGTCACACCTCCCTGGGACAGGAAACCTATTGTCCAGGCCTCCCCTGCCAGAGTTTCGTCCAGCAGCAGGAGGCCAGACTCGTGTCTGTGGCAGCAGCATCCATTTTGTGATGCCAGGGCTCTGGAAAGAAGTTACCGGACTCGTCAGAGTTAACATGTCTTTCCCTCTAGAAGGGTGGAATGCTACCCCGCCGCCAGGATTGGCGGGGGGTAGTATTCCAAGATGTTTGACACCAAACACGACATGTTTAGGTGCAGCCATTCCAAAGTTAGCATTTTACCGCGAGGATATAATGCGCTTAAGAGTATATGGTCAGGCTGCACTACAAACAGCATCAGAGATGGTCTCCGAACGCTGCAGAGGGGCCCTGCTCATGCAGGGGCACCCTCTCACATAGGAACCACGCACTCTGCCTTTAGGATTGATAAGGCCTGCCTTAGGAGTGACTTATAGGTTTATATGTGTGTATGTATTTTGTGATATAGGTAACCTATATCACAGTAAGGGGTGCATGCACCACCTTACCCAGGCTGCAGTAGCAGACCTGTGGTGTTAGTTTGGATGGCCTTCCAGGGGTGGCATAATACATGCTGCAGCCCCTGGCAGGCCTCTGAGGTACCTATGCCCTTGGTACATAGTATACCATATACTAGGGACATATAAGGGCACTCCAGATCCCAATCAGTGATGTGCCTAAGGCACATGGAAACCATTTTAGAGAGGAAGCAGCTAGGCTGGGGTCCTGATTAGCAGGGCCCCAGCCAGACTAATGTCGAAAAACAGTGAAGCATCAGCAAAAAGTGGGGGTACCCATGTGAAGCAGATCCTACTCTCCTACACAACCCCCCCAAACGTAGGGACATTAAACTAACCTTGCCCAGTTAAGTCTTCATGTTCTAAGTGGAAATACCTAGAGAGTCCATCTGCATTCGCATGGTTACTCCCAGGCCTATGTTCCACTGTAAAGTCCATCCCCTGTAGGGAAATGGACCACCTAAGCAGTTTGGGGTTTTCACCCTTCATTTGTTTTAGCCATAAGAGGGGCTTATGGTCTGTCTGAACCAGGAAGTGTGTACCAAACAAGTATGGCCTCAACTTCTTCAGAGCCCAGACCACAGCAAAGGCCTCCCTCTCTATGGCTGACCAACGTTTCTCTCTAGGGGTCAGCCTTCTGCTAATAAAAGCTACTGGCTGATCCTGACCTTCTTCATTCAATTGTGACAGTACAGCCCCTACCCCCAATTCAGATGCATCAGTTTGAACAATGAACTTCTTGGAGTAATCAGGACTCTGCAGAATTGGAGCAGTGCACATGGCCTGCTTGAGGTCATCAAATGCCTTTTGACAGCTAACTGTCCACTGAACCTTTTTGGGCATTTTCTTAGAAGTTAAGTCATTCAGGGGTGTCACTATTGATCCATACCCCTTGACAAATCTCCTATAGTACCCAGTCAGGCCTAAGAAGGCTCTCACCTGAGTCTGGGTAGTGGGAGCAGTCCAGTCCATGATGGTCTGGATCTTGCTCTGCAAAGGTTGAACCTGGCCTCCACCCACAAGATGGCCCAGGTACACAACCTGACTCTGCCCTATCTGGCACTTAGTGGCCTTGATAGTCAGGCCTGCCTTTTGCAGGGCCTGTAAAACATTCCTGAGGTGGACCAGGTGATCCTCCCAGGTGGAGCTAAAGACAGCAATATCATCTAGATAAGCTGCACTATAGGCTTCCAGTCCTGTGAGAATTGTATTCACCAACCTCTGGAAAGTGGCAGGTGCATTCTTCAGACCAAAGGGCATTACCACAAATTGATAATGTCCACTAGGGGTCGAGAATGCTGTTTTGGGCTTTGCAGTATCAGCTAATCTGATCTGCCAGTAGCCAGCTGTTAGGTCAAATGTGCTGAGATATTTGGCAGAGGCCAAAGTATCTATGAGCTCATCTGCCCTGGGTATTGGATGGGCATCAGTCCTAGTGACTGCATTGAGACCCCTGTAGTCCACACAAAACCTCATCTCTCTTTTTCCACCACTGGTGTGAGGTTTCGGTACAAGGACCACTGGACTAGCCCAAGGGCTATCTGAGGGTTCAATAACTCCCAATTCCAACATTTTCTGGACTTCAGTCCTGATACAGTCCCTGACATGGTCAGGTTGCCTATAAATCTTGTTTTTAATAGGCAGACTGTCCCCAGTATCCACTTCATGAGTGCACCAGGTGGTCTGACTGGGTGTCAGTGAAAACATATGTCTAAACTGATTGAGGACTTGCCTGCAGTCAGTTTGTTGCTGGGTAGTGAGGCTGCCTGCCAAGGCTACACCATCGACTGACCCATCGTCAGGGTTCTGTGAGAGCAGGTCAGGGAGTGGGTCACTCTCTTCCTCCTGACCTTCATCAGTAGCCATGAGCAAGCCCATGTCTGCCCTGTCCACATATGGTTTTAACCTGTTGACATGGAGAACCCTGTGGGGACTCCTGGGTGTTCCTAGGTCCACTAAATAAGTGACCTCACCCTTCTGCTCAACAATAGTGTGGGGTCCACTCCATTTATCTTGGAGAGCTGCTGGGGCCACTGGCTCCAACACCCACACCTTCTGCCCTGGCTGGTAAACAGTCAGAACAGCCTTTTGGTCATGCCAGGCCTTCTGAAGTTCCTGGCTAGCCTCAAGGTTTTTGGTTGCCTTTTCATGTACTCAGCCATCCTGGAGCGGAGACCAAGTACATAGTCCACTATATCTTGCTTTGGGGGCTTGAGAGGTAACTCCCATCCTTCCTTCACCAAGCACAGTGGACCCCTCACAGGGTGGCCAAACAGAAGTTCAAAAGGGCTGTAACCAACCCCCTTCTGAGGCTCCTCCCTATATGCGAATAAAAGGCAGGGCAAGAGTATGTCCCATCTACGCCTAAGCTTTTCTGGGAGCCCTTTAATCATGCCCTTCAAGGTCTTGTTGAATCTCTCAACTAAACCATTGCATTGTGGGTGATAGGGTGTGGTGAACTTATAAGTCACTCCACACTCCTTCCACATTGCTTTTAAGTACCCAGATATGAAGTTAGCACCCCTGTCTGATACTACCTCCTTAGGAAAGCCCACTCTTGAGAAGATTCCCAGGAGGGCCCTTGCCACCACAGGTGCTGTAGTGGTCCTGAGGGGAATAGCTTCTGGGTACCTGGTGGCATGATCCACTACCACCAGGATAAACCTGTGCCCAGAGGCTGTTTGGGGATCCATGGGACCAACAATGTCAATCCCTACCCTTTCAAAGGGCACCCCCACCACAGGTAGTGGTATCAGGGGGCCTTTGTAGTGCCACCTGCTTTGCCACTGGCTTGGCAGGTTACACAGGAGCGACAAAACTCCTTACTGTCTTCAGACATGTGGGGCCAGTGAAAGTGAGGGACAATTCTGTCCCAAGTCTTGTTCTGGCCCAGGTGACCTGCTAAGGGAATATCATGGGCTAGGGTCAATAGGAAGCCCCTGAACTTCAAAGGTATTACCAACCTCCTGGTAGCACCAGGCTTGGGGTCTCTACTCTCTGAGTACAGGAGTCCATCATCCCAATACACTGTATGGGGACCACTAGCTTTCCCAGCAGCCTCAGCAGCAGCTTGCTGTCTGAGGGGTTCAAGGGAGGGGCAGCTCTGCTGCTCCTGGCTCAGATCTGCCCTAGAAGGTCCCCCTGTCCCCAAGAACTCAACCTGGTCAGGTTCAAGTTCCTCTGGGACAGTTCCTTCTTCAGGGCTGAGATCATCCCCCTCAAGGGACTGATCTTCCTCCTGAGCCAAGGGGAAGGCACTGCCTTAACCCTACTACTCCTCCTCTTGGAAGGCACTTGGTCCATTCTTCCAGAATCCAAGGCCTGTTCAGTGCTAGACATTTTGGCTTGTGACCTGGTCACAGCAAACACATCTGCAGGGATCCCCAGCATTTCTGCATGGGTCCTGAGCTCCACTTCTGCCCAAGCAGAAGTCTCTAAGTCATTGCCAAGCAAGCATTCGACTGGTAGGTTTGCACTTACCACAACCTTCTTAAGGCCAGTTACCCCTCCCCAGGAGAAGTTAACAACTGCCAGAGTATGGTCTGTTCTGACATTGCTAGCATTGGTCACTTGGTACATCTCACCAAGCATAACTTGCCCAGGAAGCACAAGGTCTTGTGTCACCATTGTGACACTTGCCCCTGTGTCCCTAAATGCCAAAGCCTCACGTCCATTGATTAAAGGCTGTTGTCTGTACTTGCCCAGATTACTGGGACTCACAGTGGAGGTCACATCCATGCCTCCATCACAGACTAACACAGCCTGAGTCAGTTCTCTGACTAGGTCAGAGCCCAACTCAGTTCCCAGGGTGAACCCTACTAAACCCTTTGCTGGAGCACTTCCACCAACTGTACTAGGGGGAACAGGTGCCTTAGGGGCATTGGTGGGTGCTGGACTGGAGTCTTTGGACTTGGTGCAATCACTGGTCCAGTGGGTCTTTTGCTTACAGACCTTGCACCATGGTTTTCTTTGGCCTTTCCCTTTGGTAGACTGTGAATCCCCACCAGAAGAAGATTTTTGGGGGCCTGATGAAGACTTTTGATCTTTACCCTTCTCCCCACCCTTGTCAGAGTTCTTAGCATCTTGCTTCTTGGTTTCCCCACCTTGGTTCTGTACCTTCTGCTTCACCCTGGTTCTGACCCATTTGTCTGCCTTCTTTCCCAATTCTTGGGGAGAGGTCAGATCAGAGTCTACCAGGTATTGATGCAACAGCTGATTTTGACAGTTATTAAGAATCTGCTCCCTCATTATCAGATTGTACAATCCTGAGAAGTCACACACCTTACTGCCCATCAACCAGCCTTCCAGAGCCTTGGCAGAACAATCCACATAGTCTACCCAGTCTTGAGTCTGTGCTTTTTGGGTGTCTCTGAACTTCAACCTGTACTGTTCAGTGGTTAGGCCAAACCCATCAATAAGAGCACTCTTCAAGACCTTGTAATTATCAGCATCCTCCTCTCTAACAGTGAGGAGCTTATCTCTACCTTTGTCAGCAAAGGAGAGCCACAAGATTGCTGCCCACTGCTCCTGAGGGACCTTCTGTACCTTACAGGCCCTCTCTAATGCAGTTATCCATTTGTGGATATCATCCCCACTCTGGTAGGGAGGGACAATCTTGCTCAGGTTCCTATGGTCATAGGACCTTTCCCTGTCTCTAGGGACATGGTTGCCACCATGGGACTCTAGTCCCAACTTTCTTCTCTCTCTAAGGAGATCTAGGGATTCCCTATCTAAAGCCAATTGCTTTTTTCTGATTTCCAGCTGAGTTTCCTCATACTGGACCAGTCTGGTTCTCCTCTCATGAGAGGATTCCCTCCTGTGAGAGGAGACAGAGCTCCCTATAGAGGTGCCAGAGTGGTTAGACTCCTGAGAAGGAGATCTAGACTTCCTGGGCACACTCTTAATCCTTCCTGGGGGGACAAAGAGGGTGTCATCTTGATCATCCTCATCATCATCCACAGGAGGGATTGGGTTTTCCAGGTCAGGGTCATTGTCACCCTCCTGGCCAGTTTCAGAGGGGGGCTGGGGGTATTGGTACCCCTGGCCTCGTCCTCTTCTTCTGCCCCACCCTCAGCTCCTACCCCTTCAGTCCCTACAGGCTTACTAAGGTCATAAGCCACCAACAACTCCTTGAGGTGTTGGGTGGTGGGGCTTTGGCCTGTCCTTATTTTTCTCAAGTTACATAAAGCTCTCAATTCCAAGAATGGGAGTGTATCATACTTGGAGGGTGGAAGCTCAATGGCTTCCTGCAAGGATTCTTTGGATCCTGCCCTTAAAGACATTACTAGTGTGGTGTGGTGTATGCACTACCTACTCTAGTGTGGCCTACTAAACTCTCTTGAGTTGTAGAAAGGGTTGTGCTATCCCTTAACACACAACTCTAAGTTCAGTAGAACTTACTGTATTCTAAGCTTAAATTATATGTACCTTAGGTACCTTTAGTGGTTTTCAGTTGATCAATTCAATTGAGATTATCTGGTAAAACAATAGCAAGCTGGAATCCCACACGCTGCACACCAATGTGAGAAGTTGGCCTGGTATATGCTGTCCACTAATTATAGTGGGCACCTTGCACCAGTCCAAACAACCCCTTATTGGAGATAGGTTAAAGACAACCTTATTGAAAGCTATCCTAGTGGTAGCTATGGAGAGCAGCCTTCAGGCTAAGTCTTGAAGGAATGTAAAGCAGCTTGTTTTACCAGTCTATAATCTCTTGAGTGACCAAATGAAAGAGCACCACACCAGGTATATATTCAAAATATATGTATTTATTGCTAAACACACCCCTCTAGTCTCTTTATGAGGCTAGAGTTCGAAGTACATAAGTTATAAGTTATTAAATCACAGTAATAGCACAAATACACGTTTGGGCCCTAGGGGCGTACCAAACCATATACCAATAAAGTGGTATGCGAACCACGACTGAACTAGACACTAGGCCTAGAGCCTCTAGAAGTGCTTGGACCACAAGGAACCACCCAAGGTAGTGACACAGGGGACCTACGGGAGACGCGTGCAGTGTAAATACACAACCGCGATACGCCGTTGACTTCTATGGAGAAAGTCGGGATCGGGAAAATAGAGAAAAGGGACACTTAAAAGAGGACTAGGACAAAACCCTTTGAGATCTAGGACTTTGAAGAGTCTCTACCCACGGGAGCACCGGAGTACTCGTGTTACCTCACCCAGGGAAGCCGGGTGCATAGGTGCCTTTCGGGGTCGGGTTTCGTCGTCGATTCGAATGGCGATCTGCTGCAAAGTGCTGCTGGCGGCCAAGAGAAAAGTGTCCGGGTGGATCCAAGAGTGGATCGGAGTTCTGAAGAACCTGAAAGCAGAGGGGACAGAGTCTGGGTCACTAGCCAGTGACCAGGAAGGCGATGGACAGATGCCCACCGATGTCGAGTGCTTCAGGTGCGTTGACGGTCGTCTTGACTCTTCAGCCACGAGGTCCAGGAGGCGTTGTCGGCAACCAGGAGCAGGATTCGGGCTGGTACACGATGTCTGTCGAGTGCTGAGGTGTCAGGGACTGGATTGGACCCAACAAGCCTTGGCAACAGCAAGTCTCGGTGAAGATGTAGATCGTTGATGGTGCAGACCAGCAAGGTCTGTGGAACTCACCCAGCGAGGGTAAGTGAGGGCAGGCCTGGAGCAACCAGGATGCCAAGTAAGAAAAGGATTGGCCTTCATTAAGGGCTACTAGCCAATGGGCTAGCAACCGCGAAGGAACCTTGTGACGCCGCACGTGGATCTGGCTTACAGGACACTCGTGGAGTGGGGGCCAGTGATCTTCGGTGCAGGTGGTGCTGGAGGCTAGGGCTACTCGGAGCCCAAAGCACGACTTCTTGGGAGACCCAGAAGAGGATGCACTTGCAAATGTGCTCGGTGTCCAGGGGTCACGGTCTCAAGTCACCCACGATAGCCACGGGCCTCAGCTTTGCTGGGGACTCAGGGTAGCCTCGGGGAAATCTGAGAATCCACCTCTGGTGATGCGATGACTTCGGCGTCCGACGGGAGCTTCAGAAATGCGAACCGGACAGATGCTTCTTTGGTGCCTGCCAAGCAGGGGAGTCACTCCTTGACCCCAAGGGAGATTCTTCTGTCCTCTAATCGTGAGTAGAGCTTCGAAGGTCCAGGATTCAGTTTCAGAGTTTCGTCCAGGGATAATCTAAAGTCCTAAGGACTGGGTTCCTACCTTTATTCTAAAGATAGGGGTTGGACTACTCTGTGGCCCCACCTATGGGTGGGTCAGGGCAGAGGGGTGGCTACACCCCTTTCCCTTTGTCCAGTTCGCGCCAAAGCAGGGGCTGCAAGCCCCTGATCCGGTTTGAACTGGGGTATGCACAGGGACACCAAATGTGCCCCCAGTGCAGGACTTCAAAGCACCCGAAAGTGCTCCCGCCCAGCCCCAATACACATTATCCTGTCTGGGGAGGTGGTCACACCTCCCTGGGACAGGAAACCTATTGTCCAGGCCTCCCCTGCCGGAGTTTCGTCCAGCAGCAGGAGGCCAGACTCGTGTCTGTGGCAGCAGCATCCATTTTGTGATGCCAGGGCTCTGGAAAGAAGTTACCGGACTCGTCAGAGTTAACATGTCTTTCCCTCTAGAAGGGTGGAATGCTACCCCCGCCGCCAGGATTGGCGGGGGGTAGTATTCCAAGATGTTTGACACCAAACACGACATGTTTAGGTGCAGCCATTCCAAAGTTAGCATTTTACCGCGAGGATATAATGCGCTTAAGAGTATATGGTCAGGCTGCACTACAAACAGCATCAGAGATGGTCTCCGAACGCTGCAGAGGGGCCCTGCTCATGCAGGGGCACCCTCTCACATAGGAACCACGCACTCTGCCTTTAGGATTGATAAGGCCTGCCTTAGGAGTGACTTATAGGTTTATATGTGTGTATGTATTTCGTGATATAGGTAACCTATATCACAGTAAGGGGTGCATGCACCACCTTACCCAGGCTGCAGTAGCAGACCTGTGGTGTCAGTTTGGATGGCCTTCCAGGGGTGGCATAATACATGCTGCAGCCCCTGGCAGGCCTCTGAGGTACCTATGCCCTTGGTACATAGTATACCATATACTAGGGACTTATAAGGGCACTCCAGATCCCAATCAGTGATGTGCCTAAGGCACATGGAAACCATTTTCGAGAGGAAGCAGCTAGGCTGGGGTCCTGATTAGCAGGGCCCCAGCCAGACTAATGTCGAAAAACAGTGAAGCATCAGCAAAAAGTGGGGGTACCCATGTGAAGCAGATCCTACTCTCCTACAGCGTTCATGCAGCTGATCGAGCGGGAGCCCACCCCGCATTTTGTGTTTGCTGTGCGGGAGCCCACCCCGCATTTGTGCAGAAGAGCGGGTGCCCACCCCACCTTGGTGCAGAAGAGCGGGTGCCCACCCCACCTTGGTGCAGAAGAGTGGGTGCCCACCCCACATTTGAGCTTCGTTGGAAGGCGGGAGCCTACCCCGCACTTTGCAGCGCCGAAAGAAGAAACGAAGCCGCCGCTCCGGGAGAGACCCGGAAGCCAGGCGGCCGTGCCTGGTTGGGGGCAGAGCCAGAAAGGAGCGTGACGCAAGGCCGCAGGAAGTCCTGCACACCGAAGAGGGCCGTCCGGAGCCTCGCGGGCTCCACGCTTAAGTCCCGTGTCCCAGGAGAGGGACCGGGTGAAGGAGAGAGACGTCAGAGCCTCGCGGGCTCCTTTTACTCATGACCCGCCTTCCCCAGCCTGGCAGAAGGGGAGGCAGGCAGCCGCGACCGCAGCAGAACGAGAAGATGCACCGACGGAGGCCGGTCGAGGCACATTGTCGGTGGCCTACCAGCTCAGCCCCCAAGGAGTGGTGAGTGGGGCTGAGCCTTTATCTTTCTTTATACCTGAACCCAGGCCGCGGTGGTGACAGGCCGGGTCAGTATTACAGTGAGCCCCTGTGCCACATGATTGCGGGCAGTTACACCCTCACCGGGTGTTGGGGGCCTCAAAGGCACGATCGTGCCAGTGCTTGCTTCACTTCCCTTCCCAGCTGCACCGCAGGTTGCGGGCAGCTGCAGCAGAGGGGCCCCTGTTGATTTTAGCCAGTCCCAGTGGGGACCCAGAAGACACAGTGGTGCCAGTTCTTCTGTGTGCCATTCCCAGCTGCCCTGCGAGAGCGCAGGCAGCTGCAACGTTTGGGGGCCATTTCTTGTGTTAAGGAAGGGGTGAGTCGCACCCCACGCCCCAGCACATTTGTGCACTTTGGTTTCGCTGCCGAGGCAGCCAGGGGGCCATTTGGGAGGCCCCCCTAGAAGCCCTGACATTCTGGACAAAAGGGCATTGGAGCCCACAGAAAGCCAGTTGGCCTGGGCTCAACTTTATGGTTGGTAGGGCGCAAGGCCCTAATGTGATTTATGCCTCTGATGTTTATACTTATGAGGTTTTATGCCTACAGATATGGTTATGAGGTTATTGCATAATGTGTTTATGCTGGTGAGGCCTAATGCGTAATGTGTTTATGCTAATGAGGTTTGGGCCTAATGTGTTTATGCCTAATGTCATGCTATGATATTTTAGGATGGTGTCTAATGCTAATGTGAGTATGCTTAGGTCATTATGGTACCAGTAGTTACTGGTTGTGTTTTATATTTACTACCTGCATTCTGATGGTTCTGACCGTGGCCCGATTGGCCTGGTCCCGTATATAATCCCCTGTGAATATTGCCCAGTGCCAGTTGGCACAGTGTAAATGTGTGATTATGTTTCTAATGTGTTTATGAGAATACAAAGGCTATTTTTGATATAACCTTGTGTGAAGTTTCTTTTGTGGTGTGCCTAGTGTGTTGCTGCTGTGTGTGTGTGTGTTGCTCAAACGCTTTACACATTGCCTCTGGGATAAGCCTGACTGCTCGTGCCAAGCTACCAAGGGGGTGAGCAGGGGTTATCTTCAGCGTGTAACTCCCTTGCCCTGACTAGAGTGGTGGTTTCTGCCTGGCTTAGGCGCTTGCCCTAGCCAACCAGAAATCCCATTTCTAACATTGGTTGTCAGCGGTGAGGATAGGACTTTGGTTTGCGCAGTACCACAGCAACAACTGGCTGCACTACAAGCTCTGCATTTAGAGAATCACATGTTAGGGGATTATTTTTTTTTCTCTGAGTTTTATTATTTCTCCTTAAAAGTGTCATTTTTGGAATTTTTACTCCTGCTTCAGCTCTGACACCTAGGTCTCCTGTGTTGCATCTGTATCTTAGTGCCTTGACAAAATGGAATCTGCCTTTAATGTATATGATCTGTCCAAGTACAGTATGTTGGAGTTGAGGGGGTTCTGTGAAGAGAGAGACCTAGTAGTGAAGAGGTCAGGCACTCAGCGATCCCTTAAGACCGCCCTGCTAGAATGGCAAAAAGATATATGGAGGCGTAAATGGGAGGGTTCCCAGGCCGCATACCAAGAGGGCAGTGGGCCTGAGGGTGGCCCCGAAGAGTCTGAAGAGGAGGAAGAGAATGACAGGGTTAGGGACGCCAGTAGATAGTGAGGACCCCATAGGTAGGGAGTCCCTTGCTGGGTCCAGTGTCGGGGGCAGTGCCCCATCCCTTTCCCTGTCCCCAGAGGAGTGGGTGGATAGGAGGGAAGAAAGGGAGCATCAGCTGGCTTTGGAGAGGCTCAGATTAGAGCATGCCAAGGAAATAGCGCAGCTGGGTGTGGAGGAGAAAAAGCTAGAGACCGAGAGGGTCTTAGCGCAGGAGAGGATGGCGGAGGCTGAGAGGGCCTTCGCCAGGGAAAAAATAGCTCTGGAGGGTAGATTATCCCCTGAGTGCAGTTTTAGTTGTCTGGATTCACCAGTAAGGGTGGGGTCCAGTGGTGGCAGCAATATGGAGTCCAGTGCAGGAAGTTCCATTCCCAGTTCCCAGAGTATGGTACCTGGTTCCCCAGGAAGAGGGGTACAGGTTGAGATTCAGGGGCAGTAAGAAACTGTCTCGCCAATCTTGGGGGGAGTTTGTGGATGAATGTTGTGATGAACTGGACGATTGGGTGATGGTTAGTACGGCAAATGATTTTGAAGGGCTGTTCAATCTGGTTGTCAGAGAGCACATGTTCAGTAATTTTTTTCCGGGGTTGCGCCAACACATGTTGGAGTGTGAGTTCTCTGATCCCAGGGAGCTTGCACGAGAAGCAGACCTCTGGGTGGTTGCCAGAGGTTCTGAGGAGGCATTGGGGAGTGACCCTAAGAGGAGTGGTTCAGGTATCTTCCAATCCAGAGTGGTGGGAGAGGTTCAGAGTAGCCCAGCTAGGTCCCCTTATAGTGAGGAGGTTGTAGGGCCTCACATCCTGTCTCGCAGGAGAAGGAGTGAGACTGGGCTGTGTCCCAAAGTGCCCAACCTCGGTCTCCAGTACTGGATGGTTCCTTAAGGGAACACCAGGTAGAGAGCTTAGTCTGTCCTGATGGACCGTCCGTTGAGGGGGATCTCCCCGTGTCAGGTGAGCTGGGAGTGTCTGTAAGCAGGCCTCCATCAGTTCTGGTGTCTGGCAGTGCCACTCCTAAGTGGAGGGTACGGAAGTCCAGATTGAGGGGTGAGAGGGGGAAAGAGTCCCCAGTGGAAGAACCAGTGGGTCAGGGGCCAGCCAGAAGGGCTGAGTCACCAATGAATGACCATGGTGACACCACTTCTGTCCTGGGGGATCTTCATGCACTGTCAGATGGACAGGGGTCGGGAGATCTGCACCAGGCAGACTGTCACACGACACATGAGTTATGTGTTACCCTCGGGGGGGCATATGTGCTCCCCAGGAAGTCCTGGTGTGCCGGGCAATTGTTCAGCCGCAGGGTTCCGTCCCTGGGTTGGGAGGCCAGGTTCAGGGAATGCCTGACCTGGAGGGAAGGACAACTGTAAGCAGTGTCCTGACCGATGTAGCTTCTAGGGGTACCACTCCAGTTGGGAGGGTGCAGGACTCTGGAAGGGGGTGCAGAGGGAGGGAGTCCTCGCCTCTGACCCCGGTCCAACCTGAGGGTTTAGATCCCAGGTTGGTAGACCAGTTGCTGGAGAGAGGTCCTGAACTGGTGGGTGAGTTGTGTTCTGAGGTTGCCTCTCATAGGAGGAGAGTGCGGGACCCCAGAAGAAGAGGTAGGGGGAGGAGAGCCTCGCCCGTGACTTCTGGTCAACCTGAGGGTGCGGACCCTAGGTTGGAGGATCAGTGGCAGTTTGGAACTGCACTGATGAGAGGAAGAGTGGAGAATGGTTACTATGTGCCAGGGGTTCTTGCCCCCCACTCTGTGGATTGGCGAGGACCAGAGACATCTGGATGGTCTAGGGCCTGGTCCTGGCCGTGGACAGCTAGGGAGTACCAGTGGGGTAGCCTAATTGGTCCTGAGAGCTTTTACAGAGGGAACCACATGGGTTCCGAGTGGCGTAGAACTGGAAGGTGTCCCTGCAGTTGCGGGCCCGCGTCCGTGTTCTATCGCCCAAAGCAGGGAAGCCCATCAAGGTGGTGATTGGTCTACCCTGCGTTTTGGACGGAAGGGGGTTGTGTTGGACTTGGCCCTTTTTGCTGGGTCATCCCTGAACTTTTTGCCTTCCTCCTAGCCTTTTTTCTGACATGGTGTTCGTGGTTTTAGGACTCTGGGCACTTTAGCACTTCTGTTCAGTGTAAAGTGCTTGTGCTCTCTGTGTTACTTATGGTAAGATTGGTCTACACCTGTTTGGCATATTTAATTTACCTATCAGTCCCTTGTAAAGTGGTATCTCATATACCCATGGCTGGTAAAATTAAATGCTACTGGTGGGCTTGCAGCGCTGATTGCTCCACCCACCAAAGTAGCCTTTCAAACCTATCTCAGGCCTCTGCCATTGCAGGGCCTGTGCGCGCAGTGTTACTGCTGCTGTGACGTGGCACCTAAAGTGTGTGCTATGCCTGTGACCCCCCCTTTTACTACATGTCAGTCACCCCTAAGGTAGGCCCTAGCTAGCCCTATGGGCAGGGTGCATTGTAGGTAAAAGGTAGGACATGTACCTTAAGTGTGTGGCATGTCCTGGTAGTGACAAACAGCCATTTTGGTTTCTCACTACTGTGAGGCTGCCCTCCCATAGGAATGCATTGGGGATTCCCTGATAAGTGTTTCAGTGGTAATTCCTGATATGAGAGGAGCAGCGTGGTCAAGTTTGGTATATTTGGAATAGTGATAATAAATGCTACGCAAGGGTGTGCGCAGATTTATTATAACTATTTTAGAAATGCCACTTTTAGAAGTTGGCTTTTCTGTGTGCTATGTGTCTGCCTGCCTGATGTGAATTGCATGTCTGGCTTTTGAGTGACAGGGGCTGGTGAGGTGTTTGTGGCTTCAGGAGGGGCAGGGTGAGTCAGCACTAGGCTGAATGGGACACCTGCATTTGGAGTAGTGGGAGGAGAAGTCCCTGGTCCCTGAATAGGTCTCTGCCTAGCCTGTACAATGCTGGCTCCGCCCCCCTGTGGTGTGTCTGATGAGGAGCCCCCACCTGACAAAGGGGAAGAGGAGCCTTGTAAACAAAGTGCTCCAATTCCCCCTGAACCAGTTTTGGCTGGTTCCCCCAAGCCCTGTGCCAGGGCAGACAAAGCCAAGATGTAATATAAATATAGGGGCTGTGACCCCATGAAAGTGGTGCTGTTCCTGTGCTGAGGGGACCTGCTGCTGCTGGGCTCCAGGAGGAACCACCACAAGGGACTGCCTCCCTGCTGGGGGGCCCTGTGAGCTGGCCTGCCTGGGCCCAGCCTTTGCCCTGGAACTGTGGGGGCCTTAGCGCCTCGTGGGCGCTTTATTTACTTTTTCAGAAGAGTGCTGGAGCTCTGCAGCGCTGAGCTGCGGCTTATTTGGAGGGAATCCCGACGTGGGGATACCCCCTCATTGATACCTGGGAAGCGAGAGCCCACCCCGCGTTCGTGCAGCTGATCGAGCGGGAGCCCACCCCGCATTTTGTGTTTGCTGTGCGGGAGCCCACCCCGCATTTGTGCAGAAGAGCGGGTGCCCACCCCGCCTTGGTGCAGAAGAGCGGGTGCCCACCCCACATTTGAGCTTCGTTGGAAGGCGGAGCCTACCCCGCACTTTGCAGCGCCTAAAGAAGAAACAAATTCGTCGCTCCGGGAGCGACCCGGAAGCCAGGCGGCCGTGCCTGGTTGGGGGCGGAGCCAGAAAGGAGCGTGACGCAAGGCCGCAGGAAGTCCCGCACGCCGAAGAGGGCCGTCTGGAGCCTCGCGGGCTCCACGCTTAAGTCCCATGTCCCAGGAGAGGGACCGGGTGAAGGAGAGAGACGTCGGAGCCTCGCGGGCTCCTTTTACTCATGACCCGCCTTCCCCAGCCTGGCAGAAGGGGAGACAGGCCGCCGCGACCACAGCAGAACGAGAATCTGCACCGATGGAGGCTGGTCGAGGCACATTGTCGGTGCCTACCAGCTCAGCCCCCCAAGGAGTGGTGAGTGGGGCTGAGCCTTTATCTTTCTTTATACCTGAACCCAGGCCGCGGTGGTGACAGGCCGGGTCAGTATTACAGTGAGCCCCTGTGCCACATGATTGCGGGCAGTTACACCCTCACCGGGTGTTGGGGGCCTCAAAGGCACGATTGTGCCAGTGCTTGCTTCACTTCCCTTCCCAGCTGCACCGCAGGTTGCGGGCTGCTGCAGCGGAGGGGCCCCTGTTGATTTTAGCCAGTCCCAGTGGGGACCCAGAAGGCACAGTGGTGCCAGTTCTTCTGTGTGCCATTCCCAGCTGCCCTGCGAGAGCGCAGGCAGCTGCAACGTTTGGGGGCCATTTCTTGTGTTAAGGAAGGGGTGAGTCGCACCCTATGTCCCAGCGCATTTGCGCACTTTGGTTTTGCTGCAGAGGCAGCCAGGGGGCCATTTGGGAGGCCCCCCTAGAAGCCCTGACATTCTGGACAAAAGGGCATTGGAGTCCACAGAAGGCCAGTTGGCCTGGGCTCAACTTTATGGTTGGTAGGGCGCAAGGCCCTAATGTGATTTATGCCTCTGATGTTTATACTTATGAGGTTTTATGCCTACAGATATGGTTATGAGGTTATTGCATAATGTGTTTATGCTGGTGAGGCCTAATGCGTAATGTGTTTATGATAATGAGGTTTGGGCCTAATGTGTTTATGCCTAATGTCATGCTATGATATTTTAGTATGGTGTCTAATGCTAATGTGATAATGCTTAGGTCATTATGGTACCAGTAGTTACTGGTTGTGTTTTATATTTACTACCTGCATTCTGATGGTTCTGACCGTCGCCCGATTGGCCTGGTCCTGTATATAATCCCCTGTGAATATTGCCCAGTGCCAGTTGACACAGTGTAAATGTGTGTTTATGTTTCTAATGTGTTTATGAGAATACAAAGGCTATTTTTGATATAACCTTGTGTGGAATTTCTTTTGTGGTGTGCCTAGTGTGTTGCTGCTGTGTGTGTGTGTGTGTTGCGCAAACGCTTTACACATTGCCTCTGGGATAAGCCTGACTGCTCGTGCCAAGCTACCAAGGGGGTGAGCAGGGGTTATCTTCAGCGTGTAACTCCCTTGCCCTGACTAGAGTGGTGGTTTGTGCCTGGCTTAGGCGCTTGCCCTAGCCAACCAGAAATCCCATTTCTAACAATGCTCAGTTTCTCCTATACCCTACATTCTCTCACAGACCCTCATGACAAGGGTCTTAGAGTGCCCCCCACCCACGTTCTATTTAAAGGAACTCTGCCCCTTACACAGGATTGAAAATATTATGTTGTGGCCTTTTCCTAGAACATTTGAACCTTGAACGAGACACAGGACACAGTGATGTTAGTAGTCAATGACCACATACATGAGCATCAGCCTCTGGTTAGGCCAACATCAATAACTCCCAACTCGGGTGGAAAAGCAATGATCCACCCTGCACTAACGGAACGTCCTGTTATCTCACTGGGATTTTACATTCCCTCCCCAAAATACAAATAATTCAAACAACATCCCTATTTTCCATCTTCAAGAATGGATCCAGAAGCTTTCCAGACCACCACAGTTCATAACAAAACGTCCAGAAGTCTGCTGGATGGAAGAGGGTTATCTCTCAGATGGCATCTGGTGTGGCTTTTGTGGCCACAAGTGTCAGGGTATTCTTGAGTTTCCTGATCAACAGGGTCCACTGGCAGAATTATATACCCCTTGACAACTCTCGGAACCTGTCCTCATTGGGAGACCAAACCCTGAGTGTAGAACCTAGCACTCAGCTCAAGATGTCTGGGTCATCAAAACCTTCACAGGAAGGTTGTTGCTCAGGAACCCCCACCAGGCCTATGAAACTCCCTCTTCATCACCCCTCCTGACAATTATCATAGTACCTTTGGGCTTCACTTCGAGCTGCAGCCTGAATTCGCTACCTGAATAGCAATCTGTGACCAGTACTAGGTCACCCACCAATAAGCTCGATTCTATGGATTGCCGCTTGGTGATGGCTTGATCATTGCACTCTTGCTGACGCTGCAGCACCTGGCTGGCCATCGTTAATATCACCAAGCTTCCACCTGTGGTGGTGGGGTATCACGTCATTGATCGCCTTGCCTATATATATGTTTCCAGGTACCCTTCCTGTGGTGGCATGCAGGGTTTGCCTGTACTAAGAAATGAATAAACGGCCAATTCCAAGGGTTGAGAGATAGTTTGGGCAATGCGGATCACTTTGTTAAATGTTTGCATAAACCTCTGTGCTTTCACTTAGGCCTATCACAGCGTTGCCTTTTTGTGTGAAATGTTCCATGACGTAATGTATTCTGCTAGCTCTTGGCCATGAAATGGGGGTCCATTATTCATCTTCAGCTCCCACCATAGGCTTTGTCTCATCATAATCTTCTCCAACTTAGTAGCCCTGCACTATCAGACAGTGTGAACACCAACTTTACCTCCAGAATCTTGGAGTAGAGATCAATGACAACCATCTTGTACTGCCTATCCGGCAGGCTGCCAAAATCTAGGCTGGGGCACCCCTATGGCTATCGCAGCCCTCTCTCAGAGACGACTGGGGATGGCAAGTCAGGATTGCCAGACAGATGACACCATAGGCAAGATCTTATACCATCTCCACCATTTCGTCTAGCTTGGAAAACCACAGCTTGGCGCATGTGCGTTTTTTATCTTCACTATCACCTGGTGTCCACATGGGCTAATTGGATGACCTAAGTTGTCATACTGCTAGAGTTCACCAGATGATGGTCTCGAAGTAGGCAGCCACCAGAGACAGCAGCCAACTCATGCTTGGCATGATATAGCGAGTCGAGGATCTTCTGGGCCTCTGCAGTCTGTTGTGGCCAGTGAGGCTTGATCGCCTCCCACTGCTCTGACTCAACATCCTGGAGAGCTAACTGCAGGCCGTTGCTATTGAAATAGCTATTTGGATGGTATCTGATGACAAAGGTAGTGGTCAAGATCGTTACACAATGGACATGACATACTCCTCTGTTTCCTGGGCTGCTATTTCCTCCTGAGGGGTGGCAGTTCTGGGGTGTCGCAATAAGTTGTCAGCAGGTTTATGGGCCCCTGGTTTGTATTCCACTTTGAATTAATACTTCTGCAGCTGTAGTATCCACTTCTTGATGAAAGGAGGGGGCTTGGAGGGTGATCCTAGGAACAACTGGATTAGTGGTTTTAGGTCAGTATGAACCACAAACAGGTATCCATACACATACAGATGAAATTGTCAGCAACCCCAGTGAATGGCTTTGACCTTGCTATTTGTGAGTAGAGCTGTTGTGCCAGAGTGACACATTTTCCACTGGAATCGCACAGGATCTAACACTGTACGACTAGCGTCCACTGACAGCTCCGTGGCTTTTGCCAGGTCAAAGTAGACAAGAGTGGAATCAGCTGGCAGGGCCTGCTTAGTGTGTTGGAATGCTTTTTCCTAGGCCTCCTACCATGTGCATGTGACGGATGACTTGGTAAGCTCTCTCAGGGTCTTTGTAAGGGACGTCAAGTCATTCATGAAATTGCCACAGACATTTACCATTCTGAGGAAACTCAGTACCTTGAGACATTTGATGCCAGGGAGGGCCTCCTTGAGGTCCTTCACTTTTCCCGAATCCAGAATGACACCCTCAGCAGAGAATTGGTTCCCAAAAAAACAAATTAGTATGTGAAGGGATTCATATTTGTCTTTGTGGAGGGTAAGGTCATACTGTTATGTTTCATATAGGTACCCCAATTTAGGCTCAGGTAGCAACCAAACCTTTAACCTATATTTTCCCTGCAATTACACTACATAACTGTTCTTGCGACTGACCTTTTACCTAGTTGCGGTACTACTTACAGGACGTGTGGTTTTCCCTGAAAACTAGACTCATTCATTATGCATGAGGATTCTTGGAAACTCAGCAGGACTACCATCGCCTGCATAATAACTATGTATAAGGATCATTCCTTCCGTCATCCTAAGTCCGACATCACACAGCAAGGTAGATCCCCTGAGGGTACCACTTCGGAGAAATAAACACCATGTCTTTGCTGAGGCAGGGAGAGGAGAAAAAGGACTTCCATGCTGACACACTGATGCAAGACATTGAGGTTCCTGCACGCAGACACTCCAGCTCGCAGTGGTCTGACATCCCTCATGGGGTGTCCATCTCGAGACCAAGACGGGGTCCCACAGTCTCTCACTTCGGGTAATGGGGTTCGACTTTATCCTAGAGGGATTCTTGGCTCTACACCCACACACATGCTAGGTACACTTAGGTACATCTAGTTAGGTTCGCATCGTAGGAGTACGCATTAATACTGTCATGTATTTTTATACCTGCCTGTATTCATTGTTTTAGCACTATGATAGAAATCTACCATCCTTTTACTCTGTTGATGCTTATAATCACTTATATCTGTTTCTGTCTAATGGTTGTTTCAGCACACCTATTTTACACTAGAATGACACTGGATCAATAAATGCTTATAGAAAACGTCCCCACCGTTTATTCTGTGTCTCTCTTAGACAAAGTGAGCACGAGTGACTGAGCGAAAAGTATTGCACTGTTTCCAAGATCCCTGATGGGACAGAGTTGTCATGTTCAATAGTTGCCAAGAACTATTCTCTCCTTGGTAAGAGGGGTTTCTAGTGGCACTGTGAGCTAGCTGGTATACAGACGAACATACCCGTTGGGGGTGTCTGGAATCAGTCTGAACCCCAATCCCACAGTCTATGTTGTATAAACGCACAGATCCTATATATGTTTATAGGAACTACATGACATGGCGCCACCAACGTTGGTTTGGTACTTATTTAACGGTCAAATCTGAGTAGTTCAGTCGTGCTGTTCTCAGAGACCCCTACTCACATTTTCCCAGAGACGTCTGGAGTGGGAAGGGAACTATACGCCACAGCTGAGTAGGCATATCCTATGTATTGGCTGTAGGTTTATCAAGCTTGAAGGACAAATAGTTCCTATTATGCATAAAACCTTATCTCAGTTTCCTTGAAACTTTTTCCCTCTTCAAAATAATGGCTGACGAAGACGCCGCTGCGCCAGCACAACGTGTGGCTGCAGCAAGGGAGGAAGAAGATGAAATAAACATTTCAAAAAATGTCAGAAATGCCCTTAATTTAAAACTAGCAGACTATGGAGTCACAGCTAGGGTGGGACAGTAACATTCGTGATTGAGGCACACAAATCATATAGAACAGAGGTATTCTATTCATGGGTTAAATTTCCACAAGCAGATGCACAAACGAATACATTTCATTCTTACACTGAAGATGAAACACCAAATGAATACTGTCCGTATGAGGACATTGAAATTCCGTTCACCTACCAGGAGCACATAAACTAGTTTAAAGGCGCCCTTCAACACACAAAAGAAAAAGTGAGACTCGGTCCGCTGGGAAGAGATGGAGCAACTTGGCAAGTCCTAGCGGCTTACACACCGCATCCAGACATTGACACAATGCCAGTAGCAGACTTACGTCCACTCCATAAAGAAATAACAAAACTTTACAGAAACCTGACACAGTTCGTGATGAGAACACTCACACTTCAGCCAGCAAGGTCTACACCAGCAGGACAAATTCAGGGATCTACAACTAAAATAACACAACAAACGCTACACACAGTTACGTGTAAAATGCCCACTGGACGTGAGCAAATGCCATTCTGGATAGCTCAAAAAGTAACACCGTTAGAGACAGTATTTCAACACACAAGTCCTCAAGAAAAATACAGAATGCTAATAATCTGCTTGCCAATGGGGATAGCTCCCCAGATAGAGGATTGTCCCTCTTGGGGTACAGTTTTTGCTGCCATATATACCAGAACTCATGGTATCCCTTCATTAGCAGTAATACCAGCTGTATTAAGACAAACACAGAATGAGTATGGAGCAGAACCTGCTCTGAACTTTTTTATTTTTTTAAATTTGTTTATTAACATTTTTATAGATACACATTCTTCCATACAATGAATAATCCAAGTTGATCAGATGTAAATTTCAACAGAAATGTGCATACTTCAAACGTAACAAAACAGTCAGAGAACATCAGGTAATCTGTGAAGTACTAGACTAGAACTTCTCAACAGTATTACTAGCGTGCATTGAGTTCGTGAAGTGACATTGTGCAATTGGACTTCGCATGTTGAGCCCGCTTAGGGTGACAAACAGGTGACTAATCATTGTTACAGTTCAAGGGGGATGTTTCCGGGTCTGTTCTGAAGCCTGTGGGCCTGGTGACTGCGACCCATGTTGATCAGTGCGGGCTAGGAAGGGAGTGTTCTCTGCTTGGATCTTTTTCAGCCAGTCCAGGAACGAACTCCAAATGTCTTTCGGTCTAGAGGCCGTGGGCATTAATTCCCAGAATGTGGACTGTTGGTCATGGCTAAAGGTGACATCTTGTATCCATGCTTTTATCGTGGGGGCTCTCTTTTCCCCCCAGTGTATTAATACTCTGTTTTTAGCTAACAGGAGCAACATGGCGTGCAGTTTACGAGTTTCAGCTTTAGTTTCTTTCACAAACCCCAATAACCCAATGATCACCAAGAGGTCGTTGGGCCTACCCAGTATTTCTTGAATTTTGTTAAAAACATCTGACCAGTAGGTAGCTATGGGTGGGCAATTCCAGGCCATGAGTAGAAAGGTGGCTGGGGCAAATCCGCATCTCCAGCAGTTCTCGTCGGGTCTAATCCCCATATGGTATAATTGCGAGGGGGTCCTATAAAACCTATGTAAATTCTTAAAATGTATTAACCTCAATTTATAGTTAGGGGAGAGCATTTGAAGTTGACCACAGCAAAATGCCCACTGCTACTCCCCTACCTGACCATCTAATTCTATGTTCCAGCTATGATGTGCCTTAGATCTAGTCAATGGGGCAGCGTTCTGCATGGAGCTGTACACTCGTGTGATAAGTTTGCGAGGTGAGGTGTTCGTTATAGTATGTTCGAGAGCTGGTAGCTGGGGTGGGGGGCGGGAAAGGTCTTGTGTATTTGCCTACATGTTGCTCTGATCTTATAATAGAGGAAAAGCTCAGAAAAGCCCTTCGCACCTTCAGCTGTAGGGTCCGGCGGGGGACATAAGCTATCCTCAGGGTAGAGATCAGCGAAGGTGACCAAACCCATCAACTTCTCTAATGTCACATTACCGCTGTCTGCCAATGAAGGGATCAATGGATTGCGCGCAAGGGGGACAGAGGGCGCATACAGTACATCCAGGTGAGCTCTAATACGAAGTCTGTCCCAGGCCCACCATAGGGTCTCAACTGTATCTTTCCCATCCCTAGGCCGCCGGTAAGGCTGATATAGAGCCACTTGGAGGGGGACCGGAGCTGCTATGTCCAATTCCACTGCTACATGGGGCTGGAATGGGGTGGGATGTAGCCAATAATATAAATATTGGGCCAGTGCACAGAATGCATAGAGGGGTATATCCGGGCCGCCTAGCCCTCCCTGCGTTAAGGGAAGTGTAAGCAATTCCCATGAAACGTGCGCTTGTTTCCCTGCCCAGACCATAGATATTAATAAAGATCGGAGAGTTTTAAAAAAGGCTTGGGTGAGCGGTATTGGAATATTTATGAATAAATAAAGGTATTTGGGTAGCACGACCATTTTAGCAATTGCTATCCTGCTGGCTAGAGAGATAGATAACTTGGCCCATGTTTTTATTTTCCCTTCCAACCAAGAGACTGCACAGCCATAGTTCAGGTTCCAAATTTCATGTTCATCATGACTGAGCCAGATGCCCAGGTATTTCACTGGTCCATCTGTCCATTTTAACAGGTATTCTAAGTCAAAGGGCTTGGTCGCCTCAGTTAGTGGGAAAAGGGTTGACTTGGCCTAGTTTATGAATATCCAATCCAACGGACATAGGTTATAATTATTCCATGTAGAATTTTGGTAAATCGGGTGCAACTATTTTATTTTTTGAACTGTATATTTTAAAGTTGATTGCGATAGTCGGAACTAACCCGTTTTAAGATGGCGGAGCCCCGTAGTTTGTACAGTCCTCTTTTTACTACGACTAACTTTTTTAGAGTAAAGACGTGACGGGCGTTTTTTTAAAAGCCGAGCGTTTAACTAGTGGGCTTTTAGTCACACGAAAACAGAAACAGGAGCAGGCCAGGAGACGAGTTAGTCCTGGTAAGTGAATCGCGCACCAAGAGGTGTATTAAGGGTAATACATCATGACGTTACACCCCGTTTGGTCAATTTGTCATAACTAGCGATAATGAAGCCCTCCAATTTTATTGATTTAGCGGGTCTCTGAGATGTGGCACCCTTGGGGAGTGAGCCTTAACTGACGGGGCTTTTGAAGTGGAATTAGTGAGGGCGGCTTAGCCGGTAGAGCTATATTAAGAGAGCCCGAAATGGCGCTTCTTTCTTGGTTTGTACTTCATGTTCATGAGTACTTTGACATACGAGTACCGATATATGTTCAAGAAACGCATATATAGTTAAGGATTGTCTAGATCGCATTTTTAAGACGGCCATTAAATAATCAAAAAGATATCATGAGAATAATGCCGAGGTGTCGTTGGTAGCACATACAGGCACTAGGATAGTAGAGAAATGCAGCCTTGAGGTTACATAGGGGTACATAGAAAAAAAATGTTGTCGTGTCCTGAGAAGTTGCTTTGAAATAGACAGGCACTATCTTTATATAAAGAAGCAGATTGAATTAAAAATTACTCTGAAACAACCACATTTTTTTGAACAATTGGGAAAGTGTTGTTTATACAGCACGGCGTTGCAATTTGACAAAGAAGCAACGAAAAATGTGAGAATGAAAGTCGGATTTATTTTGTAATTGCGTTTTTTTGTTAAATAGGTGGAATTTGTGAGACCTGAACCATTTTAATTAGCTTTGATGGTGTGAGGGCCATAGCTCCGGTGGTCAAGATATTCTGGACCCATAACACAGGTATTGCATTATAAATGTGGGCCGTTTAGAGAAATGCCTGGTAGTGAGAATCAATAACAACTACATTGAATCCATGTTTCTACTTTCAGTATAACCAATGAGGCAGTGGTCCCTGGTTTTCTTAGTTGCCGGTCTAAGATGTGAATAAGACTTAGAAAGAGGCCATCAAGGTAAAATTTAAATAATAATAATACTGACCCCTTTTTATGGCAATTGTAAACACAATAAGAGAATGAAGAGAGTCTTTTTTTTATTATTAAAAATTCTTGATACTTTATTATATTTTGTAGGAAGGTCAGTTTGGCCCCTATAATGAATGCCAGCTTTGCGGTTTATCTAAGAAGGCAACCGGCTTAGCGTAAAGGAGAGACGTATATCCTCCTTTAACTCACCAATTAATGGGTGGGTATTTTCTTTGACATCAATGAGGAATGTGTGTAGTATAAGAAATGATATGAGTGAGCCTGGTGAAAAAGTGGAGAGTCGAAGTATGGATAGCACCATCTGTGAAACCCAGATTGTAATATGGAAAATGACATTCTGTTTAAGTCCTTTTTAAAAAAAAATATATATATAGTAAGATGTTTTAACTATGATTGATGTGATAATGGAATGTTTAATGATACATGACCTGTAGATTGGTTCACAAATAGAGTATGTGTATATGATAATTATTTTATATAAGCATTGTTTTTTATATGTTGATGTTATTGCTTTTTAGATCAATAATTGGGGAGATTACCTTAAGTAATTTGTTAGCCTGAAGAAGGTGGTGAATCGTTGGATACCACCGAAACGCGTCGCTTCTGTGTCTTAAGGAACACCCAAACAACACCTGGTCTGATTAGAGCTGGTCTGGTTAAAAACACTTGAAACAACATTTGGTTTGGACAAAAGAAAAATCGTATTATATATACATCTAATGTGATACATTAATATTCAATTATATGTATCTTAAGTGTTTTTAATGTGAAATAGGTTGCTGGTTTGGGGCCTAGAGAATAATCTTTTAGTTCTCCCTCTTTTCTGTGGATGAAATGTATTTTTATATGTTTTTAATATATGTGCATTGGGAAAATATTTGTGATTTTTTAAGAAATATATATCATTGTGATATACAGCTAATAAAAATATATGATTTTTCTATATTATGCCTTGGGTTACTATTTGGTGCTGGTGAATGGTTTATGATTGAAGATAGTGTGACTTTGTTGTATGTTTCAAAAGGAGCCCAAAGGGATCGTTTTGCTTGACTATAGTGTCCACTAGTTTATGAATATACCTGAAAGATTCTATAAGTTTTCTGAGGATTGGACTTATGTTTGCCGCCGGGTCTGTAATATATAACGTCATGTCATCCGCATATAGTGAAATCATGAGCTCTCTGGGGCTAAATCCCAGTCCTCTCGCTGCGTGATGCTGACGAATCCTCGCCACTAGCGACTCCATTGCGATAGCAAAGAGGAGTGGGGAGAGAGGGTACCCCTGGCTGGTTCCTCGGGCAATGCGAAAAGGGCTGGAGAGCATACCGTTCATACATAGTCTAGCCGATGGCTCCGTATATAGCAAACTTATTTGTTTTATAAATGTCGGACTGATTACAATCCTCCCCAGAATGGCAAACAAATACGGCCACTCCAGTGCATCAAACACTTTAGTCGCATCTAGGAACGCCACCAGCACCTGTGAGTCTGGATTCAAATAATGCAGTACCGTGAAAAAGGTGCGGAGATTGTGTGCCATGGATCTGACAGGGATACACCCTGACTGGTCTGGCCTTGCTATTAGGGGAAGCAGTGGTTGCATTCTATTTGCGAGCAATTTCACATATATCTTGGCATCAATATTTATTAATGATAAGGGCCGATAAGAATCTATATCATGGCCAGGTTTTCCAGGTTTCAATAGTGTTTGTATAATCGCCTCTCGCATAGATGGAGGAAGTGTGCTTCTTCAAATACTGCGAGAAGGTGAGGCGCCAGTTCGGTTGCATAGGACTTATAAAACGCGGTTGTTAAGCCGTCATAACCTGGGGCTTTGTCTCGGGGCAGACTGCTGATCACCTGAAGAATATCATTGGATGTAAATGGTTCATCCAGATATGCTCTGTGCGCCCTCCTGAGCCATAACAACTCGATGGAGTCTAGAAAAGGTTGGAGCTCTTCTGGTGTTGTCTGGTGGGTAGCCGTGTATAAATTGGTATAGAATTTAGTGAAATGGTCTAGTATTTCTTGAGGGCCTCTAACTAATGTTTGGTTTTTTCCCCTGATCTCAGATATGTATGTGGCCGTGTGAGGCGTCTGGAGCATATTCGCTAGGGTCCTGCCTGGTCTATCTCCTTCCCCATAGCGTTTTGCTTGTGTATATTTGCCCATGAATTTCACCTCACGCTGCGCCTCTTCCTCAAATTCTGTGATGCTCTCTTTAAGGGATGCTAAGAGCCTTGGCTCCTCAGAGGCGTAGTATTGGGATTCCAACTCTTTGATGCGAGCTTCGAGGGTGGCTAACGTGCCCTAATGGCCTTCAATACCCCGGCATGTCGGGCTATGCATTTCCCCAGTATCACTACTTTAAACGCATCCCACAGGGTAGCTTGTGTGCAGACAGATCCTGCATTAGTTGCAAAGTATTCTTCAATGTCTCTATGTATTTCCTCTCTAAAAGCAGAGTCAAGTAGAGCATTTGAGGAGAGTCTCCAACTGTACATCTTCTGAGGTGCATCTGGAATAATCAGCCTCAGAAGGAAAGGGGCATGGTCTGATAACGTTCTAGGGAGGTGTGTGAGTTCTGTTGTCCAGGCCGTTATGTCCCGAGATACCAGCCAATAGTCTAATCTAGACCAAGCTCCGTGGTGTGCTGATATTCACGTACCTTCGGCAACGTCCGGGTGTTGCTGTCTCCAAACATCAGTCAAGTCACCATCTGTTATTATGACGCTCAATGTACCGCTAGAGTTGAGATGTAGAGTGTGGGATTTTCCCTTTCTATCGAGAGTATCGTTTAATACTGCATTGAAGTCTCATCCCCACATTATGGTGTCGCATCCCATGAGTTGAATTTTAGCCCACATATCCTGAAAGAATTCGGGATGGTCAGCATTTGGCTCGTAGACTGCTGCTAGTGTCACCTTCACCCCTCCAAGCACGCCGCCCAAAATCACAAATTGTCCCTCCGGGTCTAAATGTGATTCAGTCGTTTTCCAGTCCAACCCCTGTCGTATTAAAATTGCAACCCCTCTCGCATAATTGGAATATATAGAGGAGAAGGTATGCCCCCAGCGTTTATGATGCAGCTTAAGGTGGTACAAGCTATTTAAATGGGTCTCTTGCATGAAACATATATCAATGTTATGCCTACATAGATAAGCTTGGACCAGTCAAGTCTTCCGGAAGTCATTCAGTCCTCGAATATTCCAGGTTAGGAAACTGTGAGTAGTCATGGCTCATTGAGGTGTACACAGTGGCGGACTAGAGTTCTGCTTGGGCTGTCCCAAACTATTAATGGTTCCCCCGCGGGTCATCCCCTTGGACTTCCAATGAGCCTTAGCGCCCATCTGTTGGCACTGTGTCGTATAGTCAATAACCTTGCAAGTTCTGTCTATGAGTGTGTAGTCGTCTAGTGTTACTCTGACTACCTTTTCAAGCACAACATTCCCTTCCCACCTCCCTTTCACACCAACCCCCAATTAGGTTGTGCAATAGATCCCCCCTTTGTGAACGAAGTACAGTATGCCCCAGGACCAAGTCTGGGAGCAAAACATGGGAGCTCTCCCTGGAGGCGTGGGTTCTCTGGCATACAGCCCTGCCGTGAGGCGGGGTGGCCGAGTACAACAGGAAGAGCCAGCGGCGTATGTGCTAAGTCACAGCTCGTATCTGACAGCCTATATCGAACCGGTTGTGAAATCATTTGTGCAATTGTACCCTCTACTTTTCTGGATTCAATACTTTCTCAGTGTCTGGACATACAAAAAAGAGACCCTCCCTCCTAGCAAATGTAACGTTCAATCGTTGTCACTTAGGCCTGTGTCCGAGGTCTAGGTTTTTTGCAGGCTTTGCAGCTTGCCTCTGCCTGCTCACATGTTTGGCAAACTTCATTGCAGATTTCACATCCGTGAAGTAATGAGCAGTGCCTTCGTGTGTGACTTTCAATTTAGCGGGGTAAAGCAGTGCATATGGGACCTCTGCCTGTAGAAGCACGTGCTTAACAGATACAAACTCCCAGCGCGCCGCTTGCACTGTGGGAGCGAAATCAGGGAAGAACGATATAGGGGCCGATTCCGATCCGGGTCGGACAGCCCTCCGAGAGCTGTCCGTAGTGTTTTCTTCCAACCTACTCGTTCCAGGGGCCGGTCCGTCCGGACGAGGAAGTACGATGTGCAAATGTGCCCAAATCCCAAACGACACGTACGCACCGAAACAAGCAACATTTTACGTATGAGCCGGAACCAGAAACGCAGAAATTGAGTCGTCCGGAAGCTTTTAAACAGCAGTTTCCGGCCGGGCAAGTACGATGCGTACTTCCTACGCGCCGAACTGGTCGCCACTTACAGCACGTCTAAGCATCCGGAACAGCAGTATCTCTGCGTCGAATCGGGCAACAACACGGTCCACGGCTACGAGACGAACAAACCATGTATCTGATCGCGCATGTCATCCCTGTACTGTACGTCTATGACCGAAACAACAACAAGAATCGACACGTACCCCACAGACAGTAAGTTCGACACCCATAGGGTGTAGATAGCTATAATTGCCAGCAGTCTCAACCTACAGGGTGGTGGATGTCTATCACTACCAGCATTACCTAACCCATAGGGTGTGGGTGGCTATCACTACCAGCAGTCCCATACCATAGGGGGGTGAATTCCTATCACTACCCACAGTCTCATTCCATAGGGGGGTGTATGCCTATCACTACCAGCAGTCTCATACCATAGGGGGGTGTATGCCTATCACTATCAGCATCATTAACCCATAGTGGGGTGTATGCCTATCACTACCAGCAGTCTCAAACTATAGGGGGGTGGATGCCTATCACTACCAGCAGTCTCATACCATAGGGGGGTGTATGCCTATCACTACCAGCAGTCTCATACCATAGGGGGGTGTATGCCTATCACTGCCAGCATCATTAACCCATAGGGGGGTGTATGCCTATCACTACCAGCAGTCTCAAACTATAGGGGGGTGGATGCCTATCACTACCAGCAGTCTCATACCATAGGGGAGTGTATGCCTATCACTACCAGCAGTCTCAAACTATAGGGGGGTGGATGCCTATCACTACCATCAGTCCCATACTATAGGGAGGTGGATGCCTATCACTACCAGCATCATTAACCCATAGGGGGGTGTATGCCTATCACTACCAGCAGTCTCAAACTATAGGGGGGTGGATGCCTATCACTACCAGCAGTCTCATACCATAGGGGGGTGTATGCCTATCACTACCAGCAGTCTCATACCATAGGGGGGTGTATGCCTACCACTACCAGCATCATTAACCCATTAATACTGAAAGTCTTAAAGTTAGGATTTTTCTCAGTTTAGGAGTAGTAAAGTTAGCACTCCTAACTTTACTACTCCTAAACTGAGAAAAATCCTAACTTTAAGACTTTCGGTATTCACAGAAGGCATTTAGGAGTCCTAAAGTTAGGAGTCCTAACTTTACTGCTCCTAAACTGAGAAAAATCCTAACTTTAAGACTTTCGGTATTCACAGAAGGCAATTAGGAGTCCTAAAGTTAGGAGTCCTAACTTTACTACTCCTAAACTGAGAAAAATCCTAACTTTAAGACTTTCGGTATTCACAGAAGGCATTTAGGAGTCCTAAAGTTAGGACTACTAACTTCTGTGAATACCGAAATGAGTAAGTTCATTCTGTGAATACCAAAATGAGTAAGTGTATTCTGTGAATACCAAAAAGTACTAACTTTACGTTTTTGACGTAAGTTAGTTCTGTGAATCAGGCCCAACTTGTGTGTGTGTCTCTCCGTGTACCCAGGCTAGTACGATACACATGATGTGGGACTGATCTCCAATGAGACATATGTGTACACAGTGCAACCCAGAAGTTTGACAGGAATTGGGTACCTCTGTGGGCAATCAGGCATTGTCAGATGAGTGGGTTCACAACAGACTCATGTGACATAAGCTGCCTGGAACAGCAACCAACACAGCAAGAGACAGACCCACTCCATCAGTACCCACAAGGACCCTACATTGTGGTGACAGTAGCCTGTATGATAATCCCTCTGTGATGACTGATTCGATGTAACCCATACTGTGGAGCACAGTCACATGTGCGCACCTTGTCATGTCGTGACAGACCAACTTACATCACACACACACAGAAAACTCCCTGGCCATGGCCTGTAATTTAAGGTCACTATGTAGGCAGGGGCCTAGACATGAGAGAACTCACATATGCCCACTCTCAACAAATGCAAAAAACACAGTTGATGGACAGAATGCAGAACAATGTCATACATTCACCCCAGTACAGAGATCTGGGCCTAAATCCATCGTTTTTTTGCTCACCATGCCATTCCAGTTTGAACCCAGCCATATGCAAATCAGTCTTGACCCTGTGCCTCATGGGAACAGTCCAGTCCGAACTGCCAAGCCAGGTCCTCCCTGGACTGGAAACAAGCATCCTAGGACCGGTTTCGGGGTTTCACCCCTCTTCAGCCAGGATAGCTTGATTCCAGTGGCATGGTCCCGTGCTCACTACGCCACTGGAGTCAAGCTATCCTGGCTGATGAAGGCTGATAGCCTGAAACTGGTCCTAGGATGCTTGATTCCGGTCCAGGGAAGACATGGCTTGGCAGTTCGGTCTGGACTGTTCCCATGAGGCACAGGGTCAAGACTGATTTGCATATGGCTATGTCTGAACTGGGGTGGCGTGGTGAAGCAAAATAACGATGGATTAAACCCAGATCTGTGACTGGGGGTGAATGTTTGCCAATGTGCAGCATTCCGTCCATCATCTTGTGTTTTTGCATTTCGCCCTAAGTGGGAAGGGTATGCCCAGACGTGGGTCCCGTGCTCACTACGCCACTGGAGTCAAGCTATCCTGGCTGATGAAGGCTGATAGCCTGAAACCGGTCCTAGGATGCTTGATTCCGGTCCAGGGAAGACATGGCTTGGCAGTTCGGTCTGGACTGTTCCCATGAGGCACTGGGTCAAGACTGATTTGCATATGGCTATGTCTGAACTGGGGTGGCGTGGTGAAGCAAAGTAACGATGGATTAAACCCAGATCTGTGACTGGGGGTGAATGTTTGCCAATGTGCAGCATTCCGTCCATCATCTTGTGTTTTTGCATTTCGCCCTAAGTGGGAAGGGTATGCCCAGACGTGGGTCCCGTGCTCACTACGCCACTGGAGTCAAGCTATCCTGGCTGATGAAGGCTGATAGCCTGAAACCGGTCCTAGGATGCTTGATTCCGGTCCAGGGAAGACATGGCTTGGCAGTTCGGTCTGGACTGTTCCCATGAGGCACTGGGTCAAGACTGATTTGCATATGGCTATGTCTGAACTGGGGTGGCGTGGTGAAGCAAAATAACGATGGATTAAACCCAGATCTGTGACTGGGGGTGAATGTTTGCCAATGTGCAGCATTCCGTCCATCATCTTGTGTTTTTTGCACTCTCAACACCACACACCTTGATCTGCAACAATGTGCATCAGCTAAGCCCACATGGACTGGTGACATTGCACATGCACCTATGACAATCCCAGGGGTGGAGGGAGGATCCAAGGTGTACAAACACATCACACATGGCCAGTCAACAACCCTTGTGAATGTTTTCCACACTGCATAGTATGAGTTACATGTGCATGACGTGCAAGTTTTCAGACACATCGGGATCCCTGTCACAGTCCCAGACCAATGAAGAGCCCTAGGAGACCCACAAAGAACCCATGTTGACATCATATGACATTGAAGGCTAGGATCTGATGACTGTGAGCAGTCACACACACATACAAGTGACCCTGTCACATAAAGACACCACATAGTGAAAACAACCTAATGTGTGAAACACAAATGTGCCGTTGTGAATCCTGAATATGTCCCATGTGTGTATGCCCACATTCCAGGCCCTTACATCAAGATGACCCACGGACTACACCCGAATGACCAGTAGTCCACCATGCACCTACATCCCAGAAAACATACTCCAACGGCGTTGGATAAACACAGGACAAATCAGCAAGCATCACAAACAGGAACATCTGCAGGAAATATAGGCTGTGTAGAAACAGGGAAGGTTACCCACAGAGACATGCTCACATAACACACCACATGGGCACAGTCAATGTCACGGAATAACACACTGCCATGAGGTGACTCCACTCATGTGTAAGGTCAGCTTTGTCAAACGTTGTCTGTGCAGGGCTAAGTCATGTCAGCATTAAACTTGGTCACTGAGACACCAATTACGACAGCCTGAAAGCTCTGGTCACATCAGCCTGTGCACATGAGTGACTCTTAAGTCATCTGCACAACATCAGAACACATGTCTAGCATGTTGCACTAAAGACACACATCACTTGTCCAGCATTGAAGTGTCAATCTGCATGTCCAGTGTAGATGGTCCCAGAGTCTGCAAAAAAGTACAATGGGCACGAATCTCAGCCCAACATATGTGCAACAGTGGAAGCCAAAGACGTGAAGTTGTGAAAAGAAGGTGACACTCATTGTGCCAAGTACTTGGGATCATGACTACCTCAATCATCAGCAAAGGATGACATGGCTACATACTGTAATAGGACACATATACCATGGACCACATGCAGTTGATGACATCACCAAATCACTTATTTCCAATTAAAAATCTAGCAACAGCAACTGAATGACACTCATCAGCAACATCATGTACATTAAATGCAAAACTTGAGAAAAAAAGAACTTTAGCTTTATTCAGCTTCCGAAAAATGATCAGTTTAATCCGATGAACAATCCAAAGGCCAATGGCCAGTCCATTGCAAATCTTTGTTTTTGTGTGACATAGGACTACTCATCACACAATGCTTGCCTGCACTGCTACAGCCAGGGGACATCTCCCCTTGGAGGGGCATACTTAGGGGCAGTCCAGGCACCACAGGGACAGGATCAGGGCATAGCAGTAGGGGGCAGGGTGGGTGTGGTAGGTGCAGGAGTGTCAGTGGCCACTGCAGTGGATGTGTCTAATACAGTGGGTGCCATCGCCACTGCAGTGCCCAAGTCAGACGGAGTGGAAGGGGTCTCCACTGCAGTGTCAATGTCCAAAGGTGTTGTCTGTGGCTCAGATGAAGTGTGAGCGTCAGATGGGGGGGACACAATCTCCACAGCAGTCGTAGTAACAGGCTGAGGGGGTGAGGTTGGGGTGGAAGTGCATGTGGAAGGGGGGGAGGGCCTAATCAACTTGGGGATGGTGTACCTGTGTGTGGGTGAACCGGGGGCAGGGTGTGGCGTGTGAACCCAAGGAGTTGTGGCCTGGGTGCTGGATGATGGGGACCGTGTGGTGGGAGTGGCGGGATTGTGGTGGGGTCTTGCTCTTCCTGGTCCTGGGTGATTTGCGAGTGTGGGCCTCAGTGTCCCTGCTCTTGGGGGAGGGTGTGCGGGGGTGGGTGGGTCTACCCTCTGGCTGTGTTGGCTTCCTCTTCCCCTTGTGAGTTGGACCTGATGTATCTGTGGGGAAGAGGCCAAGCTCACAGAGGAAGAGCTTCTGGGAAGGGGGGGTTGCAGGTGAGTCAAGGGAAGGGGTTTTGGAGGGAGAGGTATCTGAGGACTGCGGAGTGGTCGTGGATGCCTGTCTGTGTGTCTGTACCCTATCCCCTGTGTGTGTGCCATCAGTCCCCTGCGTGTGCGTGCTTGTGCGTTTCTGCTTTGGCTGACCTTGCCGTGTGCTGATTGTGTCTGTTGTTGTGCGTGCAGGTGCCTGTGTGAGTGTGCGTTGGTCCGGTAGGGTAGTGGTGATTGTGGATGGGGCAGAGGTAGGTGGGGTGATGGACTGTTGGAGAAGGGACACTGCTGCCATCAGTGAGGAGGCCATGGACTGACTGATCCGGTGTTGGGCAGACATGGTTGCTGAGATGCCCTCCATGAATGACACCAATTGGGTCAATAGACCAGTGTGAGCATGGAGTACACTCAGCATCAATGTCTGACCACATGGATTTGCTTCAGCAAGTCCACAGACTCCACACTCAGGGCAGCAGGGGAGACAGCGGCAGGGGGTGCGGTGCCTGGACTGAAGGAGACATGCTCCCTAACACGGGAGGCTCCACGGACATCAGGGATGGGGACAACTAGGAGGGTGGAGATGGTGGTGGTGGCAGGGACAGACTCGCTATCTGTGGTCTGTGGTGTTGTGACACCCGCCTCCACAAGGGAGTCCTCACTGGAGCTGGAGCGGTCTTCAGCTGAGGTACTGGCTGCTGACTGGCCCTCAGTGTGGCTCCCCTCACCCTCCGTGCCACTGGGTCCCTCCGAATCCTCCACATTGGAACCAGCCTGGCTCTGCGCCTCCTCTCAGTCCGTGGAGCTGTCCCCTGCAGTATCTGCTGATGATGCTGTGAACAAGGAGGAGAAACATATACACATCAGTCACCTGTATTCACTGGATACATGATCTTAAATGCAACACATCACTGTGCAAGCCCTGGCATCATTTAAAAGCCACATCTAAATTGAATACACAATAGTGAACCTGGCACTTATCAGTCTGCCAGTAAACCATGCTTCGCGTACACATGCTGGCACTGGACCCATCACTCCATAGTCTGTATGATGTCAGTCATCACATGGGCAGCCATTCCCTGATTACCCAGTTGTCTGATCTGCAATGAGGGTTACTGTCATGTGTTATTACACACATGTCTCATCTCAGGACACTGACTCTGCATTTGGGACAGCATTTGTGATGGTCTAACTCATTGTTGATATGATGAACATACTTCCATTCCCAGACACCATGATGGCCTCATGTCTTGAAACGCAAAGCTACAACAGTGTGGCTGCAGGACAACAGCCAAGTTAGCAAACTGCATGCTCCAGATTTCATTGTGAAACACAAGGCCACAGCCCTGTCTGGCCAATCAGTCAGTACTGACTCCTGTCCCAGGGGCAGTGCATGCGGACTCCACAGTCAGCACCGTGCCACACTCATGTTTGCACTGTGATTGGAACTTTGGTAGTGGTCATGTGTACATGATCACCACATGCTACACCCATGTAAGAGAATCTGATGATGCCACGTAATAAAAATGACATATTACTGTTTGTGAGTCAACAACTCGGTCTACCTGTACACATAAGGGCCTCACAGGAACATAGTAAGGCTGCTTACACATATCTGTTCAATCCACCATTATGCACAGTCGAGTGTCTACACACATATGTTTTGCCCGGTGTGCAGATCCACTAGCCCCATGTCAGATGTCTGTCCATGAGAAACATATAGCAGACTTCTGGAATACAAAAAACTATGCCAGTCCACCATGACACAGAGTCAGACACATGATAAATACGTTCACAATGGGCAAAGTGTCGGATCACAACAAAGATTAGGAGGCCAGAGTGTCTCAGATGACCGGAGTAGGCATACCTGTCCATGGGCCATGTGATACATGGGATTACCAGGAGCACTATGCAGGTGACTATGCATTTCTTACACTCATACACATCGTTTGTCTGAGGCCTCAACATTGGTCATGGCTGCTGCATGTGTGTGTAGTCAATACCTCACAGTCCTATGATGACCCACAACAGCAATTCGTTCATATATGTGGACCAGACACAGAGCACAGGTCAGTTATCAGTCAATGTGCTGATACATGTCACACAATAGCCTCACACATGATGCTAAATTTAATGCACATGTTGCAGATGTGGCTCTCAACATTCCCTTGGACAACAGCAAATACACACAACCCAAGTGACACATGTCAAAGAGGGGAAGGGACACACCTGGTCATCAGATGAGAATAGTGCATCACCAAATTCAGCCACATGGTACTTGTCTGAGCAGACAGACAAACTGTGGGAGTGTAACAAGGCTGAAGGAGTGCAAACTGCAGGTCATACACAATACACCAAAATACCATGGACTTACCCCCTCCTTGCTGCTGTCTGCCCTTCAACTGCCCATCCAGGTCTGGGAAGACCACCGCCAGAATCCGGAGCATGTGGGGGGTCAGGGTCCGGCGTCCGCCCCGTCTGCGTGGAGGCAACAGCTTCAGCTGGACTCTGGCTATCCTCCTGGTCCAGCCACAAAGGTCCTGCCACCTCTTCTGGCAGTGGCGGACGCGGCGTCTGAAGACCCCCACCGATCTTACTGCAAGGACGATGGTCTGCCAAATTTCATTTTTCTCATGGGCAGTAACCTGTGAGGATGACAAAGTGAGACACCATTACTACACATGAACCATGTTTCTCAATCACACAGTTGGACATACATGTTGAAATTAGCAGTGCATATGAAGTATACAGGTAGTGCAACTATGGTCATGGGCAGTTGTCCTGTGTGCAAGGCTGCATTCACAACATGATACAGTGCCTTGAAAATCAAAGCTTGCAAAAAGTACACTGATTCATCACTGTACAAGTACAGTACATGCATCTACACACTCTGAGACTTAAACTTACTGAGTGTGCATGCTTGCCCTTTGTGATCACAATGCTAGTAGTCCCAGTCAGCTAACATGTACAATTGAAAAGGCAGTGGACTCTACACTCACCTGCTCCCCTGCTTTCCCATACAGCTTGCAGTACTGTGGAAGGAGGCCGTCCAGCAGGGCCTGGTTTTCCTCCTCTGTGAATGATGGTGCTCTCTCCACAGTACGTGCCATTGCAGGACACAGGGGATGCAGAGACAGCAGCAGTGGTGTTCTGAGTTCCAATCCTGTAGCATGTAGTGCAGGCAAGTGAAGTCTCTGGGGAACAGAAAGCCTTATATCTGTGCTGTTGAGGCAGAATCTGTTTGATGCGGACAAAGAGATAGGTCAGAGTCGTTTGCATTTTCCGAAATTGCCCAATCCATGCCATTGAACGCATCGGACACGCCTTCCGCGTTGTTCAAATATTCAGCTGCATCACACCATTGACTTTGAAACATTGTTGCAGAGAGCCAACGGAATCTGTGTGCACACGAGTCGTAAACGTAGCAAACACGCGTTCGTCTCCATGACAGTCAATAGCCAATGGGTGCGTACGCCTTGGTCCCTAGGTGTCCGACGTGTCTTTTGGAAACCCACCCGCGTATGTCACCATTACATTCAGGGTCCAAGGTGTGCGCACGCCTTGGTCCCTAGGTGTCCGACGCGTCTTTTGAAAACCCACCCGCGTATGTCACCATTACATTCAGGGTCCAAGGCGTGCGCACGCCTTGGTCCCTAGGTGTCCGAAGCGTCTTTTGAAAACCCACCTGCATATGTCACCATTACATTCAGGGTCCAAGGCGTGTGCACGCCTTGGTCCCTAGGTGTCCGACGCGTCTTTTGAAAACCCACCCGCGTATGTCATCATTCTAGTCAATGGCCAAAGGATGCCACCAAAAAGATTTTTGACAGGGACTCAGGTGCTCTACAACACACTGACAGCCTGTCACACAGTACATGTAAGCACATTTCATGCTTCATTACATGTGTGGGTACATGTCCACACATTTCATATTGGATGTTGCACATTGTGGCACACACTACCAGGATGTGACATGTTACATGGTGACAAAAAGACATTCTGTCTGATGCACCTCACTACTGTCAGTTAGTACTCTGCTGATCAACACACGTGGCCTGGGCACAGTGACAGGGGCACATAGTCTCATGACATGTTACATACACCCTAAATTGCACATGATATGTACTGTGTGTTACAGGGTGTTCCTGAGATGGCACTGTGGGGTACATCATGAGGATTTGCGTATTGTGCTACGCACATGGACCTAATTGTATTTGGGAGATTTGAATCCTCTCCAACTTCCATCAGATTTGGGCATGTGAGTTGCTGTTGTGTCTGTGTGTCACAGACATCCATGTCTGCCCTGCAAACAAGCCTGTTAGCATATCATGGGTGTTCAATAGTTGTGTTGGTACATGTACATCAGACGTTACATAATGACTGTGTCCATGTGGCAATACATGATCCCTGTGTGTGTGACTTACAAACACCTGTCACTTTGACAACACAGCTATCCTCACTAGTCACTGAGGTGTGTGTTTGGTATGTGACATTTGTTCAAATGTACTGACAGAGCCCATAGATTGTCAACAGCATAGCATAGCACTTGTTGTATCACCATATGGAGCAGAAATGTTAAGTGAAGGGCACATGGCTGGCATATGTGTCCATGATGAATAGCACACACCTTACTCAGCTGTGTCTTGATATGATGTCGCATGTGCCATTTTGCATGGTCATTACCACATATGTAGGGGAACTGACAATCTTTCTTTGATTCCCTATATACTGCAGGAGGGCAAATGTCCACAGACCCTTCCCAGACCTTGCAACCATGCATGAACGTGACTGCATCCGACATTACCGCTTCACAGGACCACTGACTGAGGATTTGGCGGAGCAGTTGGCCCCACATTTACAACCTGGATGGGTGTATCCTACTGCGCTGACCCCCAAGGTGAAGGTGATGGCAGCCCTACATTTCTTTGCCACGGGAACCTTCCAATACACTGGCTGGTGCTGGTGGGATGTCACAGACCTGTTCAGCCATGTGCTACGTGATGTTTTGGAGGCAATGTTGTGTCATCTGGACAGATACATCAAATTTCCGAATCCACAACAAATGCCTGGCATAAAGGCTGACTTCTATGCACTGGGAAGGATTCCACAAGTTATAGGCTCAACTGATGGTACACATGTGGCTTTGGTACCACCACACGCACATGAGCAGACATACAGAAATAGGAAACATTTCCACTCCATTAATGCCCTGGTGGTATGTCTTCCGGACATGACAATATCCCATGTCTGTGCCCGTTTCCCTGGTTCTGCACATGACGCCTACATCATGAGGAATAGCAGGATCCCACAGATGATGTCACAGCTGCAGAACCAGCGTGCCTGGCTTGTCGGTGTGTAATCTCTGTTTACCTTGTGATTATTTTGTTATTTTGAAATTTCCTGACCCATGACATGTTTGTTTGTTTGTATGTAGGTGACTCTGGATACCCCAACATGCAGTGGTTGCTGACACCTCTTAGAAACCCAGTCACACCAGCGCAGCTACGTTACAATGAAGCACATGGGCGGACCAGGCGAGTGACAGAGCGGACATTTGGACTCCTGAAAAGCAGATTCCGCTGCCTGGACAAGACAGGAGGGGCCCTCCAATATGCACCTGAAAAGGTGTGCAAGATATTTATTGTGCGTTGCATGCTACACAACATGGCAGTGAGGGAGGAGGTGCCTCTCATCGAAGATGATGACGACCATCAACCGCCAGCAGGGGAGGATCCAGGCCTGGGTCATGTAGCGAGTGACGATGAGGGTGAGGGGGATGTCCGGACTCAGCTCATCACCAACTTTTTCTCATAATTGTGGGTATGCAGTGATGAGTTGTCTACGTTTTTACCTTGCCTGATATGTGTTTTTGTGGTGCAATGTGGGTACATACGTGTGGCTGGATGCTACTTGACATGATCGTTGCATTAATGTGTCCTTCGAGTTAGTATGTTCTCACAAACAGTGTTGACATGATTCATAGGTTTTTTTCACAAATCTTAGGAATTGTGTATGTAATGTGTATTGTAGATGTATGCAGTCATTTTGTGATAACAATACTGTTGTATGTCTGTCCTTCACAGGGTCCTTTGGCTGTTGTCTGGTGACATGTGACCTCCAAAAATACACAATACAGTTACAGAGTGCAACCTTTCATGGAACCCGGATGCTTCATCCCACACAAGCCAGTCCTGGCATGTCTGACCCTCTGGGTTACTTTGTGCTCACTGTCATGTGAGGATACCTTGCATCTGTCAGTCAGTTCACTTGTTGTGTATGTGTAATAAAGGTGTGCACTACTTTGTGATGTGCTTCCTCTGTATCCACACATCTGACAATCTTTGGCATACTATGCCTGTGGCCTGATTGCCAAAGCCTCTGTATTTCTGTGTATTTTCAGTTCACAATGTTGGAGGCAATGAGTATGATGGGCATAGTGAATTAGTGTTGTGTTGACCTAGTAGTGTCTATCTCTCATATGTCTCACATCAACATGAGTCACAGAACTATGTTGACATTGCTGTAGTAGTTTCCATGCACAGTCTTTCTTTAGCATTGCGTCATCTCTGTGTGACAAACCCAGTTTAATTTACAACAGAGGCAAGTATTGTGTGTTTAACAATTTATTTACATATATGTGTGTGAATGGTATACGTGGTAGAAAGTGCTGTACAGTGCAATAGAAATCCAAAGTTCACACAGGAGTTGGTAGTCTTGGTAGATGAATTTTCCAGAAGGAATCCAACTTAGCCCCTCCATCACATGTGGGAGAGTTGGGTGACAGTCAACAAGGTGAACGGTTTGCACACAATGGGTGATATCAGGAGCTGGTGTTCACTTCCTGGGGGATGTGAATGGCCAGCTGGCTCTCACTTGTCCTTCTTTGGACGACCCCTCTTCTTCTTTTTAGGGGGACCCTCAGGTGCAGGCTGCGGCGGTTCTGTGGACCCTCCGCCAGAGTCCTCATCCCTCCCTGTGGCAGTTGCAGATGTTGTGGCAACAGATGTAGTGGGCACACAGGGAGGTGTGGACATGTTGGTTGCAATCTGGCGGAGGCATGTCAGTATGTCCCTGTGCACCGCCGTGACGTCATCCAATTTGTCCATTTTGGACTCCATGCGGGACATGTGTGTCTCCACCCGGGACATGTGGGAGTCCAATCTGGCATGATGTTCAGCCTGCTGTTGTTTGATGTCCCTGAGAATCCCCACTACCTGGCCAAAGTCTCCAGTGCTTTCCTGATAGGCTTGTATGATGCGTCCCAACTGTGGATCATCTTGCAGTGCAGCACCATGTTCAGGCCGTGGCCTCAACCTGCCCCCACTCCCATCAGCCCTACCCACACGAACACGACCTGCCGTTGCAGGCACAGATGACACTGGGCCTCCTTCTGTGTTGTCCCTGGTGGTATTGCTCACCACCTCCAGGGTGCCCTGTGTTGCTGTGCCCTCGGTGTTATGTTGAGTTGGTGTGTCGGTGTTGGTAGGGATCATCTGGGTGTTCGCAGATGTAGCAGGAGTGGTGGCAGGGGGTGCTGATGTTACAACTGCTTGTGCTGCACGCTGATCCACACCGGAGGGACCAGGTCGTTCGTCGTCATCCGAAGTGTACTGAGAGGCATCCACACCAGATAGCTCATTGTCAACCAGAGTCTGGGACTGGGATTCTTCTTCTTCTGTACGTGCAGTTTCCACATTTGCCCCTGTGGGTGGAAGAGACACACAATGTATGTTGTGGTTCAGCACACATCAACGTATCACACACATTAAAGTTGCTTCTGTGCTTCATGATGGGTGTATGTGAATTGCATTGTCCTCAATTGTCACAGACAGATGCCAATGTTGGTTTTGAACATTGTCATTAACACCTGATGGGTTTTTGTGTGCACGTAGAGCTGTGTGCATGAACAGCTCATGTATTGGTTACTTGAGTTACATGGAGAATGCGACGCAAGTGCACTCCTGTGCCTGACACAGGTGTGTTGTTTGTTGTTGTTGGGAAGGGTGTGTGTGACAGGGCCTGCTGGTAGATGTAGTCTGAGGTGACACTCCTCCTCCTCCCTGGATCAGATAGACCACCATGGCCCATGCTTCCATGACAGTGAGTTAAAGTTTATTTTCAAGTTGTCTGACAGTGGTGTCCTGTTGTTTGTTGGAGTCCAAGTCCCAGCAGGGCCTTGTGCTCCCCACAGCAGAGCCCAGTGTCAGCCATCTTGGCAGTACTTTTCCACTCCCTGTGAGGTGAGCATGGAGCATGGGGGTATTCCTGGGCCATGTGGGATGAGGACTATTGGCTGTGACTACAACTCCCATCATGCTTTTGGCTACACCCACCTTCCCAGCAAACCAAACCTTCCTTCCTGGGACTCTGCTTCCCTGGGAGTGGGTGATGCAGTGCTGGCAAGATGGCTGACGGTGGTGTCCTGTTGTTTGTTGGAGCCCAAGTCCCAATAGGGCCTTGTGCTCCCCACAGCAGAGACCAATATCAGCCATCTTGGCAGTACTTTTCCACTCCCTGTGAGGTGAGCATGGTGCATGGGGGTATTCCTGGGCCATGTGGGATGAGGACTATTGGCTGTGACTACAACTCCCATCATGCTTTTGGCTACACCCACCTTCCCAGCAAACCAAACCTTCCTTCCTGGGACTCTGCTTCCCTGGGAGTGGGTGATGCAGTGCTGGCAAGATGGCTGACGGTGGTGTCCTGTTGTTTGTTGGAGCCCAAGTCCCAACAGGGCCTTGTGCTCCCCACAGCAGAGCCCAGTGTCAGTCATATTGGCAGTACTTTTCCACTCCCTGTGAGGTGAGCGTGGTGCATGGGGGTATTCCTGGGCCATGTGGGATGAGGACTATTGGCTGTGACTACAACTCCCATCATGCTTTTGGCTACACCCACCTTCCCAGCAAACCAAACCTTCCGTCCTGGGACTCTGCTTCCCTGGGAGTGGGTGATCCAGTGCTGGCAAGATGGCTGACGGTGGTGTCCTGGTGTTTGTTGGAGCCCAAGTCCCAACAGGGCCTTGTGCTCCCCACAGCAGAGCCCAGTGTCAGCCATCTTGGCAGTACTTTTCCACTCCCTGTGAGGTGAGCATGGTGCATGGGGGTATTCCTGGGCCATGTGGGATGAGGACTATTGGCTGTGACTACAAGTCCCATCATGCTTTTGGCTACACCCACCTGCCCAGCAAACTCGAGCTTCCTTTCTGTGACTCAGCTTTCCTGGTGGTGAATTTGGGCAGACAAGATGGCTGCTGCATGTGATTGGTGTTTGGATCCCATTGCCTTGCTGTGAGTTTGTGCTGAGTTTAGTGACATTTGTGAATGGGGATCTTTCCTGTTACATTGCAGGTATGTTGTTAGTTGTATTCTGCATTTGGACACAGATCCCACCATGGATTGGTGCTCCTCACCCCAGGACCCAGTGTCAGGCATCTTGGAAGTGGATTTACCTTGAGTCTCAGGTTGGTCTTAGTCCCAGGTGTGGTGTTTTGTGTTGGTGGGAGGGGTGTGTGTGTGACAGGGCCTGCTGGTGTATGTGGTTGGAGCTAGCACTCCTCCTCCCCCACAGCCCAGATAGGCCATCATGAACCACGGTCTATTACAGTGATTCAGGCTTCACATTCAAGGTGTCAGACAGTGGTGTCCTGTTGTTTGTTGGAGCCCAAGTCCCAGCAGGGCTTTGTGCTCCCCACAGCAGAGCCCAGTGTCAGCCATCTTTGCAGTACTTTTCCACTCCCTGTGAGGTGAGCATGGTGCATGGGGGTGTTCCTGGGCCATGTGGGATGAGGACTATTGGCTGTGACTACAACTCCCATCATGCTTTTGGCTACACCCACCTTCCCAGCAAACCAAACCTTCCTTCCTGGGACTCTGCTTCCCTGGGAGTGAGTGTAACTGTGCTAGTAAGATGGTTGACAGTGTTTGTTGTTTTTTAGGGCCAAATCCTTGCTGTGTTTGTCAGTACGTTTGTACATGTATTGGCATAGTTACATGTTACTGAGACATTACATGTATTGTGTTTATCTAATTGGCATACACATCACAGGATATTTAGCTTTGGGTTGATGTGGCTTGATGACAGTGAATGGTTTCACTGACCTCATGACATTGATGTCTGTGGGTGTGGATTGCTATTGCCTCACAATTTAGATTAGTTGTTTGGGTACTCACCAGGCTCTGGTATTCCGGATAATCCATGGATGCCCACCGGTGGGAGGATGGCCCGTACCTTCTCCTCCCAGGAAGTGAAATGCACAGGTTTGGCAGGAGGACCAACGCCAGTACGCTGGCTCAGGGCATGGTCTTTGCCAATGAGCTTCTTGACCCTCCTGCGTATGTCGTACCACCTATTCCTGATGTCGTCCATTGTGCGCAGGCAGGCTGCTTGTGCGTTCACCTTGTCCACAATCCTCTCCCACATCTTGGTTTTCTGGGACAGGGGGGTCTGTTGGACCAATGCGCCAAATAACTGTGGATCTACTCTGATGATTTCATCAACCATCACATCCAACTCACTATTTGTGAACTTTGGATTCTTCTTTGGGGGCATGGTGGTGGAGATGGATGTGTGAGTGAGTGTGGAAGTGAGGGTGAGTGAGTGGGAGTGCAGCTGGGTGTTTGTGAGTGTGCTTCTTGAGAGGTGCTAGTGGTGTGAAGGTTGTGTAGTGGGTGGGTTGTGGATGTACATCTCAGTGCAGTGTAGTGGTGTTCTCTGCTGGCAAGTCTGTTGAATTTGCAAAGGATCATGGTATGGAGTTTGGCCCTGTATATAGGTGGAGTTGTGGGTGTGTCTTATTTTGATTTTTTTTTGCAGTTTGAATTTTGTTTTTGCATTTGGGAAGAGCTTGTTTGGCCTTTTTCTGTCTTTTTTTGTTGATTTATTTTGAGCATGACAGAGACGTTCAGTTGACGGGAACGGACGCGTGTGGCGTCAATTGCGGGGTGATCCAAGTTGGTCATACTCACATTGTGCTATGTTGCATCGTTCACGTACACGTCGGTCGCGACGGGCTCTTTTCATTGCTATTCTCTATGTTCCGTACGCTTCAGTTTTACGTCTTGCTCTCCGTGCGAGTCGATTTAATTTCACACGCATTGCATCGTACTTCGCAGGTCGTACAGCGCCTGTTCGTGTCGGTCGGAACTATTCCCGATCCGTGTCGGTAGGAAGGGTTCCGGGGCCGTTTACGGGCGAGTCAAAGTTTTATGTACATTTTGGTCAAATTGAATGTTCTCCGTACGGAGCGTTTGTATTTTGTGAATGACGCATCGTACTTCGCCGGTCGTACGGCGCGTGTACGTGTCGGTCGGAATTCTGTCCGGATCCGTGTCGGTCGGTACGGTTTACGACCCGGATCGGAATCGGCCCCATAGTGTTACCTTAATGGTTGATGTGCCCACGCTCCCTGGCCAGGCGTAGAATGGTGTCCCTATCCCGGTAATTTAGTAGCCAGACCAAGATCAGTCGAGGTGTAGATCCAACTGGTGGTTTTGGGCCTAAGGTGCGGTGTGCCCTTTCGACGGTGAAGACCGCAGAGAGGTCTGAGCCAAATAGTTCTCGCAACAGCTCATCCACATATGCTTCCATTTTAAAGATGGCGTTTGTCTCTGTGATACCAGTTATGCGGATATTGTTCCATCGTGATCGAGCCTCCAGGTCGTCATTCTTGGCTCTGATCAGGGTTAATACTTTGTCCATTTGCAACAGCTGTTCTTTGGTTTCGACCTGGAAGTCGTGAGCCTCTGTGGAGCGATTCTCAAGCTGATCCTGATGTGTCTCGTGCAAGTCCACTTGTTTCTTGACCTGATCCAGTTGAGAAGTGAGGATGTCCAGCTTGTTGTCAATGGTCCTTAGACTGGACTTCCTTTCCAGCAGGAGTGTGCGGAGGTCATCTCCTTGATCATCCACCACTTCAGTGGAGGGGGAGTCACTATCCCCCTCAGCCCCCATGTCCGTCTCCCTTGTGAGTCTTTTGTTTTCAAAAGTTAATTTTGATTGTTTGGCATCGTGTTTGCCCATACCTGTAGAGCAGCTGTGTCTTGGCTTATGCTTGTTATATAAATCTGGTGCACCTTAGCCTGGATCTGCAGCTTGTAGGGTTTAAAATGTTTAGCGTTGTTCCCATGCAGCCCCAAGGATCAGGGGATGGGAGTAGTGCTGTGCAGCTCGAGTGGACGCGCACCTTTATCCAAGTCTATGGTGCCTCAGAGTGATGTGATTAGAGTCTGTCATGGAACGGGGGCCAAAGTGTTTCCCTAGATCTCAGATGCTCAGCTGATTCCCAGGGGGGTAATGAGCCATCTCTCCGCCCGAACCATTGATAGTAATTGTGTGCACAGTCCACCCAGCACACTGGGGGTCCTCCGGCGTCTTCTGCGCAGGCTGCTGCCCAGCTCTCCTCGGGCGCCCCAGATCAGGCCAAACCGCTACCTCTGCGTAGCTTCCCGGGGGAGGCTCACTGTGCCTTTCCCTGTATACACTTGCGATGTGCACGATTCAAGGCTGTTCCACACGTGTCTCACGGCGATGCTCCAGACCTGCCCTTGCAATAGCTGAGCTGCACGCCCCGGATCAGGACACTGCTGCCTAGTTCCGTGTATTTAATGTCCCAACATGCAGCGTTCAAAGTGACCACAGCTGAGATCCGGCATGGGGAGGGGGCCCACACTCGTTGCAGTATGCCAATGATATCGCCAATGCCCGGTACGCAGCCAGTCATTTTGTTACCCTCATCCGTCACCTTATTGATGTGTGCGGCCTGATCTGCTCTACCGGAGCCCCCCGGCTCCCCTCGATTAAATCGCCCCTGAGTCTACTCCGGAGCACCGATGAAGCAGCACAAGCGTCGCCGCAGGTCTTCTCGCTTGGCTGTGCCGCCGCAGAGCAAATATCTCAAGATGACTGCCCGCCCTTCCCAGTCCTCGGGCGACGGCGGCTGCACTCAGAGGGCAGCCCTATATCCAGATGGGCCTACTGTGGTTCAGTGTGGGGTCTTTCAGGGTCCGACAGTGATCCGTCCCAGTCTGCTGTGTAGTGCACGTCACCACCCAGGCCCGAGGCAGACAGCGCCGCCCCTCCGCAGCTCACAGCGCGCTGCTCCGGGCCTGCTCTTCCTATCTGGCAGGAGGGCTCGGGTGTCTCGTTTGCTCTCCTAAGTGGCTCTGCTTGTGCCTGGTGCCTTGAGGAGTACGTTGCACCGCTGTATCCTCTAATGGTCGGATGGTGTCAGGATTTTATCTCGGCCGGCAGTGCACACTCAAGGAGCGGCCATCTTGCTGCTGGCGAGACTACGCCCCCACCTGCTCTGAACTTAGGGGTGAAATTGTTAGGTAATTTTGCCCAGGTATCAGATATTTTATTAGCAAACAGAAAAGGGGAGGCAGCAGCAGTGGCAATACGCCAATGCCTGAGGGATTTCACTCTTTTACAACAGGAACGTGAACTACCTAAAATTATCGAAGACACCTATGCTGAATTAGGTAGTTTGGGAGCTAGAGCAACAAAACCTCAACTCATGGGTGGTTCTGAAAAAGAGAACACCAAGCAAGCACCTGATTCTTCTAAGAAGAAATGGGATAATAATAAAAAACAAAATAATAGAAAGAATAGATTACAATCCAAAGGTGGGTCTCCTCAACAGGAGCCCTCCGAAAGGAAATACAACCTTAGGAATCTTGATAACATTAAAAAACCTGACAGGTATCAGGATACCAATACACGTTCCTCTCGTTCCTTTCAGGGTTCATCAAAAAACTCCAAGAGGGAAGGACGGTCAGAACACAGACAAGAAGAGCGTACAAAGTCCAGAGACAAGCAACCCGCTTCAGACTATGGGGCATATTAGCAAGGGCCTTATCGCCGCTTTAGCGGCACTTTTTGCCGCTAAAGCGGCGATATTTCTATCGCCCTATTAGCAAGCTGTCGCTAACAGCTGTTAGCGACAGCTTTATGGCGAAAGCGACCGTTTTGGTGCCGCTTTGCATGTCAGCGATATATATCGCTAATGACATGCAGAGTAGGCGTTCCTAACTAAAAGCGACTGAAAACAGTCGCAAACACAACTTCCCCTATTAGCAATGCCCGCGAAGCGTATAAAAACTTGCGCTAACCGCAATTATCGCTAGAATCTAACACCTGCTAAAAACCTGACTTAACCATTCTAGTCAATGGGAGGTGGATTGTAAGGTTAAGTCCTCACCTGCCTATTAGCAAGCTTTTCATTAGCGAGTTGAATTTATCGCTCGATTTCTCGCGCTATTGCTGGGTTTCGCCGCTATCGCTGGATTTTTTATCGCCTTGGAGATAAGCGTTGATAATAACGCGTTATCTCCGCGATGAAATCCAGCGATAGCCGGCGATAAAAAAAACAGCGCTAAGCGCGCTTTGCGATAATTATCGCAATTCCTTGGTAATATCCCTCTATACTTCCAAAAAAGAAGAGAAACCAAAATCAAAACCTCAATTTTAAAAGAAGAAAGTAGCAGGTCTTAAAGTTAGACATGCCCAGAATTCTGAGTACTCAACTTCTGAATGGGGAATGGGCTTGGACGATGCTAGACAGTGCAGCAGAAGTACCAATAGGCCGCCAGAACCTGATGGAATTTCTGGTGACAGCAGAGTTGAATTAACATATCACTGTGGAGACACCTGATACGAGGGTAAGTGTCCCGCATAAGTTACATGAAATAACACTCCAAATGGAGGGGGACAATCCCAGAAAAATTAAAGGTCTCTTTTGGGAGAACCTGACTCATGGAAATGACATCCTTTTGGCTGAAAAAGAATGTCCGCCTGAAATTGTTATGGATTGCCCAAAGGGCGAAACAGTAATTTTACCTGCTTTTTTCCGACCTTGTTCCAATATATTTAAAACATACATATGCGCAGGAGTGGGCGATAGCACTTGCTCCAGCATTATAGCGCAACCATTTTGGGTGGTTTGCTGAGTCCCCTCACCATGAAATACCAGTAAAAAATATTCAAACTCCACAGAGACAGTACCCAATAAAACAAGAATCGAAAAAACAGGTCAGGGAGATCTTAGATCAACTTGAATACCAGGGTGTAATTGAAAGTTGTACCTCTTCAATGAATAATTCTTTGTTTCCTGTAATGAAACCTGATAATTCATACTGTCTAGTTTTAGACTACAGACTTCTGAACACATGCACTAAAACATTTGCAGTCCAGAATGCACACAGTGCCGCATTAATGAATAAAATTGTGCGGAAAAAATACAAAATGACACTAGATATCTCAAATGGATTTTTCTGCCAAAATATAGCTCCTGAAAGCAGATATTTAACAGCATTCTCAGCGCTTGGTTCTCAGCGTCAATTTTGTCGACTCCCCCAAGGGTATAGAATAGCCCTGGGTTGTTCTCTGCTAGGGAAACAGAGGGGCATATTATCAAGAACGTCGTTAAAATTATCGCCGGTTTAGCGGCAGAAAACTGCCACTAAAGCGGCGATAATGCGCTTGATAAGATGCCCTGGAGAATTCCAATAGAAGCCCATGTTCACACCAGAACATGGACTTCTATTGGAATTCTCAAGGGCATATTATCAAGCCCATTATCGCCGCTTTAGCAGCAGTTTTCTGCCGCTAAACCGGAGATAATTTTAACGCCGTTCTTGATAATATGCCCCAGAGTTACTTCAGAATTTGGATGAAGAGGCATTGTCCTGTGTAGATGATATTTATCTGAAGGATGATGATTTAAAGGATGACTTGACCAGGGTGAGCAACATAATTTTGGGGTTCGCCTCTGAGGGCTACAAATTCAACTTTAAAAAATCAAAAATAGCCCACCTCAATGTCCTATTTTTGGGACATGAGCTTTCAAGTGAAGGGAAAAGCCTGGCAGCTAACTTTTTAGAAAAGTGTGTGCTGCTCCAACCTCCTAAATCATTGAAAAACTTACAATCCATATTGGGATTCGTAAATTTTGGCAGAACTTACATTTTAGATTATGCAGAAAATGTGAAACCTTTCTACTACCTAATAAGACCTGATTTTTCAGTTAGGCATTGGACACAGGTACACACAAATATCCTTTATTCCTTACAAGATGACATGATAGCTTCAAAACACCTACACACACATGTAAACACCACAAATTTGGTGAACCGTGTTATAGCGGGTCAATCTGGGTGTACTTACCTAACCTTCAATGAAGGCATAGAAATGACACTTGTACACAAACGTTGAAATGCAGTTTGGTTCTACAGAAAAAATTCTGACAGCAGTACAGACCGCTGTAGTGAGAGAAAGAGCACTGGCTCAGGGGAAACGAATAATTGTCGTAACTCTAGTACCAGCCTTAGAGGCTGTTACAAAGGCAAGCATTCCACATGCTAAAGCTTTACATCCAAGATGGATACAATGGGCTAATTCTCTCACTGCAACGGATGAAGATTACAAATTTGACTGTACATTAAAAACACAAGCATTCCTGCAATACGAACAAGAATATCCTCTCCTGCATGAAATAATGCCTCTAGATCAGTATGAATACATTATTTACACTGATGTTTCTGCTCAGCCGGCCATAGGTAGTAAACAACAATACAGCGCTGCATGTGCGATTGTGAAGGGTCGTATGCAGGAAGGCAAGTTCCATCCAAGCAGTACGAAGACACAGGGGCATATTCACAAGGAGCTATCGCCGAATTAACGGCACTTTACCGCAGCCAAAGTGTTGATAAATTTACCTCCCCATTCACAAGCCGGTGTTAACAGCCCCCAGCACCAGTTTACCTGCGATAGCAGCCGCAAAAACATCGCCACAGAGGACCCCTGCAAATATCGCTAATGAGATGCAGAGCAGGCGTTCCCGTGACAAAAGTCGAGACAACAGCACACCTCAACATTCACAACGATCAGCCACATCCGCGATAAAAACACAAAACAGGCGATAAGGCACGTTAGCACCAGGAAATCTACACCTGCTCTGACCTGGTGTAAAGTCCGACGGCAGCCTGCAAACCAAAAGGGAGCACAGCCCAGGGCAACATCGGAAGGGCAACAGATGCCATGGAGCCACCCATCATGCGGCCCGGACACCCAAGAGGGCCACAACACCCACCGCCACCACCCCAGGATCACCCCTCCCTGGCACCCCCGACCAAAGACATGCCACATCAGCCACACCTAATCATGTACAAAATATTCCGCTTGATGCCGCACAATCACAACTGGTGACATGGATGTGTCGTCACAGAAATGACCAGCACACATTCACTTTCAAGCAACAAATGAAACTTTATTAAAATGAACAACGAAATGAAATGAAGACACATGGCCGCTCCCCTCCGGACAATACGTAGGTCACAGCCTGTAAGACAAAAAACATGATGAGAAGGTGTTCTGCGCACATCAGAGGACAGAGAGAGAGTGAAGGAGAGAGAGAGAAAGAGTGGGAGGGAGAGAGAGAGGAAGAGAGGGAGAGAGAGAGAGAGAAGAGGAGAGAGAGAGGAAGAGAGGGGGAGAGAGAGAGAGAGGAAGAGAGGGAGGGAGAGAGAGAGAAAGGGAGAGAGAGAGGAAGAGTGGGAGGGAGAGAGAGAGGAAGAGAGGGAGAGAGAGAGAGAGAGAAGAGGAGAGAGAGAGGAAGAGAGGGAGAGAGAGAGAGAGTGCCGCCCCTGCACACCCAGGCCACACTGCTCACCTGCTGCCACCGGTGTGTTTCCAACCACGTGCCGGTATGTAGTGCAGTTCACCAGGTCACACATCTGATTCAGAGCCGTCAGCTGAAACAGAGCCCAGATACATGACTGGCACAGTACACACACTTGCACAAGACAACATCGCCTGCCCACCCATGCACACCCAGGCAGAGGCAGCCCAACCTCTCCCGCCGCCCATCGGAGCATGCCCATCCATGTACACCCAGACCTCAATGCTCACCTTCCGCCAGGTCTCACGTTTGGTGCTGGGTCTTGATTACTCCATGGTAGAGGACATACAAGTCCACCCGGCACCATCGCAGGCTACACACCCACTCAGCCCAATGGGTGCCACCAACTCTGGGATCCCGGAAGCGACGCCACGTGGTGGTAGGCCCGTGCTGCCCGCTGGCTCTGGCCTACACTGCGGTCCAGCAGGGCACACAAAGCCTGAGCTGTCCGGACCGCTGGGACGGGGCATCATCGCAGGCTGCACACCCGCTCAGCAGCTCAAGGTGCCACTGACACAGTGCACCCCAAGTCACCGTCCCGTGGCGGGGTGCCTGTGCCGTCCGCAAGGCCCCGGGTGCCACTAACCCTGTGCAACCCCAGTCTGCGCCACGTGGTGGTAGGCCCGTGCCTCACTCAAGGCCTCGGATGCCACTAACCCTGTGCGCAACAACTCATGGGCCCTACATGAGTGAGAACCGTGGAGCGGCCGTCATCCAGTCACCACCGGAAGAGGGGAATGTGACGTCGTCAGCCCCTTATGTTGGCGGAGTCACATGGCCTGTGACGCCTGTGCCGGATGGGTGTGGTGTGTGTGAAAACCTGCCCTCAGGGAGTGGCTGTGACATGCTGACAACTAGAGGAGTGACCTGCACACCACCAGCGAGTACGGCTACGACGGGTATCAATGAGGGCCCCCCTCGGGAGTTAGCGGAGTGGTCTGGCCTGCCGTACGCCCGACCAGCGCAGGGCTTCCAACAATGACTCATGGGCTCTGGGCGTGGTCCAGTCCATGTCCGGACAAGGAAGTGACTGATGTGTGTGTCCCTGTTGTAGTGTTCACGGAACCCGGTACACAAAATGCAATGTCGCACCCTCTGACTGGCATCCCACAAGATGAACATCATTGACGCAAGGGAAGGCACTGTCCCCACATTCATCCACACATCCATACATGAATGACGTAAGACATTGCACAGCAGTGCGTCACTGGATGTTTATTTGCACATCCAGTGCAGTCATGCAGCTGGAGCGGTACAGGGCAATGCAGAGCACACTACACAATATGGGCCCGTGGAGGGCCAGCCAGTGTCCATCCGGGGATGACCTGTACTGCGAAAGAGGAAGGGTACAGTCCACAGTCTGTCCGCCGTGTCATTGGTCGTCAAACAGGGTGTGGCAGTCCATGTCGCTGTCCAAGGTGAGTGCATCGGAGTGTATCGGGGGTCAGTTGTAGGTCTTGAGGCCATGTGCGGCACCAAGCAGAAACAGGCAAGGTGGTGGAAATGGATGCTAGTGCCTGGCCCTCCTGACCACAGTCCCATCCACATCCTCGTCCCCGGGTGTGTGCCCTGCCCCACCTGTGGGTGTTGCAGTACTGGCTGTGGCACTGTGTGCCACTGACACATCAGGGGCCGGAGGAGGATTGTCGGCCGCACTGTGTGGCAGTGACACATCAGGTGCTGGAGTGGATACGCCTGCCGCACTGGGAGGCACTGACACACCAGGGGCGGAGATGTGGATGGTGTGGGGCAGCAGCATTCATCATCGCCATGCCTTGTGGCAGCAATGCCATGATGAGGACATGCAGGGCACGGTAGATCCCAGCTACATTTCGCTGATGTGCAGCGGCGGCTGCCATCCTTTCTGCCTCCATCTGCACCATGTCCTCCATGAGCCTCCGCATGTGTGCCAGCTCACGGCTGGCATCGCTGGGGCCACTCTGAGCGGACAGGTATTCTTCCCTCCGCGTCATGACGTCCAGTTTGGTAGCCATGAGCTCGAACCCCACCCGCACCTGCTCGGCTGTCTCCCTCTGGCCCTCCAGCACACGGCGTTGGAAGGCCATTTGTTTTTCCTGGGGGACTTGGGAGGGTGCCGGGGCTGTGGGTGCCTCCTGCTGGGTGGTTTGGGTGGTGGGTGGGGTCTCATGGATGTAGCTGGGCTGCCCTGATCCTGGAGGTGAGTTGCGGATGAGGTCAATGAGGTCTTGGATGGTTTGGGTGTCGATGCTGGTGTTGTCCTCCTCCTCGTCATCAGTGAAGAGTGGCTGTGACTGCTCTGCAGGAGGTGTTGACGATGCCCCTGCGATGTGAAGGGGAGATGGTGTATTACAATGTGTCCACATGTATGTAGCCGCATGGTACAGGTTGACATTCAGACAGCATGGCATTGTACATTGTGACAGTCTGTGGGTCTGGGCGAGGACCCAGAGTGATTGTGGGTATGCACTGTGCCCTGCTTGCTTGTGCATGTGTGCCATTGTGGCCATCTCCCCCATCCCCCAGTACCTGGTGGTCACTCACCCTGTTGCGGTTGTGTTGTGTCCTGTCGAGCAGTGTCCGGTCCCCAGACTCCGGCCACAGTCTCCACACTGATGACTGTCGACACCAGCTCCTCCATGTCATCCAGCTCCAGCTGTGGCGCTGGGCCCCCACCTCCGGTCTGCGTTGCTGCCTTCAGGTTGGTGGAGAGTTTCTCCTTGGTCTTCCGCTTGATGTCATTCCATCGCCTCTTGACCTCGTCCATTGTCCGCTTGTGCTCTCCGACGGCATTCACCTTGTCGACGATGTCCCACCATATTCCAGTTTTGGTGCCCAATGACACATTGGAGGTGACGAAGAGTTGTTGATGGTGTTCCATCACCTCCGTGACTATGATCCTGTTCGCCTGCGGACTGAACTTGGTCTTTCTTGTCTTCTTGTCCTTGCCCTTCCCTGTCCCCGAGGTCCCAGGCTGGTCGTCCGGGGTGCTTGTGCGGTTGCGCTCGTCCTCTGCGTCTGCTCCGGCTGCCTCCATGGTGCTTGTGTGTTGGTCAGTTTGTGTGTGGGTGTTTTTTCTACTTTTATGGAGATTTTTTACGCCTGCCAGGTGTGTGTTGCAGGCCTGTCGCTGCTTGTCACTGTTTCCTCATCGCGCTTTGGCCCATCACGTGTTTTTTGGTGTTGTGGTTTGTGTTTTTATCTCCATCGTGGTGGTTGTATCGCGGACATTGTCCGCGGTTTCGGCAGACTATCGCATGGTACCGCCTTGTTGTGAATTCCACGTTGACACTGGGTTATTTTCCCGCGATAGGCTGCGATATTGAAAGTTGCGTTATGCTACTCTTGCGGTAGTTATCACACGTTCCTGTGAATATACCCCATAGTCTCTAGGAGACTGCATGGCACAAGAAGCAGAACTAAAAGCCCTGTTACTGGCACTAATAAATACGAATCGAGAATTTCCCACACTTATTGTGTGCGATTCATTTTACTGTGTCCAGTCATACAATGAATATCTTCACTACTGGGGTCAGAACGGGTTTAAAGACTCAAAAGGTTGCCTAATTAAGCATATGCTATGGGAACAGGTAGCTGAGTTGAAAAACGAACTACCGAGAGCTCACATGATACACACGCAGAGTCATTAACGTGATGGCATTCACGTTGAAGGGAATTCATTGGCCAATGAAGCCACAAAAGGGGCAGTACGAACTGCTGCCGTAGCTGCAATCACTCGTTCTAGCACGAGACTAAACGGACAGATAATGGTAGCTGTCATTGCTTCATGCAAAAACAGCACAGCCTTACCGAAAGGTTTTCCACTCAAGTACTCCTACAAGTTAGATGCAAAAATTATTCCGTATGCTCAAATTCCAGGAGTGGGGGATAGAGTAATACCAAACATAGATCGCAGATTAGGTTTAATTCTAGCTGCACACGAGGGTCTAGGTTCTGCACAAGCAAGAGTTACTGCAACGGTTTCTTTACTGAACAACGCTATTGGTGGCCAGGACTAACTAAACAGATGAATCATTTTGTCTTAAAGTGCAACATCTGTCAGCAGATGAAGGGCTGCACCATAGCATGTCCAGCGCAGACACCATTATTGATATCAGACAGACCACTCCCTTGTGTCTATTTGGACCACTGCGGCCCCCTACAACCGGATGGGGCTTACAAGTATATCTTGGAGGCAGTGGATTCATGCTCCAGATTCCTATGGGTTTGGCCTCAGCGCTCGGCTGACGCTCAAACTGTTATAAAAGATTTGCGAGTCTTCATAGGGACATACGCAGTTCGCACATTACATTCTGACCGCGGCCCCGCATTTAGCTCTAGGGCTTACAAGGAAGCCATGGGAAGTTTGGGTGTTGCATTGCGGTACTCCTCTCTGTACCATCCTGAGGGAAATTTGGTCGTGGAGAGGAAAAACCGAGACTTAAAGTAATCTTTAACAGCAAGGGTATTAGGTTTGGGTGGTAGTTGGGTCAATCACTTATATAGAGTCCAGAGGGCTCTCAACAAAATGCCAAGAAGTTCCCTAGGAGGTGTCACTCCTTATGAGGTCCTATTTGGGACGAGAATATGGGTACCTGAGCTCGATTATGAAAGCACAGTGGCGGATGAAAAACCATTTGACATCAATAAACGTTTGGCTGTTTTACAGGATCTTAATGAAATCCGGGTACTACAAAGCAACGTGCAAGTAAAACGCACCGCCACTAGGGAAGTCAAATCAGCCACGGCAGCCTGCCTGGATCCCAGAAGTCGGGGATCTGGTCAGAGAAAATAGTATGGACAAGAAAGAATTTGGGCCATCATAGAGATAGCCTGTACCTATCCTGGCTGTCGAAAGAACAAGAACAGTACTTCTTCCGCCTCTTGCCGGAAAAAAGAAAAGAGCCTTGTCTCCATCGATCTGATCACCACACTATGTGGTCGATACTGAACAGTAGGCCTCGTGGGCTCCTAGGTAGCCGACGCTCTCCTCTCGCTACCATACAGGAAGTTCAGACAGAAAGACTCATAACATTTGAAGAGTCACCAATACAAAATAATGGAATTTCCAACGATGGGTGCAGAGACTTAATATCGATGTATAAATATCGACTTGCACCAATATCGAGGTAAAAATATCGTGGGTGAGAAATATCGCCAGAAAAAATATCGTGGTCAAGAATATCGATTGTTAGGTAAGTAATATCGATGTTTAAATTATCGAAGTGTTTAATATCGTTTGTAAAAATATCGTTGTTTAAAATATAGAAGTGTTTAATATCGTTTACAAAAATATAGTTGTTAAAATTATCAATTTTTTATTAATGTTATGTATTTTAGTATATATTCTATATGTATGTGATGTGTTTTTTTGTATAAGAATTGTTTTTATTTTTATTATATGTGTACATTTTTAGCAGTTATTAATTTTTTTTTTAATTCGAATTTTGCGTTTTTAGTACTGTAGTGGGTTGTGGGTTTATAGGGGAATAGGGTGGGAAGTAATTTAATTATATTACATTTATTGATTATTTTTAGGTGTTATTAATTTTTTTTATTTGAATTTTGCGTTTTTAGTACCATAGCGGGATGTGGGTTTATAGGGGAATAGGGTGGGAAGTAATTTAATTATATTAAATTTATTGATTATTTTTAGTAGTTATTAATTTTTTTTATTTGAATTTTGCGTTTTTAGTACCGTAGCAGGTTGTGGGTTTATAGGGGAATAGGGTGGGAAATAAATTAATTATATTAAATGTATTGAATATTTTTTAATTTATTAATATTTGTTTAATTGAAATGTTATAGTGTTAAATGTGGAAAGTAATTTTTTATGAATTCATTAATAATTTGTTGTTAATAATTTTTAATTAATTAATTGGCAATTAATTATGGCAATTGTAAGTGTGTGTTGTGGTATGTATAGGTGTAAATGGTGGGAAGGGTGGGAAGTAATTTATTTTAATTGATGATGATTTAATAATTAGTTGTTAATTATTTTTAAATAATTAATTAGTAATTAATTATGGTAATTGTGTAATTAGTTTTAGGTGTGTGTTGTGGTATGTATAGGTGGGAAGGGTGGGCAGTAATTTATTTTTAATTGATGATTTCATAATTAGTTGTTAATTAATTTTAAATAATTAATTAGCAATTAATTATGGTAATTGTGTAATTAGTTTTAGGTCTGTATGGTGGTATGTATAGGTGTAAATGGTGGGAAGGGTGGGAAGTAATTTATTTTTAATTGATGATTTACTAATTAGTTGTTAATTAATTTTAAATAATTAATTAGTAATTAATTATGTTCATTTTGAAAATAAGTTTAGGTGTGTCTTTTGTTGTTTATAGGTGTAAATGGTGGGAAGGGTAGGAAGTAATTTATTTTTAATTGATACATTAATAATTAGTTAATTAATTTAAATTAATTAATTAGAAATTAAGGGGCCCATTACGATGGCGGGCGGAAGCACCACCGCCGTGCTGGCGGATGCAAAAACCACCAGTTACCGCCGGCACGCAGCAGTCCACACGCCCGCCCAATTACGATGCGAAAAGTAGGCCAAACACCGCCGGCAAGCCAGCAACACCGTCCGCCATCAAAGTGCGCCCGTTCACGTAGCGGCGCAGCACAACTGACACACACCGTCCGACGAAACACGTCCCGCCCGGCGCATAAATTACGATGCCGCAAACAAACGGCTCCCACGGCCAAGAGATACCGTAGGACAAACCGAAGCGGTAACACGGATGCCGAGCACGGACAACGAAGAAGCGGCTCCCCGAGCATGAATCCAGCACTGCAGGCCCTCCCCATGCTCCTGCTGATGCACCACCAAGGACGCAACATACCGCGGAGACGCAGGTAGGCACACACACAACAAGTGCACGCAAACAGCGCACACAGTGCAAGGGCGGAAAAAGCGGACAACCCCCCACCAGCGCGTGTACACTACACATCCACCATTTCATCCACATTCTGACACACAGGCCAAATCGTACCACACTGAAACACCCATACCACCCTGCACATATGAACAAGACATATAAAACGGAACACCAAAGAGCCCGGGGACCGACAACAGGTGGCCCAAGAATAACATTCACACACAAGGCCCAACGCAGAGCGGAAAGGCAGCCTGCCGCCCACACAAGAGAGAGCAGACAGCACTGAATGACCTTCCATTCCAACTCCGAAACCACAGCCCTACGACAGAAGCCGGTGAATACAGCCATTGTCCAAGAATAGACCAACACAGGCTTGCCGAGGAGACCGACCACAGGGCAGATAGCGCATATCACAGAAGCACACAACGGATGGGGAAGAAAGAAGAAAACACTCCCCATGTCGGCCACATGCAAGTTAATTGGAAGGAGTCACACATCACTGACCTTGAACTGTCTGAGAAGCATGTGGGAAGAGGGCCCGTGTCCTCCAAACAAGCCAACAGAACACAAGTCCTGTCTCCCTACGACTACACAGAGCTCACAGCAACCTCGGAGCGTGCACATTGCAGACTGCACACACAGCCGGAGCACGCCACCACAACGCACCGCTGCGAAATGGCAACCGCAACACACCTACCCAACTACGCCGAACAGCTCAAGCTGTACAAAACCAACCTGTTCCATACATTGGGATGCGATCTCCTGTCCCTGCTGAACGTAAGTTACCGACTGACTTACCGCATCACATTGTTCAGCTGCGTCATGCCCGTCTTCTACTGTCGGAGGTGTCCCTACCAGCATCCCGTGGAGATATGCCTCTCCAACCCGGCATGTCTGAAGGCGGACCTGCTACCACTACTCCTCCCTCTGGACGCACACGACAGGGCCTGCTCTGCCTATGGGGGCATGGCGTATGTGGCCAACATCGCACCCGCACTGAAATGGGACCACTGTGCCTCCACACGACGGATCATCGAGAACAGCTACATCGAATGTCACCCAGCATGCCCCATCATGGTCCTCCAAGGGACAACTTACGAACAACACCTTGACAGCCACCATCCGCTACATTGGCTGGCAAACATGTACACCACCAATGACATGGAAGCCCTGCTGGACGGCATCGCATACCTGACAACCTGTAAATTCGTCGGACCACAACGCAGGTTCCCCGAGTGACCTATGATGTCCAACCCCGCACCCATGCTTAGCTTCCGCACGGACTGGCCAGTCACCACCACAACAGCCATACCAAACGACCGGCAACTGTAACCACACCATCAACGACATCGCCATGACATCGGATATGACCGGGACATGCACACTGTTTCCCATCACATCCAGGAACACCGCATGCATCGTGGGAGGCAGTGGCATGGGCTCTGTGTATCGCACCCACATGGACGGAACTGCACGAACAACCAGGACACGACATGGATCCAGCGCACATGGACACACACACCGCTCAGTGGACATGAATAGGTCGCCTGGAGTCTGTGGGTGCTGCACCCTCCCACCCCGCCCCGGGAATCCCATACCAGGACCTTTGCATGGACGACAAGTGCATACAACAACAACACGACCCCAGTGACTGTGACATGTCCAGTAACCACCACGGTGCAACAACAAGTGGCACGCCGCTGCATGCACGCAAGCACATGCCCTGATGTCATCTCACATGCACGCGTGCATGAGGAACAACCGCAGCAAACCTGTCACATGGAACTGAGATGGACTGTGCCCATGATGCCAAGCGGTCTGGTAGGCTACATGTATACCGTCTGTGTCAAAGTCCGCAGCTCCGCAGCTATACGTAAATGTACATTAGCACAGCCTTGGCCAAGCAGATGTCACTCTGAAGCCCACATCCCACATGCAACAGCCAATCACATGTAACCCCACACCCTATCCCATTTGCAATCATGCTCAGTATATCCTCAACATGTATTCCGCTGCCAGTAGTGTCCACTATACTGCATCACAGAGGACAGAAGACTCAATATAATGTTTGAAACCAAAACTGTCTCCGCTGACTCATTTCACAAGTACGAATGAGAGAGGATGAGAGTATGTGAAGTACACGGCAGTCGTGACATGACCATGTAGTCCACTGGTATTGGATCTCAACGCAAATGAGTAGCACTACTGTGGAAGACACACATGTGTCGTGTGAAGTCGTATGGACGCAGTGCTCAGGTGGGTGGGTGCGACGGGTAGATGCGCACATGCCAAGTTGGAGCACGCCGTGTTGGGAGGGGTCATGAACAGTACACCACCGCTTCCCTGGGCATTGTGAGAGGACACCTGTCGGGGGAGTGAACACGTGTGTGCACAGCAGCCGGGCACACGTACAAAGCGGTACCAGGCGCACCTCAGCCCACCCTCTGTGGACAAGCTGGATCCTGTTGTGCGCCTGCCATGCCCCTTGACAAGGCACACACAGCCCCAGTCGACCAGGTGTAACCCCAACATAGTCAATCCGCACAGGCGATACAGGGCACGGGATGGCAGTGGAGCATGGTGTGTGAGAGGTCTCCTCGCGCTCCTCCTGGTCATATCACGCAGGCAATAGAACCTCAACGTCTAGCATGGCACAAGTCAAATGGAAGTGTTGGGGGACGCACCACAGCACGAGCAGCACTGACGTCACGGGAGGTGGCTCGCACCATCCCATCCATTGCCCATCATACCAACCACGCCACATGCCATTGCGACTAAGTGCAAGCGCGTGCGCCACCACCCCCGAGCCCTCCCCAGAGAGGCCAAAGAGTGAATGTGTGGGCCATCAGCCACAGACGGACGCGGCCTGGCCGCAAGGGCAGCCACAGCCACTGGGTGTCGCAGGTGGCGGATCCGGAAGGCGAAGACTGTGATGCATAGTCCATGCAGGCCGGGTCTCCATTTGGGGCACCACGCAGGTGGACGGCGTCCCGCCACACATCATACCCTGAGACAGCCCACTCGTGCAACTGGACCCACACATACACTCCTTGCCCTCTCTGGTGCAAGCTTGGGGCTGCCTGTGCAAGCGCTAGCCTCGCAGGTGAGCATGCATATTGGGGGAGCGAGGGGAGGACATGAGGGCTGGGGCGAAGATGACTGTATCACTGTCAGTTAGTACAAGGGATGACCCAGATGTGGAAAGGAAGAGACGTGTCCCGTGTGTACTGCAACTAGTCGCCAATCCAACTACCCCCCATGTCCGGAATGTAAGCTCGCACCTAGGCCCGCCCATCCGCCATATCGAACATACCACCAGCACGACAACCTTCCCATTCGAAACACTGACTGGGGGTTGCGACCAGTGTACAATCATGTGTAGCCTACCCACGCGTACATGTGGGCCCTCCATGATCCATGTCACCTGCGGCAAAGTCATGACATGCGCAATGAGGGAAGTGAGGAGAGCTGTCCGCCCCACGCGCAGAAGGTGCATCAGCTCCACAGACCCAGCAGCGAGTCCAGCAGGGGTCACATGTGCAGGGGCAGCTGTGCCTGGTGTGAAGGCACATGCATATAGACAGCACATCGACCAATGTGTAGTCTGCCCACATCTACAGTCCATCATCATGCGGACATAGGAATTGAACACAGGGCAACACATCTTAGTTGGTGCACCCACCGTGACCAACAATGCGCAATCATCGACGTACCCGCCCTGTGCATGGCCCCCACCCAACGGAGGCACATCCAGTGCCACCATCCCACACACACAAGCCTTCCACGGAACATGCCGTGTCCAATGGTCAGTACAGAGTCAGCGCCCATCTGGTGGATCCTGAACAGGAGACACATGCACACACATGCCAGCTCCCACTATGTACGTCTGCCACCTGGCACGTGCAATGTAACCTCTCACCTGTGACGTGTGACTGCAAGCACACAGCCGTCTTGGCATGGGGCTGTCAATGTGGACACCTGTCAATGTTTCGGGAGGTGTGATCCGTACAGTGCTGTACATAGGGTGCAGTGCTGACACCTACTACTGTCTCATATCCCCTCGTGCCACAGGTCCCACTTGTTTTGGCCGCTCAGCCTGTGCCCACATCGTCGTCGTCGTGTGCCATACTCATCCAGCCGCGGAAGCAGTTCCATGCTCAGCAGACATTCATGTTGCCGTGGCGTTGCCGCTTGACGGATATGCAGTCAGTCCCCATCAGCACGCCCGCAAGTCATTGGGGCCTAGATCCCCATGTGCATGCACATGGCAGTGGTTTGTATCACTAGCCATTGCCATTGTTGGGAGACCTGTGTAAGTGTATTGTGGCCGTGCCGTCCCAGCTTGACAGCTGGGCTGTGGCTCATGTGCTTGCTCAGTCATGTCAGTGATGTGTATGCGAAATTGCTATGTGTCGTGTTGCTTTGACATGTGTCCTCTGCCATTGTCCCTAGGCGGAGACCGAACATTGACCGCCCATACCAATTGCTGGCGGACATGGACGATACAGAGGTTATTAGGAAGTTTCGGCTGGACAGGCCAACCCTGCATCGACTGTGTGCCATGTTAGAACCCCATCTCCGTCCCCGCAGGGTGTATCCGACTGCTGTCACCCCCACGGCCAAGGTGATAGCCGCCATGCATTTCTTCGCCACTGGGTCATTCCAGCACACAGTGGGCATTGGAGGAGGGATGTCCCAGCCCATGTTCAGCAAGGTGCTGAGGGATGTACTGGCAGCCATGATGCTGTACCGAAACAGGTACATCCGCTTCCCCAGGGCTCGTGAATTGGCGGCAGTGAAGGGTGCATTCTATGCCCTTGGCAGAATCCCACACGTCGTTGGAGCCATTGACTGCACACATGTCTGCCTTGTTCCACCACAGGCCACTGAGCACCTGTACCGCAACAGGAAGCACACGCACTCCCTGAATGTGCAAGTGGTGTGCCTTGCGGACATGGTGATCACCCACGTGTGTGCAAAGTTCCCAGGCTCGGCCCATGACGCACACATAATGCGCAACAGCATCTTGCCACGACTGATGTCCAATATGCAACAGGATCGTGCCTGTATTGTCGGTGAGTATGTGGAGTGGTGTAGCGTGCTGGTTGTGCGATGCTGTCCCCTGTCCAGTTGGAATTGCAACGGTTCTCTGTGTCCCTCACACCCAGGTGACTCTGCGTACCCGAATGGGGCATGGCTGCTCAGTCCATTGAGGAATCCTCGCACCCCAGCAGACGATCGCTACAATGAGGCACATGGGAGGACCAGACGTGTGGTCGAGCGTACCTTTGGCCTCCTCAAGTCCAGGTTCAGGTGCCTGGACCGCACCGGGGTGCGCTGGCGTACTCCCCACAGAAGGTGTGCCGGATAGTGGTGGCGTGCTGCATGCTGCACAATCTGGCCATTCGGAAGCAGATCCCCTCATCGTGGATGACGGAGATCAACCAGGGCCCCAGCCCGCAGACCAGGACAGCTCGAGTGAGGAGGACAGCGGAGAGGAGGAAGCTGGTAATGTGCGGCAGCAGCTCATCGCCCGCTACTTCACTTGACGGTGAGTGTCAATGTACGACGGCTGATGTGGCTGTATCTGTGCAGGTGTGTGTGTGCTGTGTCAGGGTGGCCGTTTGTTCACTGCGTGCTGTGTGTCAACGCTCCATGGCCAGGGTAGTATGCCACTGTTGGTGGATGTGGCATTGTGCCCTATTGCTCTGTGCGATGTGTGTACATTGCTTGTAGTTGTTGACATGTACTGTGTGATGGGTGTGTGACACACTCATTGAATGTGCTCCTGTTCTGTCTCCCACCCCTAGGTCCCTACAGGCCCTCCGGATTCAATTGCCATGCCACGCATCAGGTGCCTTTCCGCCCAAGGTGGCCGTTGTATTCCGTACAAATAAAACACAGGGCACAAACAGCAGTTAGTGTAAAAGGTGCATTTATTACAAACTGTGACATGTGATTGTGTGTAAGGTGATGACAAAAGTGGTGCGTGCAGTGACAATGAGCTGTCGGTCATGGCTGCGTGATGCTCAGGGTGTACCCACTGGTTCTATGTCCATAGTCCAACACACACATGCCATCCAGATGGCTGTGTGGAGTGGGATCGTAGTCCAAGTCAATGCAGTGGCTGGTCAAGGAAGGCTGGCGGAAGGCTGGCTGGCTGCCTCACTTGCGTTTGGAGCGTGCGAAGTCCTCCCGGGAGATCTGTTTCCACTTCGGACGGCCCCTTCCACGTTTGCGAGGGGGTGCCTGCTTGCGACATGCTGGTGGTTGAGGTGTGCTCACTGGCTGTGGACGCAGGGGAACTGGACACTGCTGCTCCACCCTGCGCCCCGGCAGGTGGTGGCAGAGGGGAGCTGCTGTCCCTGGCAGTGACCTCACCGCCACCACCAGCTGGCCCATGAGGTCCACGAGTTGGCCCATACGGGCGTCCATGGACCTCAGCACCCCCAGCACCTCACGCGTGTCTGAAGCAGACCGGACCCATTGTCCTTGGGCCTCTTCATAGGCCCCAAGGACTCTGGCCATTTGAGGCAGGGCATGGCTCCCAGGGGAGGCTGGCGTTTCCCTGACCCTGCTCCTCCTACCAGTCCTGCTGCCACCGGCCTGCCCACTAGCCACATTGCTCACCACGGTCCTCGCTGTGGCTCCCAGGGTGGATCCAGTCGGCCGGGCCACCACCTGCGCTGGGGCTGGTGCCAGCGAAGACGTGGTGGTGGTGGAGGCGGTGGTGGTCGGTGCGGCGATGGTGGCGGTTGCGGCAGTGGTAGTGGCCACAATGACCGTGGGTGTGGCCGCAACGACAGTGGCAGCAGGGGGCTGGGAATGTTCAGCAGCCCTGGATGATGGGTTGGTGGGTAGGAGGGGTCCTGGGGAGCGGCTGGGCCCTGCCACACCAGATGGGCCTGCTTGGTGGTCCGTGTCCGAAGAGGAGGACAGATCCTCCAGATCCGTGTGTCCTCGTTGGGGGCTTGTAGGCTGGCTGTGCTGGCTGCTGGCTCCATCCCCAGCATCCAGCAGTTCGTCACCTGTGGAGAGAATGAGATTTGTTATTGTGTTGCACCTGGCGAAGTATGTAGTTGTCGTCTGACATTAACAGTTCGTGCAATCTCGTACATGGGTTTCCCGGAGGCGTGTGTGTGGCTGTAGCATTTGTAGTTGTGTGTGCTTGGCAATGGGACTGTGTGCTGTGCACATGTGGCATGGGACGGATTGGCCATGCCGATGGGTGTGTTGCTGTGCCCCTACTTATTGTGACTCTGGTGTATGCGGGCTCCTGGCCCATCCTGGGTCTGGTTTGTACTTTGCTTTTGGTGTTCAGATGGGACGCTTAGGAACGCATATGGCAACATGGGGGCCATGCCCCAGATTCGCATTTGGGAGGGGATATGCTTTTGGGGTTCAAATGGAACGCTTAGGAACGCATATGGCAACATGGGGGCCATGCCCCAGATTCGCATTTGGGAGGGGATATGCTTTTGGTGTTCAGATGGGACGCTTAGGAACGCATATGGCAACATGGGGGCCATGCCCCAGATTCGCATTTGGGAGGGGATATGCTTTTGGGGTTCAAATGGAACGCTTAGGAACGCATATGGCAACATGGGGGCCATGCCCCAGATTCGCATTTGGGAGGGATATGCTTTTGGTGTTCAGATGGGACGCTTAGGAACGCATATGGCAACATGGGGGCCATGCCCCAGATTCGCATTTGGGAGGGGATATGCTTTTGGTGTTCAGATGGGACGCTTAGGAACGCATATGGCAACATGGGGGCCATGCCCCAGATTCGCATTTGGGAGGGGATATGCTTTTGGGGTTCAAATGGAACGCTTAGGAACGCATATGGCAACATGGGGGCCATGCCCCAGATTCGCATTTGGGAGGGGATATGCTTTTGGGGTTCAAATGGAACGCTTAGGAACGCATATGGCAACATGGGGGCCATGCCCCAGATTCGCATTTGGGAGGGAATATGCTTTTGGGGTTCAAATGGAACGCTTAGGAACGCATATGGCAACATGGGGGCCATGCCCCAGATTCGCATTTGGGAGGGAATATGCTTTTGGGGTTCAAATGGAACGCTTAGGAACGCATATGGCAACATGGGGGCCATGCCCCAGATTCGCATTTGGGAGGGGATATGCTTTTGGGGTTCAAATGGAACGCTTTAGGAACGCATATGGCAACATGGGGGCCATGCCCCAGATTCGCATTTGGGAGGGAATATGCTTTTGGGGTACATGCTGTGAGCCATGGGTGCCGAACGTGACATGTGTTGTGGCAGCATGACAGTGCATGGTTTGAGGTGTGTGCATGCTTGACATGGCCTGCATATTTGCTGTCTGTTGTGATTACTGGACATGGCATTGGACGCATCGTTATGAGTGAGTGATGGTTGTGTGGCAGCCAACGTATTGCAGTTGTCCCATCTCCTTGGTGTGCGTGCTGCCCTGTGCCATGTGCATCACTGCAGTGCTCGGGGGTGTGGCCCATGTTGTGTGTTGTTGCTCACAGTGTGTCGTGCGCTTCATTGACTTCTGGCACATGGTTGGTCATGGGCATGTATCTTAGCGTGACTGCTGTATGTGTGGCAGCTGTGCGGATGACATGCCTTTCATGAGACTGGGTCTGACGGATGGATGGTATGTTGTATGTGCATGGTGTGTCTGTGTGTTTGATGGGTTCAGTGGTGTTCGTGTGCATTTATGTTGTTCCGCTCTGTTGCGTCTAGTGTTGTTTGTCTTACATAGGCGTAGTTGTGGGGTGTGTGGTTGACAGGCAGTAGGGGCTACATGGACAGGACTTCAATGGTGTTTTGGTTGTGTGTGATGAGTTGCACAGTGGCTGCCGTGTGGTACTATATTCAGTGTGGCTTGTGCATGCAGACGTGGCTCCTTGGGTGTTGCTATGTATGTGATGGGTCATGTGGGGTGTGAGTCTGTTGTTCATGTCCGTGTGCACATTGTTCACTTGTTCGTGACGGTGGGCGGTGCTGCGTGTTCTGTCTGCTACGTGACATGTCCCATGTGTTGGTCGTGTTATGGTCCTCATGCCTCCAGTAATCCAGCCCTGTCCAGTTTCCCACCTGCAAGTTGTTCGTGCGTGCACTGTACTGGATGCCACATGGCTCTAAGCGGGGGTGCTCCATGTTGCAGGTCTGTGGGGGTGGGGGGTGTTGTGGGTCGTGGGGTGGCTGTACACCCACTGACACCGATTGCTGTGGACCGTGATGTCTGCCTTTCGGCTGTCGTTGTGCACTGCGGTGGCTGACACGTGGCTGTGGGGTGTGGGGGATGCTCCTCCTTGCTGTGCTGTGGGACTGGGGCCTGGTGTGTGTTGTACTTGGGCTGTCCACCCTCCCACCCACTGCACTTTGTGTTCCTGCCACTTACCTGTTACTTGTCGGTTAGTGCAGCTGTGGCGGACACATGGGTGTGGTGGGTGCTCGTTGTGGCGCTTCTGGCATATTTGGGGACCTGTTGGTGGTTACGTGGCTGGCTGAGTGTACACATGTCCCCACGTATGTTACAGTTGTTCGGTTTGGGCTGTGTGTGGTGGTGTCTGTTGCATGTGTGTGTGATGTGTTGTGTATTGTGTGCTGGACATGGGGGTGTTTGTCCCTGGGAGCTGTGGCATGGTGGTAGTCCATGTGAGTACATAGCGGTGTGCTGGTATACATTAGTTTGTACTTACCAGCCTCCACTCCCCTGCTAATCCGGCGAGGATCTCCGGATGTATTACGACTCGCACCTTCTCCTCCCACGCTTTGAAGGTCTTAAAGAGCGCGGGATTCCCTCCGCCAGTGACGGCAGCCAGCTCTCTGTTTTTGCCCTCCTTCTTCTTGACCAGGCTCTTTACGTCATTCCAACGTTTGTTTATTTCACCTCTGTTCCTGGGCAGGGTCCCGACTGCATTGACCTGGTCAACGATCCGGTTCCACATTCTGTTTCTGGTGGCTAGTGGTGTGTGCTGGACCATGTTCCCATAGATTTGTGGGTACACCTTGATGATCTCGTCGACCATGACCGTCAGCTCAATGGGCGTGTACTTGGGCATTCTTTGTGGTGCCATGGTGTTTGTGGTGCTGGTGCGGTGTGTGTTGTGTAATGTGCAGGGGTTTGTGGTGCCGGTGTTTGGTGGTGGTGGTGGTGGTGGTGGTGGTGGTGGTGGTAGTGATGTGTGCGTTTCTGTGGTGTGCTGCTGTCCTTGCTGTGTCACTGTGTCCTCTCCTCTCCTCTCTGGTTTGCAATGTAGCAAGGGGTTGTGGTCTGTGGGAGTGCTGCTTTTGTACTCACCTATGTGGGTGTGTCCTCATGGTCTGTTGTTTTCAGGTGTGTTGTGTCTGGGGTTCTGGCCTTTGTATTTTTTGTTTGTCCGGGGGGTGTTTTCGGGATGTGTACTGTGCTTGTGTATTTGTGCGTGCCTTGCTGTGTGGACTTGTTGGCCATGTTGTGTGCTATTGGTTTTGTGAGCGGATGGTTTCTGTGCAGGTACGTGGGCGCCATGGCTTCTGCTGTGTCGATTCTCATCGGCGTTGTTTGCGCTGGCGGGCGGTATATTTGTGGTTTTTCCGCGCTCATGGCGGTGCGATCGTAATTTCACGTGCGGTGTGTCGGCCGTGAGGGCGGGCGGTTTTGTGTTGTCGTGCGTGTTTCCGTCCGTGGCGGGCGGTTTGACTCCGACTCGGACGTTGGCGGGCGGTATTTTGTGTGATTTTTCCGCCGATGGCGGTTTTCGGTTTGTGTAATCGTAATGGCGTGGTCGGTGTTCAGGCGGTGTGTGCGGGCGGATTTTTGCCGCTTCCATGCCTGGCGGATTTTTTTACGCCGGGTATCGTAATGGGCCCCTAAATATGGTAATTGTGTAATTAGTTTTAGGAGTGTGTTGTGGATATTATAGTGTTAAAGCATGTGTATTTAATGAATGTTTATTATTTTTTATTAATAATATTTTTTAATTGATTATTAATTATGTTAATTATGGAAATAAATTCAAATAACACGTTTTAAGTGTTTTTTATTGGTGTGGTGTTCTAGGGTAGGAAACAAAATAAATACATTTATGTTTTATATAATTCTGTTAATATTTGCTCCTTTTAAATAATTATTGTTTTCAAATGTATTTATTACTTTTATATAATATTTGTAGCTTTTTGTTATATGTAATTTATATTATAATATGTGTTTAATTTATATGTTTAATATATTTAAATTTATATTTTTTAAATATTGTTTTTTTTAATGATTTAAAAAAACTTTCTATTGTTTAAATGTTATTAGTAATTTTTGTTTCTCTGCAATCCAGCACTTTCCCTACTGTTGCACTCACTGGAGTGGGAATAGTAATTTTACCCTCCGTTATCCAGCACTTTCCCTACTGTTCCACTCACTGGAGTGGGAATAGTAATTTTACACCTCCGCTTTCCAGCACTTTCCCTACTGTTGCACTCACTGGAGTGGGAATAGTAATTTTTACTCCTCCGCTATCCAACATTTTCCCTACTGTTGCATTTATTGTATGTTATCATTTTTTTAAATAATGTGATGTTTTAAATTATTATAGAATGTTTTTTTATTTTAAAATGTTGATATATATATATTTTATTTTTATATAATTTTAAAGCTTACAAATTAAATACAGATAATTTTTAAATATATATATATATACATATATATATATATATGTATAAAATATTATGTTTCTGTGTTTATATTTTTTTAATTTAAGTTTATTTGTAATATTTAGTTAAAATGTTTATTAATTTTAATTCAGTTTGTTAAAAATAATAATATTATTTAATATATTTTATTTAATTTTATATATATTTTCAATTCGATGTTTTTTTATCTATATTTTTTACTTCGATATTTGAATCAATATTTTTGTACTTACCTTTTTAAGTATAGGGAGTCGATATTTTTGCATTCTATATTTTTTCTTCGATATTTAGAACATCGATGTTTGTTACATCGATATTCTATCAGTGAACCCCAACAATGAAATGGAACTCATTCCTGTTGAAACAGAACATCAAAAGACAAATATCAATTCGGCCTAACACCTATATCTACAACAATATGCCGCTACAAGAGACATCTGCCAGTTCAACAAAACCTGCTGAGCTACCAAAAATAGATCAACTGCATCTGGCTACTTCATCGATTTTTATACCTTCTCTCTGGATTCCAGTGAACCTGAAACAACGCCAGCTCAAGTTTCCCGTTAACAACAACTTCATGACTTCTACATTTTTCTGAAAAAGACTTACCTAGTTTCACCATGGCTACAGCTCTGGATAATAACTGGAAAATTGTTTTTTCTATTCTGGATTGGCCTAGTGACTGTCTTTTGCTTACTCATGAATGGAAACTGTCTCCCAGAACGCTCTGCAGTATCAAATGTGAATTTGGTCTTGAAACCTCATACGTCATCTCATTGTGAACAAAGAGACCTGTCCTTCGTGAACATTACAGCTGTTCCAATTCCTGATGGTTTAGTTTGGAACAGAGGTTCATATGATGTATTTGGTCCCACTAAACTTTTGAAAATACCTCATGTATTCAAAATTTCTTTAAATGATATCATTACTTCCAGTACATTTTCTGACGATTGGGATTTTGAAACTGTAAATAATATGTTGTCTGATTTAGAACAATCCGCTGCATTTTCAAACATTGAAATGTTAGAGGACACAACTGATTACGACACAATGTATTGTTACCAACATTATGGTCATAATCTTTTACATAAATCCAGTATCCCACGAAATGTTTTTACATACCACCAATAGGAACATTGCCCAACACCACCGAAAAGTAGTTTGAGGACGTTTGCACAGTAATTTTCTTATTTTTCAGGGTTTAACACTTCTGACCCGACCTCATATTACTATAAGGTTGCACCAATAACTGCACAGAAAAATATGCTAACTAACACCAAACAGATTTACTCTGCATCCTGTATTTCCCAACTGTCTGAACAGGGATCCAACTTATGGAAGGACACTATAGACATAAAATCAGTCTGGGGTTCAAAGGAATGGCAAGTTCAGGGAACAGAAGCACTATTTTGAGCGTGCCTCATTCCAAAGCAAATAATATTTCTGAACAACACTGTGCAACAGACCTCATGTCTTGGACTAGCCAAGAACAAAGACTTGAACACACCTCGGATTCCCTCACCATCACACTTTGAGGGGTGGCAAAACTTTACAACACATGGTGAGGATACAGTAGAAGACATCATACATTCAGTTCCATATAATTCATCAGACCCCAATTGGAAGGGATGGTTAGTTTGGCCAACAGACACACTTAGGTGTCAAACTAGATTCAGGGATACTTGTGAAGGGTTTAGTATCCATAGGCCGGACCAATGCTATGTACAAAGAAAAGATCCAGGGTGGTGACATCATACAGTGTTGGGAAGTTATGCCTCGATTCGCTAAAACCTCAACACTATCCCAGGTGAAACAACACTTATCCTTACTATCAGAAGACATGGATCTAAAGGACTTTTTATTGGGCCCCCGAAAGCCACGTCAGAAATGCTTCTTATATGCTGTTTATAATGAAATCTGGAAAATCTCTCAACAAGAAGCTGCGGAGAGATTCCGTGAAATTGATAGAATTAACCTAGAAAAAACATTAGCTGTATTCAATAATAGTATGCCTACATTAACATCCAGGATTTATTCACTGGGTAGCATTGTATCTTCTGCTATAGATATACTAGGATAGGATTTGTCCATACTACAGCACGGACAGTCTCAGCTACGTTCTATTATGTTATTAAGCTGGACGCTGAAATCATTGCGCGCTGGTTATGTGCCATGGCGATTTATCAACAGTTCGTCCTTGTTCTCTGCATACAATCTAACTAAAAAACAGATAAGTATGGCACAAAGGGGAGCAAACTATACAATGCTGCGTATTGAAAAACTGGACCAGTTACCTTTCACTGTGGCAGAGTCACCATCCACAGAATGGTTAATCCATGGCCATATCACATTTCGGATCACAACTTTCCAGTTTCAGTATTGCCTAGAACAACAACAGGTAGGCAGATATGAAGCGATGGGTAGGGAATTCATCAAGGAATCTTGGGAATTGCCCTACAGATTTCGGTGCAGGAGTGGGGACATGGAAGTGTTTCTAAGCCGTACAAACTGCGAGAACTCTTTAAGTGGATCTCTCATATGCCAGGATATCATGCTTCACGGGGCCTGTAACGGTTCAGTTGCAAACGTATCCTGTCATTTGAAAGGGTCCCCAGCTGCCGTGATTAATCCGGTGTTCAAGTTGCTTTCAAATGGGAGTTACTTGATGCTGAATGATCAAGGTTGTTGTGGGATGCTTCCGGGCATCGCATATCTTGTCACTGTAGACTCCAAGGTTACTTGTTGTATGCAAGAATTGTTTACACTGACCCACACAGTCAGGGAGGCGTCCTTATGGCCTTTGTTGAATGTCTCCTTTATACGGTTTGATACTCTGAGCCGAATGAAAGCCATGCTTTTACAGAAAACTGTGCCCTTAACCTCTGCCCGAGAGACTTTTGATCTTCAGGTCGCAAGTTCCTCAGCTGAGATACAGGCTCTTGTACGAACAAACTGCCCTTTCAATTTCACAAAAATGGTACAACGTATCTTTAACATGTCTGATACGATGGGTATGGTACACCTATTTAAGCCCTTAGGTTCTGGACTGTTGAGCACCTTTCAGACAGTCTTAGGAGTTATTCCAGCATTCAGACACTCTGTATTCGGAAGCATTTTTGGGGGACTTCTGCTAATCCTATTACTAATAGCAGGAATCCTGATTGTAATTTGTCTGCTACGTAATGGACGTCCTAGTCACCAAGAAGATGGAAAAAACGCTGTTGGAGCGCCGATACCGTGATAACATGGGACTCCATCTGGGCACACCTCGCCTTCGAGAACTAAGCAAGTCTTGGTTCCTATTGTTTCGACCAGTCTGGATTGACTGTGTTCTGCCTGTCCTTCAATGCCTGTTCTGCGGACAAGAATGCATGTTGGATCTCTGTCTAACACTTACATCGGTTGCGCCATCAGAAGTGGATGCTTTACTGGCCCCAATAACGGCCCATGTACTGCTGTGTCCTCAGCATATTTCAATGTTGATGACTGCATTCTTAGAACCACCACAGGACACTTCAGCTCCTGGTGGAACGGAGACCGGCTCCTCTACAAACGCTCAGGCCTTGGATGTCACACAGGCTTCCCCAGCATCGGCTGTGGACAATACAAAGATCATCTGTGCTCGATTGACCTGATCTGCAAGGTGTTGCAGGGACCATCGTCTGCGATGGCAGGCAACGGTGATGTTGTGTCCCCCAGCCAGGACACATAAACATTTGGCTCATCGTGCGCTGGAAAAAATTTGGCCTTTTAAACAACTAACACTATTATTTTTACTGAACAGCATGGTTTTCAGACACTCATAGTTGTTAGAACTATATATACGAACATATTTTAGTTAGACTTCTACCGCTTAAAATACCATGTTAGCATTTTTTAATTTTTTTACGCACTATTTTAGGGACTAATTAGTTGTTTGCGTACTATGCCTAGAAGCACATTCATCTTTTAGTATGTCGTTCAGTCGGATGAGTAGTGGGTGTTATGTTTCATATAGGTATCCCAATATAGGCTCAGGTAGCAACCAAACCGTTCACCTAAATTTCCCCTGCCATTACACTACATAACGGTTCTTGGGACTGACCTTTTACCTAGTTACGGTACTACTTACAGGGTGTGGGGTTTTCCCTGAAAACTAGCCTCATTCATTATGCATGAGGATTCTTGGAAACTCAGCAGGACTGCCATCTCCTACATAATAACTATGTATAAGGGTCATTCCTCCCGTCATGCTAAGTCCGACATGACACAGCAAGGTAGACCCCCCGAGGGTACCACTTTGGGTATATAAACACCATATCTTTGCTGAGGCAGGGAGAGGATAAAAAGGACTTCTATGCTGACACACTGACGCAAGACGCTGAGGTTCCTGCACGCAGACACTCTAGCTCGCAGTGGTCTGACATCCCTCGCGGGGTGTCCACCTGGAGACCAAGAAAGGGTCCCACAGTCTCTCACTTCAGGTAATGGGGTAGACTTTATCCTAGAGGGATTCTTGACTGTACACCTACATACATGCTAGGTACACTTAGGTAAATCTAGTTAGGGTTGCATCGTAGGAGTGCGCATTATTACTGTCATGTATTTTTATACCTGCCTGTATTCATTGTTTTAGCACTATGGTAGAAATCTACCGTCCTTTTACTCTGTTGGGGCTTATCATCATTTATATCTGTTTCTGTCTAATGGTTGTTTCAGCACACCTATTTTACACTAGAATGATGCTGGTTCAATAAATGCATATTGAAAACATCCCCACCATTTATTCTGTGTAGCTCTCTGGGACAAAGTTAGCACGAGTGACTGAGCGAAAAGTATCACACTGTTTCCACAATCCCTGATGGGACAGAGTTGTCATGTTTGATAGTTGCCAAGAACTATTCTCTCCTTGGTAAGAGGGGTTTCTAGTGGCACAGTGAGCTAGCTAGTATACAGGCGAACATACCTGGTGGGGGTGTTTGGAATCAGTCTGGACCCCAATCCCACAGTCTATCTAAATGCGCAGATCCTATATAGGTTTATAGGAACTACATGACAATACTCCATTGATCTTTGTAGCACACTGTAGAAACTGTGCTGTTTCTCTCTGGATGACGCAAATATGAGTATGTCATCACTCACAATATTCATGCTGTGTAGCGTTGACAGCACTTCCTGGATCACATCTTGAAACACTTCGACGTCACTGGAAATTCTGAAGTTGAGTCTTTGTATCCCCATAAGCCTTTGTGAGTCACAAAAGACATGATATAACATGATTTGTGGTCTAGCATGATTTGGGTAGCTTCATTGGAAGTTCATTTTTGAGAACCACCCCACACCTCTCAGCTCACTGATGATGTCATCAACGGTGGGAGTGAGTGTCTCTCTCTTTTCATTGCCACGTTCAGGAGGCACATGTCAACTCACAACTGCACCTCTCCCGGTTGTTTGGGCTTCCTGACGACCTTTATGGGGAACATTAACGCACATGGAGTACGGTCATCCGCTTTCTGAACAATATCGACTTCCTGAGCTTTGCTGCCACTTTGGGCCTCAGGTGAAGTGCTACGCTTCGGTACCGGAGAAAAAGTGCCTGCACTGATTTCTTGATGTGCAGGATGACCGTCTTGCCTTTGAGGCAGCCTGTGTCTCTGAACAGATCTTGGAATCTCTCAAGAATGTCCTACAGCTCTGAGTGTACCCTTAGTGCAAACTGTGAGAGTTTCTACAGTCTGGCAACTTAGCAGCATGCCGCGGCTCCCCTGTGTGATGTATACCTTGGTGGAAACAGAAGTGCAGTCACAAGAAATGTGTCTGACCCTTACTTTTGCAATTTTACATACTGGTGTTTCGGTTAGTGTCTCAAAAATCTGTTTAGACATGATGTTGATCCCCAGTGTCTATGATGGTTGTTATCAGTTTGCTTCCCACTGCTACTTGGCATTTTGTGGTGCACAATTTCCCATGCATATGCAACCTACAGTATACACCGTTTTGACTGTGCCCTCTGTGGCATCATCATCCATGCCCCTCTCTTTTTATCCTTGGAAGATTCAGAGACAGCGTGGTCTGTGGGCGAGGTAGTTGATTTGTTATTTCAGGCAGAGCGACAAATGCACACAAAGTTATTCAGATTGCCACAGGACACACACTTCTTCTTTAACCAGGTACTCTGCTTGCCAGTGTGCCGCACAGCCATAGAACCTATTGGCTTGTCGTGTGGACTGACTAGTCCTACCTTTTTCACTTTGATTGGCTGGTGTGATTTGGTTTTCTTGTTCACTCTTGATAGGTTTCTGTAGCACGGCTTCCATGTGGGACGTTCAGGCCAATGAAAGTTCTTTCAAGTTCCCTAGCGTCAGCATGTATTGCAGTGGCTTACCTGCTCTTGGAGAATGTACTTCAGCAGTTTCGATGACGTGCATACTTGTATAATCTGGTCTCTTATTTCCACTTGCTTGTTGGTCAAAGTGCAGGTACTCACCAACTCTTTCACCCTTTTGTAAAAGTTATCAAGTGACTCATCGGGCTCTTGCTGCACTTAGCGAAATATGAAACGTTCATAATCAGGTTTTGCCATTGTTTCGAAGTATGTGTTGTGTGCGGCGACTATAATTGTGTATATGTGTGGTGCTGCTTCTGTTAGTGAACAGGAGAATTTCTAAATGTCTGCCCATGCAAGGTGTAGTAGCAACGCTCTCTTTCATTCATATTTCACCTCTGTGGCTGTGAAGTATAGGTTCAGCAGTTCCACCCATTGTCTCCACTTGGAGACTTATGGTGAGGGAGCCCCTCAAAAATAAATGGCTGAAATGCCATATGCTGCCATAAATGGGGCACCTGCTGCACTAGTTCACTAGTGATGTTGTCTGTGTGGTAGGTGTTTCTGTCTTTGTATTTCAATGGGGTGTCCTTTCTCTTTCCCAGGTAGACGTGGCCTCCTTTTCAGAGTTTACATCTTCGATTTGTGAAATGCACTCCTCCTCCCCTCATGGGCACATATTTATGGCTCTTATTTCCCTTCTTTTACCTGGGACAGTATTAGCTCACTTGGTGGTTTGGTGCCTTCCCTTGGCGCGGAAAAAAATTCACTGTACCTCATTGTGCTGTGTGGAATGATGACCTCTTGTACTGAGAGTGCAGCACCGTGCCGTCATATCAGGCAGGCCAGTAGATGTTGGGCCTGCCACTCTCAGAGCTGGTAGAATTGCCAGCAGGCCATGTGGCTGGGACCTCTTCTTGGGGCTCACTGAATCTGGCAGGCCGCGTTGTACAGGCAGACTGCTGCGCTTAGGTGGAGGCTACAGTGGGGATCCTTCAGTAAATTACCTGCCCCATGCCCTCCTCATGGGTTCACCAGGAGAGTTGTGCTGACCTGGAGGGCTGCACTCCAATGAGGTTCCGAGTACTGGGGTGCCTTCGCAAGATGATTGTGGCTACTCGGGTGGAGAAAAAGTCTCTGCAGGGGTGCATCGCTGGGTGAATTAGAGCAGGGGTGCGCCCATCCTTGCCGCCATTTATTAAGTGTGTGGCCTGGCTAGGCCTTATGAACCACCGAAAGGAAAACACAGAGGGCACAGTGATTTTGGAAGTCAAAGACAACCTGCATGAGCACTGGCCTCTCTTTTACTATCTTGGTCAGATGACCATCAGCCAAAACCAATAACTCCCAGCTCCAAGGGCAAAGCAACAAACCACCCCGCCTCACGCCCCTGTTACCTCACAAGGATATTACAAAGAAAAAATTGAATCCTCTAGTATGTGTCGTTTTTCAGTTATTCAAAACCCAAATTGATTGAGCATGGCAATTTATAAATACAAGTCACATTCTGCATCAATTCGATGAGTTAAATTATTTAGTAACATTCCCAATGCATTTTGGACCTGGGGGGAGGCATATAGCAAGCCGCATCCAGACCATCCGTGTTGCAGACTAGTGAGTGCATTCACACACACACACACACACACGCAAACACAGGCACACACACATGCACGCACGCACGCACGCACGCACACATACACACACACTCTCTCTCTCTCTGCCTGAAAACACTGCCCACTAGTGTTCCCTCGAGGTTCTCTTTGATTTCAAACTTGAGCCAATGTTCCAACTATATTGTCGATATAACCTTTCAAACTCATCCTCATGTCAATCTCGCACAAATGGCATACGCTTTATGACTACTACGTTTCATGCTTTTTCTGCTCTTGCTAAACAACCCTGGCAATGTCTCACCTGACTTAACCACCTTGAACAAATCTAACACAAGCTTACTTCCATGACTGGTGTTAACTACATCATCAAGATGTGTCTCGAGCCACCCTTTGAAAAACACTATCACTTTTGCCCCTACATCTCTGCGTCACTGCGTCTCATGGTCCAGATCTCTCTAAAAAAGTCCTCTAAACGCATATGCTCACAATCTTCTATAGTGGAGGAAATCTCAGATGTCCAAGCACTTGGCTGCCTAAAAGCAGAGCATCAAGGCCCTTTCACCTTAATAAACAAGCCTGTTACACTCAGCAAAGGTGACTCCAGCCAAATCCCAGCAGCTGTTTTGCACATTTATCTCTGTTCCTTTTTGCCAATGCAGCACCATCGGTGCAGGAAGTCGAGGTGTTGGGGAGGGGGGAGGGACGGGGGGGGGGGTCCTGCAGAACCCCCAAAATAACTGCTTTTAGTTCAGAAGGGGAAAGAGCAATAAAGGTGTCTTTAAAGTTTGTTAAATAATATTTTTTGTGGCATTTGGGCATTCAGGAAGGCCCTGAAGAACTGGTTGTTTTCTGTTTAACCTCGCCTGTGATTCCTCTGCTTGTCTTTTACAGCGGCTCTTTCTTGAGGCTAGCGCCGTGGCGCCCCGTTACTGGGGCAGCCATGCGCTTTACAAATATTTTAACATAACATAACATTTGTAATGCATTCAAAGACAGTGGTCAAATGTCAGGCTATGTCCTCTGACAAAATGCTGCTTATGTTCTTTAAAGGGATATTGTTGTTTTAGTTTTTTGTTCTGACTGCAATGTGAGAGGATTTTGTAAAGTGAATTATGTGACAATGTTGTTGAGGTATAGATAGTGTGAAAGGAAAGGAGATAGGATGGCATATTTTTTGTAACACAATAAAATTGACATATCTGTAAATGAACTGTACAAATATTTCAAAATGTATCAGCAGCAAGGAAAGCACAAATAAGGCACATTTAAGTGTGATAAAAACAAATCAAGACATTTTACTTTGTAATGCGCGAATTATAAATATTCACTGAAACCCATTTTCGTACTTTATCATATGTACGCTATACAGTTTTATCAGTAAAATTTGTCCGTGCAAATTTAGTGGCCATTTCAATACAAAATGTGCTGTCTGCAGTGTGCTACCAAACCATGATTTTGATATTCTTGCAACCTGTGTGCTCCAAAATGCACCACTGGACACGCTCGCTGAATAGGCGTCGTTAATTTTCTACACTTCAGGGCACATTTACTAATATTTCAACAACGCAGCACAACAGGGGAAGTAGGTGCACTACATTGTGTGAAAGGGAGAGAGCAGAAATGCTCCAAATGCACAAAGATGTGGAACATTTCAGCTCTGTCCTTGAGTCGGTGCACTGCGTGCTGCCTAGAGCCATCGTGGGCACCTTTGCACCATAGTGCAAGGGTACCTGCGTTGTGGGCAGGATTGTTTTTGTGCAGATAGTTTTTCCCAGCACTCCAGTGGTGGCACATGATTTCTACGGCAACGGGGAGGAATTTCTTGTGTTTTACCGGTGAGGGAAAATAAACCCAGCATGAGTTTACCACTGAACCCTAAGCCTTTCCCCAATGGACTGACTGGCAAATCAGTAATGGTCAAACTGAAATGGGGAATGGAATACAAAGGGTATCTAGTATCTGTCTATGGATATATGAACATGCAGCTGGCAAACACAGAAGAATACATTGATGGGGCGTTATCTGGACATCTGGGTGAAGTCCTGATATGGTGTAACAATGTCCTCTATATCCGAGGAGTGGAAGAGGAGGAGGAAGATGGAGAAATGAGAGAATAAAGTCTGAAGTTGGCTGTTAATCTCTAGTAGGTGTATCATTTATGGTCCTCAGTCTGTATGAATGTAGAATTTTGGTTTATACAATAAAACTTTTTTGTTATGCTGATAGGAACACCTTCCTGCCCAATACCAATCCTTACAAATATATTCCTCTTTCTATGGGTTCTGCAGAAGGCAACACGCATGAATAGAGGAAATAATGAGAAGAAATTAAGATTTCTCATTGTTATGCCTCTGTCAGGTAGAAACAGGTTTAGAAGTCTGTGTAAATTTGGAATTGCATCAAAATACATGTGGGAATGCCCATGCTCCACCCATGAAACAGCTACCCAACACAAAGAAACGCAACCCAAAGTTGCTTTGTATTTACTAAACCACACAAAGCCATGCAAAGTGACCGTGTGGCTTAGAAAATGCCTAAATGTATTATTTGTCAGGGCTGCTCCACAAAAGTGACAAAACCCAGAGGCAAAATCATAGAAAATCTGGGTCCTGGTCTTTGTGTGATGTTTGGTCTTTTCACAATCCCTATGATTTTTGTGACTTAAAACTGATGGCAGCACCCCCACTCTGAAAATTGTTGCAGTACCACTGTGCAGAACCCTACCACAGTTCCGTTTAATGGCTAGCAAATATGTCTCCTTCTTCCTTTCCAAGTTCAGTCCCTGCACCCAACGTGACAAATCATCTGTAGGAAAGAAGAATCTGCTTTTATGGTTACCCCCACCTTTAGCCTGGTGCTATGCTGTTTCTGAATAGTCTGACTGGGATCCTGCTAAACCAGGAAACCAGTCTCTGTGCTTTCTCCCATAAATTGTTTATGGTAAGTACTTAGGTACATCCCAGATTGGATACCGGTGTACCCTTATGCGTTCCTAGTCTATGGTACTGAGGTACCAGGGGCATAGGTACGCCAGGGGTCCCCCATGGGCTGAAACATGTATTATGCCACCCATGGGAGACCACTCAAACTGTAACTACAGGTCTGCCATTGCAGCCTTTGTAAGATGGTGTTAGCACCACTTACGAAAGATAGAGGTTTCCCTATATCTTTGGTCACTGCACTTAATACCTGTAAGTCACCCATAAAGCAGGCCTTTCAATCCTGAAGGCAGGGTGCTCGGTTCTAAGTGTGAGGGTGCCCCTGCATGAACAGGACACCCCTGCAACCTTCGGAGTCCATTCTCACGGGTTGTAAGGACATCAGCCATTACGATACATAGAGTGGCCAAGCGTCATTACGCGATGACCATCTCTAAAATAGCTGTAACGAACCCTGTCATGTTTGGTATCAAACATGTTAGAATCATACCCCCACACTGTAAATGGTGTGGGAGGTATGATTCCATGCACTGTAATGCTCCTCTGGGAGGCCCTCAGTGCTCCTGGTACCAGTTCTCTAGACCCGGACATCACAACATGGCTAATGCCGACCAGAGACACGAGTCTGCATTCCTGCTGCTGAGCCAAGCTCGAGCAGGGGAAGGCAGAACAATAGGCAGTAGCGGCCCGTGGTGGGAGTGCTGCCGGGCGGTGACGTGGGGCGGGGGAGGGGCTGGGGGGGGTAGTAAACTACGGAATACGGCCGAATAGAGGTAAGTAAACATATAAATAAATAAAACGAATTCCGTTGCGCGCGCTGCATCGCATTTGGCGATGCCGCGCGCGCTGCATCGCATTTGGCGTGCGCAACGAAATTTGTTTTATTTATTTATATGTTTACTTACCTCTATTTGGCCGTATTCCGTAGTTTACTACCCCCCACCCTGCCCCTCCCCCGCCCCACATCACCGCCCAGCAAAACTCCCACCACGGGCCGCTACTGACAATAGGTATCCTGTCACAGGGAGGTGTGACCACACCTCCCAGACAAGGTTTAGTGTATTGCTTGCCTGCGCCACTCAGTCTGCTTGAGGGGCACATTTGGTGCACTCCTTGCATAGTCCAGTTAAAACCAGCTCAGGGAGCCCATGGCTCCCGCTCTGGCGTGAAACTGGACAAAGAATATAGGAGTAACCTCCCCACTGTCCAACCCCTCCCCTGAATCGTCCCAACCCTTTCCTTAGGGTACTTAAGGCCTTACCTGTAGGTGGGTCCCTAGATTCGTTGTGGGACAAGATTCATTTCAAGACACCACTTCTTCTTCGACCGTCTAGGCACTCTGGACTTCGCTGGACCTTGCTCTGGGCTCTGAGCCTGCAACTGGGAAGACTCCTGCTGCTCCTGGTCTCGTCGTCCTGCAAGTCTGCTGCAACATCTGTGCCCGTGCTCCACACAGGAACCTTTCAAGGCCTGTGGACATCCAAGACACCTGACGGAATCTCCCTTGAAGTGAAGGAGCCACTTCCCTGCATCTGCAGGCACCGCAACGAAGCTGACTGGTCTGCTGATCCCAAGCTCCCATGGACTCTGAAAGGCTCAGCAACACAGGTGGTGATTCTTCACATCCCTTGAGGCCTGCCTTGTCCTCTCACCAAGTTTGAGGCTAGTATACCTCGTCAAAGCCGCAGGAAAAGAACCCCTGTGCACCGCGTCGACTTGCCATTGCAAAGGCTTGTTGGCTTCCTTCCTCCAAGATCTTCGGGCTCCAAGTAGTCCCTACCTCAAGCATCTCCTGTGACCAAGATCTTCATCCCCACCACATCACTTGCACTGTGGGCTTGCATCTCTGGTGAAGTGAGCTACTCGAGGTCCTCTTGTGACTCCATTGCCTCCGGCTTGTGGGTCCTCGTGAGGGTCTTCTTTGACTTCAGTGGGCTCTCCTGGTTGCTTGGGGCCTACTCTGACTCCCCTGCTTGTGGAGAGTCACCTGGACCTTGCTGGTCCTGACATTGCACCTTCTTTGCTTACCACGTTGGTTGCATTTGCCAAGACTTGTTGGTGCTCCCGACAGACACCGACCCCTCAACTCTTGACATCCGATGTGGGACAGCTCATAAACGGTTCCTGATCTTCCACAGCATCGTCTGGTCCACACAGCTGCAGCTCCATGGTCACTGTCAGCTTTCCTTCAACACCCGACATTGGTGGGCATTCGTCTTCCGTGCCTCCTGGTCACTCCTGGGTGACATAGACTCAGTCCCTTCTGCTTGCAGGTACTTCTCATCCTGAATCCACCTTTGGGTTCCACCGGACACTTTCACCTTCTCCAGCAGCGGCATCTTCCTGAAGTCCTCCATTGAGTTTGACGACGGTTTCCGATGCCACTTCACACCTATGCACCCGGCTTCCCTGGTGTAGGTATCCTGGTTCCTAGGGTATCCACGGGTGGGGTGGCTCTCCAACCTTCTGTCTTCCAGGGGGTTTCTTCTGGGTCCACTGGGGAGGGTCCTGCTTCTTTAAAATTGCAACAGCAACTTACCCATTGACTTGTATTGAGCCCGCAGCCGTGCTCCCACTCTGCACACGGCCTCCGAGGGGTTCTTGGTTACTTACCATGGGTGGTTCTTTGGGTCGTCGGCACTTCTACATCTTCTGGGTTTAGTCTTGATTTGAGTCGTGGTTCGCATACCACTATTTTAGTATATGGTTCGTCTCCCCCTGGCGACCAATGTGTATTCGTGCTACTTACCTGTTTTTATTGCAAAGTATTTTGTGCATTGTGCATATCTCTGGGTAGGAGATATCTGTATGTGTTAGTGAGTGGCTTATAATAAATACATATTTTTATAAATGCACTGTGTGGTTCTTTTTCACTTAATCTAAACCAATAAGAGTATGCTCTGGTAAAACAGGCTTCTTTACACTCCTTCTGGACTAAGCCTGAAGGCTGCTCTCCACAGCTACCACTTAGAGAGCTTTCTAAGGTTGTCTAAGACCACTGAAATCACCATAAGGGTTGTCTGTATTGGTGCAGGGTGCCCACTAACAAAGGTGTGCACCATATACCAAGCCAGCTTCTCACATCATCCCTCTCCACTTTCCCTATTAAGCTCATCCTCATAATTTGGTCGGTCAAGCTATGCTGTTCTCCAGCGTGCCCATTTACACAAACACACATCCCATACAATACATATACTTACGAAAAGGTACCCCAGGAGTGCCCCTTTACCAAACTTCTGAAGGAATGAAGTAGCCGATTAGATTACAGTTTGGTTGTGTTTTTAAATTGAGGCCTATAAGAACAGTGCCAAAAAGCAACAATACTGTGGAAACTTTAAGGACAAAGGAATTCATGTTAATATGGAAATCTAATGGTCACATCTGTGGACTTCTGTCCGTGTAAGTCATGAAGCATTTTATCAAAAAGGGTTGGAAGTTTGTATTGATTAATATGTCAACTTCACTCATATATTTATCTGATTACTACTTAACACAATATTTATATGTGATTATAAAACTATGTTATGAGTTTGGCCGACACCCCAAAAATAAAGAAGGCACGAACAGGTGGCAGCCTTTTTTCCTATAACGCCTCCAAACTTTGGAACTCCCTCCCTCTCACGATCCGCAAGGAAACCAACCATTTGGTATTCCGTAAACATCTGAAGACTTGGCTATTCCCGTAATTACATCTGCCTTCTAGTCTCTTCCGCAGCGCTGGGATGCTTCCGGGTAGCCATGCGCTATATAAAAAAAAATTTCATTTAATTTCATTCAGTTGGAGCAATTACATAATTTTTGTCTGATTGCATGACTATTGACACCCAAGCTGTGGTTGCAGGTGCCAGACCATGTTGATAGAAATATTGATGCAAAGTGTTGGTTGCCTCAATTTATTGATTAGGGGTGGGTATAATTCGCATAACTCAGTGGCCTTTAATCACTCAGAATTACCTAAAATTATGGGAAATTACGCTTGAAATACTCAAGAAGAGTAATTCTGCATTTAACACTATTTCTTAGTCCAAAAATGCCCTCTCGTATATAAAATGGAAGCACAAATGCATTTTGTGCTAACAAATATCGCTAAATGCAATAGAATATGAACGCGAGCAGCCCCTCTTAGGGGTAAGATTTTTCCTCATTTTTCTACCAGCATTTAGCATTATTTACTTAGAAAAAATGCACTCTCATGTCCAGATCGGACACGAGGATGCATTTTGTGCTAAGAATCAGTGCTAAATATTGCAGAACATGATTAGAGAGTGTGAACAAAAAATGTAGTCTTGTGGTAGGATTTGTTTCCTCAAATTACTCTCAATTACATGAGCAGGAGTAATCGCATAATTATCGGTAATTCCACGTCAAAGAGTAATGTGAAGTTACCGAAATCACTCAGGTTACTGTGGCAAAATCAAAATTCTGCCCAGGCCTAATTTTGAACACCATCGCATGGGTTTGTAGATCAGTGGTACAGGGTCAATAGATTTGTCAAATAATCATTTTATATATAATTGGAGTGAAATCACTATGGGTCTTATTAGGATATGGGCGGACCACCACGGACAGGCCATCGGTGGTGGCCTGCCCGACAGCCAATGTATCGGTCTGACCACCATTATTTATGATGCTGGCGGTCAGAGTGATTTGGACGTGGTGAAAGACCGCCGCCTCCGACAAGCTCAAGAGGTGTGGTGGTAGGAGCCTATTCCCTACACTGGAGGTGGTGCCCGCAGAGGCACTGCCATAGGGTTTAGGATGTCAGTTTCCGGCAGCCTTTTCATGGTGGTCCGACTGCCATGAAAAGGCTGTCAGAAAGTGACTTTGAGGGCCAATAGCAGGGCCCCGTTCCCTGTAGGCCTCTGCAATGTGTAGTATGGGGCACATGTGGTGCCCCAAAAAACATCCTTGGACCGTGTGCCAGTCACCATGTGCATGGATGTTTGAAAACATCTCTTTTCCTATTGCAGCTTGTGCTGCTGCCCTTTTCTGGGCTGCAACACAAGCCTCAATAGAAAAAGGGATGTTTACGACCAGCTGCACAATGGTCGTATCGTAATTGGCAGGACCGCCGACTCCTTGTCGGGCGGTTTCGAGCCCAAAACGATGGCGGTCGGATGCTCGTCCAACTGCCATCGTAATGAGGCCCTCTGTGTCGTAAGAATGCTCATAAATCACTTTGAGTCCCCAGGTTATGCTAGCATATAATGGACAAAGAAAATATTATATCATGTAATCATAGGCGTTGGAAGTAGGAGTCTTGGGGGTGCTGTAGCACCCCTGCAATAACCACGCTGGAGTTCCAAAGAGGAATGAGCAATAAAGATGTCTTTAAATTTTGTTTTTATCTTGGCACATCTTTTTGCATTTGCTGTGTTCATTGTCAAAGATCCAATGTTTGGCTATGTCTTCTGGCAAATTACTGCTTATTCTTTTAGTATGGGGAGTGATGTTCACTTTTCTTTCTCTCACTGCAAAGTTAAATGATTTTGTTAAGTGAACTATCTGCCAAATTTGCTGTGGTACACATAGGGGCATATTCTCAAGAACGTGTGATAACCATCGCAAAAGTTACTTAACGCAACCTCCAAGATCGCAGTCCATCGTGGGAAATTTACGCCTTGTTAACCAAGTATTCACAACACTGCGGTACCATGCGATAGTCACCAGATAACGCGTCAAATGGCCGCGTAAAAATCAACGCCACGCCGCAGAAATGCAAAACACGAACGCAAAAAAAGCTGCGATGAGGCCAATAATGATACAAAAAGCAGCGAAAACCAGCGGCAGGCCTGCAAATCCCACACGTCTGGTGGGAAAATGCACTATGAAAGCAACAAAAACAACACACCAGAAACAATCCAAAGTATGTAGCAACATGGATGCACCTTGACCGACGCAGAGGCCAACGTGCACCCCACAAGCCCCACAGACCACCAGCAAGGACCAACAGGGTTGGGGAAGGCCAAGGAGAAGAGGGAGAGGAAGACGGGGTGCAGTCCGTAGGAAAACAAGACCAGCGTCACGGATGTGACAGAACACTACCAGCAACTGACCCACAATCAGACTACCTTGAATGCAGCTGGAGTGTCGAGGAGGCCAATGGAGGAGGCCAAGAGGCGCTGGCATGACGTGAAAACCTAAACCAGGCCTCAAGCCGCTGCCAACAGGAAGGTAGCAACAGTGACAGGAGGTGGGAGTCCTGCGCCACAGGAGGAGCCGGAGGAAATGGAGGCCAGTCATCAGTGTGGGGACGGTGCAAGGAGGTAGGAGTACGGACACAGCTCGAGAGGACCTGACACAACAACAAAAGGGTGAGTAAACAACAGGGACTGGGGGCACAGGGGGAGATGGGCACAATGGCACACATGCACAACGATGTGTAGCACACTGCACACCCACAATTACCCAGGGTCATGTCCCCCATCCCCGTGGCACACTGCAGCACACACATATGGCAATCACAGCACATCCCATGACAATGTGGCACAAAGTGCAACACTGACACTGCAGAACAGGGGACACAACTGGGTCCGCCCATGCACAGAAACAGGCCAATCGCATCTGACAGAGCAGGGAACTGTGAGATGCATATGTACAGGTACAACCTCACATCAGTCATGTAGTCCAAATGTCCACTGTCCCCCCTCAAATTGCCAGCACCGCCCAAACAGTCACAATGTACCTTGTCACACAGTCTGCATGTCTACAAGAACAATGCGCCAACATAAATGTCAACACAATGTCAACATGCATCTCCCCTTCACATTGCAGAGGTACAAACAACACCTCCAGCAGGTCAGACCAGACAACCCATCAGTGATGCAGGACACGACCAACACACCTTCGACACCGACGCCCTACAACAGCCCATGGACATCCCACGCAACCCACCACCAGGACCAGGGCAGACAAGCTACTCAGAGGAGAACCCAGCCCCTGCAACAGACCACACAGCATGAAGCACCCGCAAACACGGCTGGCTCACAACACTTCACCTACCCACACATGGCACCCAATGCCAGGTGTCAGAACGCCAAAAGGAGGTGGCCGAACAGGTGCGTGTGTGGTCCGAACCCATGGAAGGCGAACTAGATCACATACGTGGGTGTCAATTACCCTTCAGGGACCACGTACACACCACAAAGGAGACCCACACTGCCATAGAGACACATGCAGATGCACATTCCCAGTACAGGACCACGCCCAGGGGCACGCACATATCAGTCACACACCCACGTTGGCTCTGTTTACGATGGCACAGTCCACTCCCCTTACGAATTGAATGGGTGACGACAAAGCCACATGTCCAAGCTCTAACCCGCTGCCTGCGGTGACATGTCTGCGTCCGCTGTACTCAGCACAATGTAATGTCGTAGGGCCCAGGGCCCTCATGCATACAACAAGACCACAGGGACACATGCAGATATCATGTTGAACTGGCTATGGGCACGTGCGCCCGGCCCCTTTATTGGTCACCCAAAATACAAACAGAAGTGTCTGTGAGTTGCAGTGCACTGAGGTTGTGGCACTAGAGCTGAGCGCGCTCATGTGATGAAAATGACTAGGATTGTGTCCATTCAGGATATTCCTGATGCAGATGCAGTGGGGTGTGTTAGACCTGCATCAACTTCCCCATCAATGTCCCAGGTCCCCCACACTGCCTGAGGTGACATTGCTGCGCAACCTCTCCACAGCACAAAACTCAATCAGTAACGGTCCATGGGTTGCGGTGCACTGAGTCAGTGGCACTTGGAGTGCTGAGCAGGGGATCAGGCAGATGATGGTATCCACGACAGTTAACACTAATGGAATGAGAAAGATTTCTCACCCCTTGAAGGGCTGAGAGGAACTCGCGAGGGGAGTGCACCCTCCCGTGTATCAACACTATTACACACAAAGTACTCCCCTAATTGTTACTCCGGGAGGCCCGGACAACCTAGATAATTTTAAACTGAGTAAATGATGGTGGAGTGTCCCTTCATAAAGCTATGATAGATCTTCACCTACGGGTGAGGAAGGAGGCAACTCCTTTTGTTTTATGTTCCCTCACACACCCTAGTGGTGTCATGCTTCATCATCAGGACACCCTGACGCCTAAAAGTCAGGGTGGGCTCAACCATATCTCAGGGAGCGCTTAAGAGATATTTTTGGGGTCAGAGGGGGATAAAGATTAAAAATCCTCTGTCTGATCCCGGTTTCCTTTATTGTTGGATCTGGCAGGGATATTAAAAAGATAAAGAAATAGGGTCCGGTGGGATATTATGGTCCTAGGACCCTACTGTCAACATGTTTCAGTCCACTAGTGCCCCATAAAGGGTGCTGGACTTTCTTCAGGACAAGCTGTGGCCCCCTAGAAACAAAAATACGTAAGGGAATTGCCCTATACTCAATGTAGTAAGGGCAGGTAGCTGCTCCTTATCTTAGAACCAATTGGTATGTCGTCACTCCATCTGTAGAACGACATAAACAACAAAATAACCACCATAGTATCATGTACTCATAGTCTGCTGGATTGTGTACCATGCACTTGTGCCAAAAATATCGTGAATAACCATTTTAATGGTGATACAGTCATGTGCTGTACTTTTGACTCCAGTGCGTGTTACTCTTTCATTAGCGTGTCTCTTTTGAACACTCATGTCTGTGTTATACCCGTGTGGTGGCGACAATTTGCCGCATCCTATCCTCTTTCATTGCACTAGTGCGTGTGAAATAGGCTAAAACTCTTGTGCCAACCACTCTCATGCTCTCCTGCCAATAAACATTGCCACTTCAATCACTCATTCGTAACACACCACAGTTACTCCTTACCCCAACTTGGGAGAGGTTCCACTTCGCGCTGGACCTCACTCTTTTGTGTAGCCCTGTAGTCAAACCCTGGAGTTGATATAGTGCATAGGTTGCACAGGGTGTAGAGAAATTTTTACGTGCCATGTCAAAAATTGGCATTGCAATCAATGAACAAAACGGAAAAAAGGAAAGAAAAGAAAAGAAAAACCGTGAGTTAAAATCTGGCCGCCCCGCTGATTGTATCGGTAACGCGTCAGTCCATACCTGCATCGAGATATTTTTACAGTGGGAGTTACTTACGCCATCAAGGGTCCTACCCCGCTGCTCAATCTACTCGTATGAGGTCCCAGCTGCTTGGTGAGCCGCTAACCTGAACACCCCTGCTTTTAAAAGGGAGAAACTTATTCGCACATCCGCGTTGACGCCTCCTCTTCCGGTGCTGTGTGTTGACGTCACCACGCTAGACGGGCAACTGTCACATAGGAGCAAACACGTGTTGCTCCCTTGTCTTAATAATCTTGGGAAATGTAGTTCCTAGTTACTCGTAGACCCAAATAATCATGGGTATTGTAGTTTTAGGTTAGAATCTCTGCATGTACGGGCCACCGAAAACTTTATTAAGTCTGACACATGTCAGTTTCCCTTATACTGGAGAACAGAGCAATGGCAAATGAAATGTGAGGTAGAATATGTTAATACTAAATTCATTGTATTAACGACTTTTCGATTCTTTTGTACACCTCGCGTCTGTATACCCATAGACCCACGTGGTTCAAAGGGAACAAATTAAAAGATTTAACACCCTACAAATTATGTTATAGGGATAGATTTTATATACCCAGACAGTGGTGTATCTGTTATCCTTAATAAAAGCTATATTACATATTTCATCACTTTCCGTGTAGGTGATTTTAACGGAAAACTGAGGACCTGTCAAACATAATCTTAGACTATATTATATTTTATTTTTATTTTCGTCATATTGCTTTGCATAAAAATAATAATAAAAATAAAAATAATAATAAAGTACTACACAGTGATCCCGTTATAGAAACACCCACAGAATTTTTAAGATTACGGGGGTTAAGTCTGTGGATTGTCAGGTTGTGTTTGGGGAATCTAATGTTGCACATGGTGTGTAGTTAGGTGAATTATCTATTTTTTATTAAGTTGATTCCAAGGGATGGAATCATTCAATCCTGTAAGGTGGGTTTTGAGCCTATACACCCACCGCTGTTCACGTTCTAATAGGATTCTTGTGATGTCACCCTCCCCTTTCACCTTCTCGATCACTGTCCACCATAGATCCATATCAGTGTGTTTCTTTGAAACGTAGTGGGCTGTCAGCTTTGTCGCTGTAATTGCGCGTCTTATAGTACTTCTGTGTTCACTGATGCGAACCTTCACTTTCCATCCTGTCATTCCCACATACATGAGATTGCATGGACACCTAATCAAGTAAATTACTTTCTCGCTGTTGCAATTAGTATGCGTACGCTGTTCCCATGCATGATGCATGCCTAAATCTACTTCCTTGGTGTGTTCGGTAAAGGGACACACCACGCAAGATCCACAGGGGTAGTGACCTGTAACCGGTTTCTGGTTCCAGAGTGTAAGTTGTTCATTTGTTTTGGTTTTACGGAAATCTGTATGTATTAATGAGTCTCTTATGCTCCTATTTCTTTTAAACGAAAACATCGGTTTATCAAACTTGAGTTTGTTAGAGGTCAGGATAGCCCACTTTTTGTTTATAATCTTCTTGATATCATTGGAAGATGCATTAAACGTCGTTACACAGATCAATTTCTCTTTTCCTCTTTAGGATTGGATTCCAAAAGGGCCTCTCTTGGGGTGTTGCGAGATCGTTTCTTTGCTCGTTCTATAATCTTCCTAGGGTATTTTCTCTCCTCCAATTTTTTGGCAGTATATCTGCCTCTACTTTGTAATCATTAAGATCAGCACAGTTCCTGCGTATACGTAAAAACTGCCCCACCGGGAGGTTCTCTTTGAGGGATCGTGGGTGAGCACTTCCAAAATGCAGCAGGCTATTTTTGTCAGTTGGTTTTGTGTAGAGTGAGCTGTACAAAGCCCTCTTTAGCACAAATGTTAACATCTAGGAAGGAAACTTGACTTTCATTATGGGTCATAGTGAACTTAAGGTGCGGATTAAGTTGGTTTATCCAAACAAAGAAGTTGTTTAAGGTGACAATGTCACCTTCCCAAATAATTAGGATGTCATCTATATAGCGCCACCACTTTCTGATGTTATCGGAGTAGAGGTTAGGACGCCAGATATGTTGCTCTTCTACCTGGCCCACATACAAACACGCTATACTGGGCGCGAACGTGCTGCCCATCGAAGTGCCGTGGACCTGTAGAAACAGCTGTTCCTCAAACCTGAAAAAATTAGGGGAGTACTTTGTGTGTAATAGTGTTGATACACGGGAGGGTGCACTCCCCTCGCGAGTTCCTCTCAGCCCTTCAAGGGGTGAGAAATCTTTCTCATTCCATTAGTGTTAACAGTTTAGCGCAGCGCACAGCTGTGGGGTGTTTAGTAGTTTAAAAAGAAGGGGTTTATAAATTGAAACCCGCCTATATATACCCACCTATGGTAGAAACTCCTAGGTGTTTTACCCCTTTTCTATGATCTAGCCTATGTTTGTCGCCTACTTTTTATCGCTCATTCTTCACTATCGTAAGACACAAATATGAATACTTTAGGATCACTCACTGCGTCCGAGTCCCTAGGTCTGGGGTACTCAGATGAAATTGCATCAGCCATCTTGGCTGGCCCTTCACTGTTACCAGACACGAATATTAATCAAAGCTTGAGTCAAGCACAAAATTGGGATGAACTCAAGGAACTTAAATGAGCCCAGATGAAGATCTTACTTCACGGGGCAATTCTAACGGAATACCTACGGGGCAACGCAGCACCAAGAGGCCTTTTGGTTACCAACGCCCCCAGAATATTTTTGGATGACCAACAGTTCAAAAAAGAATGGTCACTAATCGCGTGGCGCTGCACACGCGACTGGTTGATCCTCATTATCAACACGGCGAAACGCCTTTCAGAAGCCATCTTGATCAAGATCAAATCCAGCGAAGATGCATTAATGACCGAAATTAAGATCACACTCTATAAGAAAAAGTTGGAGGAAGTAAATAAGGAGATAGGGGAACACAAAGATTTTTTGATGCAGAGCAAGGTCAACAAATTACAAAAAGACCTAAAAAAATTTGCCCATGAAAAGGTGTATCCGTACATAAGAGAAGATTATAAATCCCAGGAGAACTCAGAGTCGGGTTCTTCATATCAGGGGGACTCAAGCAATTCTGAATCGGAAAATGAGGGGTGGTCAAGTGATAGTTCGAACAAGAGTTGGAGAGGTAGATCGAGGAGACCGAGATGGGGGAACTACAATCAAGGGTATCAACCACCGCAGATGTACCAATGGCCTGGCCCATTCGGTCCGGTTCCATTCCAGGGACCACCACCTTTTCACGGACCACCACATTACTAATCTGGCCCATTCTTCCAACCCAATTACAATCAGAACCGTTTTTTAGGACAGGGTGGGAGAAGGGGCAGACGAGGCAGAAGGAACAACTCCAACAAGCAAGTGCAATGGGAAGACAGCAATGCACCGGTGAGCACCTGCAGCATGACGAAGGGGCCAACAGCAGGAACGAGCACAATGCGGAATTAGTAGTCAATCTCACAGACTACAACTTGAGCACTGAAGAAACCATAGTCCTGAACAAGGGCCTTGGGTTTGTGCCAACTGCATACCTTGATAAGTTCCAGCTATGCTGTGAATTGAGCGATTTCTTTCGGAAGATACGAATAAAAACATTCTTTCTAAATAAAGAATCACAGACAGAAGATCAAAATCACACCACTCTTCGTCGAAAATTGACTTTTTTCCCGCCTACATCAGTGATGCCGCCAGAAGTTATAGCTTTTGAGGAAAGTGTATCAAAAGAGATTGAGGATTTACCTATGAAGACCGGCATGTTTGATAATCTCAGCAAAAGAGAAAGAGAGGCTTTGAAATCTTTAAGTCTGAGAACAGATATCATCATAAAGCCAGCAGACAAGGGGGGAGCAACGGTAATACAAAGCTCCACCGCGTACAGAACAGCATGTATGAATCTACTGACAGATACTAAGTATTACAAACCTATCATGAGAGATCCAACGACACGGCTTAGGAGGACAATAAGTAACATAACCTCGGAAGCGCTGGCACGAGAATGGATAACCAAAAAAGAACATGATTTTCTGAATCCAGAAGACACTCGGACACCGGTATTCTACACGATACCGAAGATCCATAAGGACAGAATACCACCACCTGGGCGACCTATTGTGTCCGGGTTTGGTTCCCTTCTGGAACCCCTTTCGAAATACACCGACTGGTTCCTCCGTCCTCTAGTAACCCGTATTCGGTCATATGTACAGGATACTAAACAACTTCTTAATCTCTTAACTGATGTTACGTATGATCCCTGCCATAACATCTTGGTGTGCCTAGACATGGAAGCTCTCTACACGAGCATTCCGCAGGAAGAGAGTATTAGGGTCATAGAAAATCTTCTTGAGCAGGAGGATTGGAGTTGGGATGCACCAGTAAGCTGGGTGATTACATTGATGCGCCTCGCTCTCACTGAAAAAATTTTCAGGTTTGAGGAACAGCTGTTTCTACAGGTCCACGGCACTTCGATGGGCAGCACGTTCGCGCCCAGTATAGCGTGTTTGTACGTGGGCCAGGTAGAAGAGCAACATATCTGGCGTCCTAACCTCTACTCTGATAACATCAGAAAGTGGTGGCGCTATATAGATGACATCCTAATTATTTGGGAAGGTGACATTGTCACCTTAAACAACTTCTTTGTTTGGATAAACCAACTTAATCCGCACCTTAAGTTCACTATGACCCATAATGAAAGTCAAGTTTCCTTCCTAGATGTTAACATTTGTGCTAAAGAGGGGGCTTTGTACAGCTCACTCTACACAAAACCAACTGACAAAAATAGCCTGTTGTATTTTGGAAGTGCTCACCCACGATCCCTCAAAGAGAACCTCCCGCTGCGGCAGTTTTTACGTATATGCAGGAACTGTGCTGATCTTAATGATTACAAAGTAGAGGCAGATATACTGTCAAAAAAATTGGAGGAGAGAAAATACCCTAGGAAGATTATAGAACGAGCAAAGAAACGATCTCGCAACACCCCAAGAGAGGCCCTTTTGGAATCCAATCCTAAAGAGGAAAAAGAGAAATTGATCTGTGTAACGACGTTTAATGCATCTTCCAATGATATCAAGAAGATTATAAACAAAAAGTGGGCTATCCTGACCTCTAACAAACTCAAGTTTGATAAACCGATGTTTTCGTTTAAAAGAAATAGGAGCATAAGAGACTCATTAATACATACAGATTTCCGTAAAACCAAAACAAATGAACAACTTACACTCTGGAACCAGAAACCGGTTACAGGTCACTACCCCTGTGGATCTTGCGTGGTGTGTCCCTTTACCGAACACACCAAGGAAGTAGATTTAGGCATGCATCATGCATGGGAACAGCGTACGCATACTAATTGCAACAGCGAGAAAGTAATTTACTTGATTAGGTGTCCATGCAATCTCATGTATGTGGGAATGAAAGGAAGGAAAGTGAAGGTTCGCATCAGTGAACACAGAAGTACTATAAGACGCGCAATTACAGCGACAAAGCTGACAGCCCACTACGTTGAAAAGAAACACACTGATATGGATCTATGGTGGACAGTGATCGAGAAGGTGAAAGGGGAGGGTGACATCACAAGAATCCTATTAGAACGTGAACAGCGGTGGGTGTATAGGCTCAAAACCCACCTTACAGGATTGAATGATTCCATACCTTGGAATCAACTTAATAAAAAATAGATAATTCACTCTAACTACACACCATGTGCGACATTAGATTCCCCCAAACACAACCTGACAATCCACAGACTTAACCCCCGTAATCTTAAAAATTCTGCGGGTGTTTCTATAACGGGATCACTGTGTAGTACTTTATTATTATTTTTATTTTTATTATTATTTTTATGCAAAGCAATATGACGAAAATAAAAATAAAATATAATATAGTCTAAGATTATGTTTGACAGGTCCTCCGTTTTCCGTTAAAATCACCTACACGGAAAGTGATGAAATATGTAATATAGCTTTTATTAAGGATAACAGATACACCACTGTCTGGGTATATAAAATCTATCCCTATAACATAATTTGTAGGGTGTTAAATCTTTTAATTTGTTCCCTTTGAACCACGTGGGTCTATGGGTATACAGACGCGAGGTGTACAAAAGAATCGAAAAGTCGTTAATACAATGAATTTAGTATTAACATATTCTAGCTCACATTTCATTTGCCATTGCTCTGTTCTCCAGTATAAGGGAAACTGACATGTGTCAGACTTAATAAAGTTTTCGGTGGCCCGTACATGTAGAGATTCTAACCTAAAACTACAATACCCATGATTGTTTGGGTCTACGAGTAACTAGGAACTACATTTCCCAAGATTATTAAGACAAGGGAGCAACAGGTGTTTGCTCCTATGTGACAGTTGCCCGTCTAGCGTGGTGACGTCAACACACAGCACCGGAAGAGGAGGCGTCAACGCGGATGTGCGAATAAGTTTCTCCCTTTTAAAAGCAGGGGTGTTCAGGTTAGCGGCTCACCAAGCAGCTGGGACCTCATACGAGTAGATTGAGCAGCGGGGTAGGACCCTTGATGGTGTAAGCAACTCCCACTGTAAAAATATCTCGATGCAGGTATGGACTGACGCGTTACCGCTACAATCAGCGGGGCGGCCAGATTTTAACTCAAGGTTTTTCTTTTCTTTTCTTTCCTTTTTTTCCGTTTTGTTCATTGATTGCGATGCCAATTTTTGACATGGCACGTAAAAATTTCTCTACACCCTGTGCAACCTATGCACTATATCAACTCCAGGGTTTGACTACAGGGCTACACAAAAGAGTGAGGTCCAGCGCGAAGTGGAACCTCTCCCAAGTTGGGGTAAGGAGTAACTGTGGTGTGTTATGAATGAGTGATTGAAGTGGCAATGTTTTATTGGCAGGAGAGCATGAGAGTGGTTGGCACAAGAGTTTTAGCCTATTTCACACGCACTAGTGCAATGAAAGAGGATAGGATGCGGCAAATTGTCGCCACCACACGGGTATAACACAGACATGAGTGTTCAAAAGAGACACGCTAATGAACGAGTAACACGCACTGGAGTCAAAAGTACAGCACATGACTGTGTCACCATAAAAATGGTTATTCACGATATTTTTGGCACAAGTGCATGGTACACAATCCAGCAGACTATGAGTACATGATACTATGGTGGTTATTTTGTTGTTTATGTCGTTCTACAGATGGAGTGACAACATACCAATTGGTTCTAAGATAAGGAGCAGCTACCTGCCCTTACTACATTGAGTATAGGGCAATTCCCTTACCTATTTTTGTTTCTAGGGGGCCACAGCTTGTCCTGAAGAAAGTCCAGCACCCTTTATGGGGCACTAGTGGACTGAAACAAGTTGACAGTAGGGTCCTAGGACCATAATATCCCACCGGACCCTATTTCTTTATCTTTTTAATATCCCTGCCAGATCCAACAATAAAGGGAAACCGGGATCAGACAGAGGATTTTTAATCTTTATCCCCCTCTGACCCCAAAAATATCTCTTAAGCCCTCCCTGAGATATGAGTTGAGCCCACCCTGACTTTTAGGCGTCAGGGTGTCCCGATGATGAAGCATGACACCACTAGGGTGTGTGAGGGAACATAAAACAAAAGGAGTTGCCTCCTTCCTCACCCGTAGGTGAAGATCTATCATAGCTTTATGAAGGGACACTCCACCATCATTTACTCAGTTTAAAATTATCTAGGTTGTCCGGGCCTCCCGGAGTAACAATTAGGGGAGTACTTTGTGTGTAATAGGGTATCCACGACAGGTCTGAGCAACTCCGTTAGTCTGCCAGTACCACTTTTTCGACTCGGGCAGATGGTGGTTGGAGTTGGCCCTGGCGTGGTGGCATGTGCCTCCTGCGGTGATGCGACGTCTGGGCCGGTCAGGACTGGATTTGATGTGTGAGCCCTGGTGGTCCGCAGTTGAGGCCGGAGGCAGCGGACAGCGCAGGGCCACATGCACATGGCGTCGATGACCCCAAGACCACCGTCAAAGAGGTCATCCAATATTCATTCAGACAGGGTCCCTGAGCTGCACAGAGTTGGTGGCCCCGGATGCACAGCGGCAGGGCACAGGCACACCGCCACGGGACGGTCACTTGCGGTCCACTGAGGTAGGGCCACGCAGACTGAGCGGGTCCTCGTCCATGTCGAAGGTGAATGTGGCGGAGGGTTGCGGGGGACAGTGGAAGGTGTCCTCCAGGGCATGATGCAGAGGGCAGAAGCTATCCGGAAGCAGCAAATGGAGGAGTGGAAAGCGACTGCCTCGTTGCCACCACCAATTCGGTATCAGCTGCATGAGGATGAAAACTACCCCCTAGTCCATAGACTCAGACACCACCAATGTACAACCAGAGAGTGTCCATGAATGTCCGGGAACAGACTTAGTGGCACCGGGGCTGAGAGGGGATGGACCGTAGTGTAGGCCGGAGGCAGCGGTCAGCAGTGGGCCACAGCCACGTGTTGTAGGCTCGCGATGCACAGAGTTAGTGACATCAGGGCAGTTGTCGGTAGTGTTCGATCACCTCCGTAACGATGATCCTTTTTTCCTCCCATGCCTCTCCTTGCGTGCAATGATTTGTACTCTGCCTTTGAATAATCGATGTTCAGTTCCAATACTGTGACGTACTCGAGCGCAGCGTAGGCCGAGAGCAGTAGTCCGCGTGGGCCCACAGAATCTTGCGGCTGTGATGTAACACTAAGACCTGTTGGCACCACATCGAAGGGTGTATAGTGACATACACTCAGCCATGATTTATGTGCTCTGCCATGGTGTAATCAAGACTCAGTTCCAAATGTGTGACCTACTTGTCCCCTGTGCATGCCGGTGGAGTACGTCAACGTGAATGGAGTACTGCGGGCCAGTGTTGCGGAGGCCGTGATGGTCTGAGGAGGCTGCCAAGGTCGCAGGCCTCGGGCTTGGGGATTGCACCGGCACGTGGTGGGCCCTCTTCGACACACGCCGGTGTCGGGAGGTGCCAAACAACAAACACATTGCCAGTACTGGTGACTTATTTATCAGCTCACTCAGAAACAATCACGTGTCACTCAAAGTGATTGAAAAAAATTAATAAATATTTTTCTTTTCTTTTTGGATAAAGTTCATTATTTAACAAAAGGACTCTCTAGTTCATGTTATTATTTTCATGAGCATTGTCCATATAATTCATTTACTGAACCACGATAACTAATCCAACCATAAAACAGTACTTTACATTCATGACAAAAACATAAAAATGCAATACATGAATTTGAGTGAGCTCAAATTCCACAACATTAGAAGAAAGAAGAGAAAAAGAGTGAAAAACCCAAGGGAGAGGTTAAAAAGAGAACACCATAGTTACCAGTTTAAGGAATAACACAAACCCAGGGGGAAATTTTGGCTAAACAGTTTTTGTATTCAGGTCATGGAAAAATGAAATTTCAACACTTCTCATACATTGCTAACGACCTGATACTGTCGGGAGGTGGGCATTGTGGCATGGGTGCACAGGGGCGGGCAGGACTGGTTCGGGGACCAGCATCCCGGGGGGCAGCAGGCGCACAGGATCGCTGGCAAAACCGCTCACGGCGTCGGCCTCGTGGCGGGGTGAGAGGTGCCGCCCTGGCAGAGACGTTGGGCATTCCGGAAGAGGACCACGCCCAGAGTTACGTGCCTTTTATTCACACCCCTACGCAGGCCTGGCACTCCGCTCATGCTTACGGGGGGGACGTCACAAGCTACATTTCCACGATCTTCCCCACTGGCTGGGGTGACATGGTTGCGTCCACTGTCCACTACACTCCAAACACCAGCGGTGTGTGTCGACATGGATATGTGTGTGGTCTGAATACTGCAGTCTGGCCAGCACATCCACTCCACACTTGGCATTGTGTACATTCTCATTCATCGGTCCCTTGCCTCCTTCGCATATGCCTGGTCCCCACCTCTTCAGACATTCTGCTATTGTGTGTCCGAGGTGCCATGCCATTGATGGCTCATGTACATGGCTGGCCCAGGGTCCCACAGTGAGTTGTGCTGTCGTGTCTGGTGGGTGTGCATGTTGTAGGTGAGATTGTGACGTGTGCATTTCCTGTGTTGTGTTTTGCATGATTGTGGAGTTGAGGTGTGTGGTGTGTGCATTTGGTATTGGCCAACGAGCAGTGCATTTCCGTGGGTGCCATCCTGGTGGCGCAGGTTGATGATGGACTGTCGGGAGGTGCAGGTATCATGCACACTGCCTGGGTGGTTGGCGGCGGCGTTGGCGGGGATTCCACGGTGGTCCACTATTGCCTGCACATTGGTGGGATACGTGCGCTTTCTGTTGCGCTTATTGTGTACAGTGTCGCCAGGGGCCACTAGTAGGACATGTTTGCAGTCAATTGCTCCCTGACACGTGAGGGAAGCCAGCTGTGGCATACACGCCTTGCTTGGTCTCTGGCTGTTCCTGGCAGTGTGTGTTAAGTATAGATAGTGGGGTACCAAGCTGATTGTGTCATCCATGGCCATTGTGGGGGACTTGGATTGGCCTGGCTGTGTGACTCCTCCGTCTCAGGCGGATGTTGGTTGGAGGGTACCAGAGGCCAACACGTGCAGCACGGCCAGCAGCTTTGTCTGCGGTGGGATGTTGGTTGTCCGCTGTGTTGGTACCGTCAGCATGTGGGCAATGGTGGTCAGGATGTGGAGGAGGATTGACCCTTTGGGCATATAGTGGGCAATGACATTCTCTGATGTTTGGTCTGTGAGGTTGGTGCATTTTGGGAGGGTCGCTGTCTTTGTCTGCGCTGCCTCAGTGTTGGTCCGGGGGGGGGCGGTGGGTGTCCAGGGGGGTGGTCCTGGGGGTGGTGGTGGTGGGTGTTAGGGCCCTCTTGGGTGTCTGGCCCGCATGTTCAGTGGCTCCATGGCATCTGTTGTTCTTCAGGTGTGGCTGTGGGCTGGGCTCCGTTTTGTGGTGCAGGCTGCCGTCCGACTTTACACCAGGTCAGAGCAGGTGTTAATTTCCTGCTGCTAACGCGTCTTATCGCATGTTTTGTGATCTTATCGTGGATCTGGCTGGTCGTTGAGAATGTTGAGGAGTGGTGTTGTTGTGCCTTTTTGCACGGGAACGCCTACTCTGCATCTCATTAGTGATGGTTGCCGGGGTCATCTGTGGCGATGTTTTTTGCGGATGCTATCGCGGGTAAACTGGTGTTATGGGCTGTTAACACCAGCTTGTGAATGGTGCGATAAATTTATCGCCACTTTGGCTGCGATAAAGTGCAGCTGACTCGGCGATAAGTCCTTGAGAATATGCCCCATAGTGTGAAAGGAAATGCTATGGGATATCGGTTGTTTGCTAACATTATTAGTAATTCAGAAGTCTGAGGGAAACAAAGATTTTAGAAGGATCAAATACATCTAGAGATTACTTGGTGATGTGAAAATGATAAATATTTATAGAAATCCGATTTTTACATATTATTGTTTGTACGCTATATAGTTGTATCAGTAAAACAACATATTTCATATTTTATAGCCATTTCAATGTAAAACAATCTGTGCTACCACAGAATCTTTTAGAAATATGTTTGCAACAGTTCACTCCAAAATACGCCACTGGCTACATACCACACCTTTACCATACTCTTGCTGAAATGGTGTGGCTCATTGCTATACATGTTATTTGAGAAGCTCCTTCAATTTGTCACATTTCATATGACTTAGTGATGTAACACTGATGGCAGCCCCCCACTCTGAAAATTGTTCCAGCACCACTGCATGTAATGATACCTCTAGGCAGTAAAGTGACTGGATAAGTGACAGTACATATATATCATGAATAATGTTGGCCATGTTTTATTTCATTTTATGGGCGCAAGGTGGCTAATGATTTACTTTTCTGCTTTATTTGCTTTGTTTCCCCTGTGTATTGTGTCGTCTTTGAAATCACAAAGAGATGACGCATTCATACTCATACTTCTGCTTGCAGGTAAATCAAAATAGTGGATGAACATACTTCTTGGATATAACAACAAGAATGTGACCAGAAGAAAGGCAAGGGAATGTAGCATTAGCAAACTTATTGAAGAGTAGGTGGCACCTTCACCAACTAACAATACCCTAACTGTCTCAAATTTAACTGTGATACATAGTTTCCGATTAAGAGTACAGCAGTCTATAGACCGCCGGACTGTCATTGGCGTTCTGACCGCCGTTTCCTCGGTGGTCCCAGTGCCCTACTATGATCAGTGCACTCGGACTGTAACAAGACTACCACCAGGATCTCGGCTCCTGCAGCGGCGGCGGTGGGGAAAGCAGTGGTCTATGAAGGCGCTGCCGACATCAGTACCACTGTGGGATCACAACCTGCCTTTCTGCCGACCTTTTCATGGCAGGGACCCCACAATGAAAAGGTCAATGGAAAGGCAGGGAGGGGCCACAAAGAGGGTCCCAGAGTGATTCAGCCCATTTGGAATTGTGATTGGTGGCATATGTCTGCACTGTTGTGCGCTCACTGTATGTTATGCACAACATGGTACAAGGCAACAGTGCACCGGACGTGCAAGTGGTGCTGCACTGCAGTGGCAAGTGCTTCAGACTCTCTATGAGCCGAGGCATACTGCCGCCCTGGCACCACCGCCGACACACCACCAACCCAGCAGTAACATTGTAATGCGGTGGTTGTGATGCCGCTGGCTTGGCAGCGTTCTCCCGAACGCTGCAGCGCCAAACTGGCTGTGGGACAGATTACATCGCGACTGGGTCCAGACTCTCTAGGGTGCTACAGGCAATGGAAAGCACTTCATTACCCCCAAAAAATTATCAGAGAAATTAGATTGAAAAACTTGCTTGAATTAGAGCAGCAAGGATGTCGCATCTGTCCTGCAACTAGCTCCCAAAATTTCCCTATCCACTAAGCCTAAGGTTAGCTGTGCCCTACAGAAAATGTTAATTTTTTATTGTTTTTAGGGAGGTTTAATAAAAAGGGCAATATCTGCCACTCTCAACTGTAAAGAATAAATGGCCCCTGTGGGCGCGCTATCACCTAGATATTCTGTATGATAGTGGTAATGACTTCTAATTGCAGGGTTATGGATGGTGTAGACCTAAAAAAACTGAGGAAATGCCTCGCTAGAGACAAGATTCAAAACATCATTTCAAATACAGTCAATGAGGAATAATTGACCCAAAAAGGCAGTTTGTGACCAAACATTTGGGAAAACCTTGCAGGTTAATTAAAATATAATAGTGCAATACAAAAAATAGAAAAATGCAATGTAGTAGCAATCTCATTAAATCACTCAAGATACACAGAAATAATCAATTGACTGGAAGGGTATGCATTACAGGACTAATGTAATAATAATCACAATCAAGAAAACCAGACTATGTCTCAAATGCATAGCAAATCAATAGAAAATCGGACAGCATACCTAGGGGCTCAGGAAAGAGGAATCTCACTCCACCCCTTAAATTCAGGGGGTTTTATAGCCATTTTCTGCATTGAAAATAACTGATACTGCAAACTGCAAAATCAGCATGGCGTGAGCATTTCATATTTCTAAAATGTCACATAACTGTACCACCTTAGAACTAACCCACTACATTATTGTTAATTTGAATCGCCCCTTTGGACCTAATATCAACTAGAAGTGGCAGAACAAACTGGTTACATAAACAAACAGAAAATATTCATGAGTGAATGCAATATAATAAGCTAGCAGAAGGAGCCTTGGAAAGTACCAAAAAGGATTCCACCTGCGAATTGTTTGAGAACATTATGTCATAGAAAATAAACAGTGGCCATCTTGCTGCCTGGAGTGTTGAGCAAGAAATATAAACACACAATGAACACCATATTAAGGCATTCATTTTAACAAACATGGTGTGCGGCCTAACTGAGTCATAATTTTAGTTTAAGCCAGAAAAACACATTCAAATACATCGGAATGATTTTGTTTCAATTGTAATATCTCCATGTTAATACACATATGTGAATTCATATGTGGAATGCAAAAACATAATGCACATATACAGTTTTCATGTGAAATAACTTCCACAAAATCTACCCTCTTATGATTACATTATCACTAAACACAAAACTATTTACAATAGAGTATACAACACTTTCTGCTTCTTGTGTCTCAATGCTTTGAACATGTTAAGACTTGTTCTTTATTGTCTTTCAACTCGATCATTGCATTTTCTCTTAGACATCTTGTACACCTTCTTCTTACACCCATAATTTGATCCCATTTTTGACAATATTAGTTAAACAAATGAAAACAAAAGGAATTGAGCAACTTCACAAATTACCACAATAATTATGGGCAATAGTATGACGCGCAGCATGACCCCACAAAACTATTCACTAACCTTCCTAAATCCCTTTCTAATCTCACCAAACCAAGAACCAATCAATTTCCACAACCCATATTTCCCAAAGGAACTTGCTTCACAAGAAATATTAGTCACATTGTTTATATAATCATTAATGTGCTTAATTATCTGAGATGAAGCACAGCACTCTTTCACCCTCAAAAACTAGACAGACACTGCCCTCCTTTGCAAGAAGGATATCTAATTCAAGGTGGTTCTCCATAATCATAGCACGCATAGCCATTACCTCCTGATTAATCTTAGCATTCCGTTAGTGTTAAAAGTAAGGCGATCTACAAGTGTAGATAATGTTCTAATTTTCCACATCACTAGTTGCCACACCAGTAGATGGAATTATAATACCCAATACACCTAACATAATTTGTCCAAATAAATGCCTCACTCTTTTCAAAATAACAACATTCCTCATTTCATTCACACGGTAAACCTTTGGTAATATCAAAGCAAGCTAACCCACCCAATTATGAAACAGGTTAAAATAGGCAGTCTTACAACTACATATCAAATTCCTCTAAATATTAGCTTTTTACTAAGCAAAAATCAATTACAAATCGTATACCTTCTTTCCCACTCATTTTGTTTAACCAACCCTATTGGCCTAAATCTTTGAGATTCCCGATGCACCATACACAACTCTCCATTTATTTTCCTGCTCCATTCTTAATCTTGGATGCACATTCAAATTTATAAATTTCTCTTCATCTTCAGGTTTTTCTCTGATTTCACTTGCATCTTTCCAATTTCTTAGGATCTTCACTCTCCTCCGATTATATTCTATACCAAACTCATGCTCCTCTTCACTCTGAGTACATACATGCTCATGTTTAGTATTATTAATATTCAAGTTAGATTGTGCAATCTTTTTAAAGGTTTATAATAAGTAATTCAATATCCAGAGCCTTCAAATATAGGAATTTCTTCCAGCGAAGCACTGAAGTTTGAAAAATGTGGTGGTAAAAACTCACTTAAGTGCTAATAAAACACTACATGGAATGATATAGGAGAGGGGCAATTGGAAATATGTTGCACCTTCTTCCGATGGCAATGGAAGATATGCAAACACATAATAATTTCTAACATTTATTATCTTAACATACTTCCCTAACTGATTTGATTAAATGTTCACAGATGATCATATCTGATGCACATCTACACTTTGGACTGGAGGAGGTGACATATGCTCTGAATCAATTTAGCCCCTCTAAAGCACTGGGCCCAGATGGGGTACCAATTAACTTCTTTTAACTAACCAAGAGCAATTGGCCCCACTTATTACTAACGCTTATAATGCTAAAGCTCAATTAGGCCCTCCCCTCTTGGAAAAAACAATTATCATCCCACTTTTCAAAAAGGGGAATAGATCACTGGCAATAAATTACAGACCAATATCATTATTGGACAGCACTGCAAAATTAATGGGCCACCTGCTTCTTAACAGGCTAGAAACTTGGCCCCAAGAAAAAAATATCTTATCACGGTCCCGGTATGGATTTAGAAAGTGAAAAGGGACGATTGATCAGTGCCTCAACTTAAATCTTCTTATTGCTAAATATACTGCGGTGAAGGGAGGTCAATTATATACGGCCTTTATGGACCTGTCCGTGGTTTTTGATCTGGTAGACTTGGGCATTGAGAAACTGATCACTGATTTTATTCGAGGAATGTACGCCGGTGCTACGGCCTGTGTTCGGTACGGTAGAGCAGGTGAAACTACTAGTCCCTTTGGGATAGCTGGCAGGGTCAGGCAAGGGTGCGTACCTGCCCCCTTCCTATTCTCCCTCTACACCAATGGTGTGGAAGCTGCCCTGGCAACGTCTGTAAATGACGTTCCACTGATTAACTTCACCCCAGTGCCAGTACTTCTCTATGCAGATGATGCAGTCTTGTTGGCTCGGACCGGCAATGCACTTCAGCATCTGATAGAGACGTACACTAGTTTTATGAACAACAAGAGTAAATGAAGCAAAATCATTTGTTCTAGTTGCAGGAGAGAGACCAAGGAAAATCCCAAGATGGAACATTGAAGGAAGAAAACTGGAAGTGGTGGATTCCTTTTGTTACCTAGGGGTTCGTTTTGACTGTAAAAATACATGGCAAGCCATGGTGGATAACAGGAGAGTAAAGTTGGAAAGGAGCATAGGGCTCTATCCAGATTTAGAAAAAGGTTGGGAACAAAGCCAGTTGATGTAATTAAAAAGATCCGTGAAGCTAAAATTACATCTGTTACAACTTATGGGGCTGCTATTTGGGGAACCGCCAGTATTCAAGTTTTACAACAAAATGAGGACTACTTTTGGAAGCGTCTGTTAGGCCTCCCTAAAGCCTGTTCTTCTTATATCTGTCACCTGAACTGGATGTTCCCTTCATATGGGATTTGATCCGTATTGCTCCACCCCTTCTGTGGCATTTGGTATGGAGAAGGGAAGATTTAAAGCTTACACACAAGATATTAAGAGACTCCTTAAACCTTCATGGTGTAGCTAAGGTTAAATGGCTACAATATATAAAGAATAGTTTTTACTCCATTGCTCATGCTAACTTATTTGGCGATCCCCCTGCATGTAGAGCTATCTCAAGAACCAAGCTGAAAGGCCTCTTGCTGGCAAAGGAGAGGAGATCAAAAAGTGAGCTTAACCGTACAAAGTCTAGGGCTGATTTATATCTCTTAGCACCTAGGTTGAGCACACAGGATTATACGTATCTGAGCTTTGTGACAAACCTTAAACATAGATACCTATTAGTCAGGTTTCGCTTGAATGTCATTCCCCGTATGTTGGGATATCCTCCTAATACATTCTCCTTGGAGGCACTTACAGTTTGTCCTAGTGACTCTATCTCTTCCCAATGTGATTTACATTTTTTATTCTTTTGTAAACTGTATAGGGAGGAAAGGAAGAGATACATATTGCCACTCTTGCGAAGTATGAATTTTAGACAATTCCACCCAGCCCTATATTTTTTTAAATGTTTATCAGATCCTTTTACTTGCTTCTGTCTGGCTTCCTTTATTCAGTGTGCTATAAATAGAAGGAAACCGACTTTGTTATGATGAGTCAGCTTGTGCAGGTTTTTAAGAATTGTATTCATTTTTAATCATCTGTGTATTTTATCACATTTTCTAAACAACATCTTTTATATTCAAATTATGTTCTATGTAATTTTATGTCAGGAATTTTTAATCTTGTACTTATGTAGTATACTTTTTATGCCATTGTCTTCCTCATTGGCGAAATAAACTGATGAACAATTAAATGTTATATATGTAATTCCCCACTGATCTATCCCTATGTTTCAATCTCCTGTGCTCTATTCCATTATGTATGGTAGGAATTCACTCTGTGAACAACAAGCATATCCAACTGGAGAAATGAAGCACAACATTAAATCAACTAGAATTAATGATATCATTAATAAAGAACATATTCTAAACAATGTACAGCATCTGCTGTATGCCATCATCTACTGAAAAATATAAAAGGTGGAAAAGGGTGCAAAAGTTCAGGATATACAAAATCAGAAATCCAACTTTTTTTCCAGGTTTAGGATTCAAGAATTCCTGTAATCCTCATCTGGATACCTAAACTGTAAAACAAAATCAACTAGTTCTTGGAGGTTCAAAATGTTAATAAAAAATTCATTAGGACTTAGCAAAAGATCCAGGTGGTTCTTTTTCTTTGTCTTGAAAGATGAACTGACAGCAATTTTTCAAATCATAGACTTCCTCATCTGACTCTTTGCCTTCATCAGTGTCTGCAGATGCTAGGCAAGCCCACTTAAGTGATGTGTACTTTCTATTTGTCACTCTTTTTCTTGTTGACCTTTTAGCTGCAAATGATTCACTTTCGTTAGTCTCAAATCAATTTTTATTGCCTCTGGTTCTCAAAAGATAGATTCTGACCTATGAGTCTCTCAGTGCAATCTTTTGCTGCTTTTCACTGATATAGGATACTTTTCTCCGTGATGTGCATTTCCAACTAATGTTTCTTCACTTGTGACGACCGCTACATTTTCTCCACTCACTTGTGTTTTTATCGACATCAGTAACTTGGCTCATCGTAAACTGCCTTATCTTGGGGGTTCCTGAGACTCAGATTTTCAGCTTTATTGTTTCACACACTGAAACATCAATCTCGAATTCTTGTTGCTCATGACTTTGCAACTATTTTTCTTCTTGATTTTCAATTTGCAGACCTGCAATCTGATGACATGAAACTTTACAAGCATCTTCTTGTCCCTCCCCGGATCCATGCTATGAACACAAGCTTGATACCATGAATCGGTAGCTATTGTTACCACTTCTTCATCCAGAGTCTTCACTCTCTTTGTGTAGGTTGCATGGATCCAATGTGGGATATCAGCACACTTCACAGCTGTGTTAGTTACAAGTATATCTTGATGAGACCCCTTCCACCATGGCTCCAAATAATTCTTGTGGACATGTTTCCTTACCGGGAACCAATCTCCCAGTTGCAGTGTGTGCCACTGGACTTTTTGTGTGTACGGCGTTGCCAAATTCATCTAATGAGAGACAGATATCATCACATCAGCCAGACATTTACTATGATCCAATATAATGCTATCACTTATTGACATAAGTGCTCCTGAAGGAATGTACGGGATCTGCATAACCATGCCCATTAGGATTTCATGAGGAGACAAACAGATCCTTTTGTTTGGGGTGATTCTGATGCTCAGTAAAACAATGGAAGGAGCATCTCGCTATTTTAAGGTTGTTGAGGCACACACCTTGCAAGCATGGTCTTAAAGGTGGCATTCATCTTCACAACTACACCTGATGCTTCAGGTTGGTAACTGCAATGGAAATTTTGCTCAGTTTGTACATCTGTATACTGTGGACCTGATTCACAAAGGAATTTATACTTTTGTGTAAGTTTATGTTCTTTTTTGAATTCACAATCTATTAGCTAATAGTAAGTTTAAGACTGTGGAGACTCCACAGTCAGGGTAGAGAACTCTGCACATAAAAAGATAGGACAGGTCTATCTTATTATGTGCGGAGCTCTCCACCCCGACTGCGGACTCTCCACAATTGTAAACTTAGAATTAACTTTTAGCTTGTGAATACCAGAAAAGTTAACTTACACAAAAGTGTAAATTTACCTTTATAAATCAAGCTCAGTACCTTTAGGAAGTAATTTTTAAAGAGAGTTCCTTGTTCTGCTTCAATAGAAGATGGCAAGCCAAACCACAGTACTATTTCCCTTAACAAGAGTTTGTCTACAGTCATACAGTCACTTCTCCTCACTGGATAGGCCTCAACCCATTTAGAAAACAAACAATTATGAGACTATATCTAAGCCCTTATAGACAGGCATTTTTATAAAGTCTGCTTGAAGTCTTGTAAATGATCCTTCAGATTTGTTTATGTGATTCTTGGTGGCAAGTGTGCATTTACCCTGATTAATCCACTGACAAGTAATGCGTCTTTGACATAAGTATTTTGCTATATTTCTAAACTTAGTGCAGTGCCTGTATGTGTCTGCCCATGTACGAACCTGGTGGTGCCCAGCAGCATTGAATCTGGAAGAACATACTGATAATATTGAGTTATCCAATGATCGTTATAACCCTCTTACATGCTGCTATTACCTACCTTTTCTTGTCATCCTCTAGCAGCTCTCTCAGTTTACTTAATTTTGCCTGTATTAGATTTACAAAACTGTCAATATTATCTGCATCATCGACATTTGTATTATCTTGACATTGTTCTGATAATTAATCTTGTTTTTGTTTACTTGATATAATAGCTACAGTTTCAAGAGCACAGTATTTTATGACTTGATTACTATAGTGATTGCCCATGGTGGCCATATTATCACCAGACCTATGAACAGTGCACTTTATAGCCGATATCTCTCTAGGTTGTTGTATGGCTTCCAGCAGATTAAGAATGTATTTTTCATTCCATGCTTAGGATGTCATAAAGCTCCTTTGTATCCATATTTATCCAAAATGATATACCACTCAAAATCCATATTGGCCGTCTGTGTAAATTGTCGCAATGAGTTCATTGGCTAGACAACAGCTTCTTGTTGGGACAATCTGTTCCTCTACTTGTACTGAAATTAGTATGATGCTTCAACAATTTCAGAAATGGAAATCAAAGTTTCTAGTATTGAAAGTCCCACCTAGAGAAAATTACATGTCACTAGACATGAACTCATGACAGTCTTTTAACCATACACCTACAAAACCAGAGGCCCATCATCATTTTGAATGCAGGAGAACATTCAGGATGAATCTTCTCACATTCAATAACAGATACATCAGGAGCTTTAGGCTTTTTCAATAGAGCAACCATTATTCTAATTCAAATGAATCCCAAAACTCACAAAATAAACTAAAGAACAATCAAGCAATCTCATGGTGGCTATGGCAAAGGTCAACCAAACACAGCCCAACTTACATCAGCAACCAAGCAATGACAGCGGAACTCGTGATGACTTCTCATCAATCCCAGCATGACTCTCAGCGTCAGTCATACAACTGGAGTGTGACACAAGGCCTTTTGCCACCTAAAATACACAAACAAACAAAATCTTGTCTACTCAATCTAAATAAGAGAAGGAAAACTAGAAATTAAAGAAAACAATCTCTCAATCAATAGAAACAGAACTAATATGTTTATAGCACTTGTCAATCACAAAATTCACACTAAGGCAGATTCCTGTGCAGCGGTAGTGAACCCCCTGATTTGTGTGTTTACTTCTGTGCATCAAAGAATAAACAAACACCAATCTAAGTTAAACACATCCAACCTAAAGTGCTCTAAGATTCTTGTTAATACAGAAATCAAGATAGAAAAGGTCTTTGTGTATATGCATCACCTCACAAAACACACAACCCTGCAGACAAGTTCAACAATATATATCAAGCTCTTGGACAACGGCAAATCCGATTACCCTAATCAATAATGAGCATTGATAATCCAACGACTTCCTCGAAGTACACACAATTTAGCTTCATCAAAATAACATGGCAAGCAAAATGACAAATACCAATTCTCCAACTCACAGATCTGACAAAAATATCACAATCACAGTGTTTAGACCATCATTGAACCACAGATTAACAACGCATAGCCAAAAATCTCACATGCATTATAATTCATGATTTAACACACATCGCACTCTGTAACTACAAATCCCATAATGCATCTGCAGCATGCAAAAAACACTCAGTCACTCAGCATTCATTGTACCCTACTAATATTCACAATCCTTTTGCTTAGGAACAGCACTGGAACACCGGAACACTGCAAATAATCCAAAATATGGACTCTTGGAATGTATAGACAAAATCCAGATTAACAGCAAAATGTTTCTCAGAAAAATGTTTCTTATGTTTTCTCTTTATCCCATTTCTGTCACTCTGATGTGCTATTGCTTAGATAATCTGAATATTAGTGGCATGCCCAAAATGCAGGAGTCGGAATAATGTTGACCCCAAAAATACTGTGAGGCAGTATGTCTCTAGCGACAAGATTCAAAACAGCATTTCAAGGGCAATCAATAAGAAAGGATTGACTGAAAAAGGGAGTTTGAGATCAATGATTAGGGAAAAACCTGTAGGTTTATTAAAATGTAATAGTGAAATACAGAAAATAGAAAATGCAAAAGCAGCACCATCTCATTTCATTGAATCAATCAAGAGGCATAGGAATCAATTGCCATGAAGTCTATCAATTACAGGAGTAATGTAATAAAGATAAAAATCAGGAAAAATGGACTGAGTCTCAAATGTACAGCAAATCAATAGAAAATTAGACAGCATCCCTAGAGGCTCAAAAAAGAGTCTGGCTCTTCCCCAAATTCATGGTGTAACTATTATTATAGAAAAGTCACATTTAACATTTCTAAAATGTCCCATAACCCTACCCTCTTAGCACTAATCCACTACATGAATACTGACACACCCCTTCTGACCTAATGTCATCCGTCGGTGTCAGAACAAACTAGTTACATAAACAACAGAAAATAATTGCAAGTGAATGGAATACAGTGGGCTACCACATAGAGCTTTGGAAAGTAGCAAGAAGGCTTCCTTAAGCTAGTACCTCAAGAACAATATGTCATACAAAACAAATAATTCAAATCTTGCTGCATGTAATGTAAAGCAAGAAATATAAACACACAATGAATACCATAATACAGCAGCCATTTTAACAATGATGGTGTTGATGCATACTTTAGTCTAAGCCATTAAAACATATTAAAACACATCATAATGATTTTATTTCAATTGCAATCGTCCCTATTGAATACACACATGTTAATTCAAATATGTAATGAGAAGTAATAATGCACATATACAGTTGTCTTGTGGAATAAGTTCCACTTCCATTTCCAATTATGACCCATAAAGCTTATCTGTTTTCTTAAAATCACTGTTGGAAGACAATTCACAGTCAGACAAACACAGCATAATTTAACGTTGCAGTCTGCTTCTGGTGTTTACTTTTCATTATGGTTTTCTCAGAAAGAAATTCAGTATCTGAATTCCAATTCAAGAATTGTATACATTAGGTTGAGAAAATATGACTGGAAATAACATTCTTGATGGAATTATTTATATTGTACTTCACTGATTCTTAATTAAAAATAAATTTCTCAATTTAACAGCCGACAAAGGTTTGACAGTGCTAGTGCTGTTTTTTCAAAACTCAGAAGTGTAGAACTAGAAAATGTTATACATGGTCCATTTTGATTGTAATGCAAACACTACTAACACAGCTAGACTAACAGCTTCGTTCAGACATAAAAAAAGTGAAAGTTGAGACCAGAAACTATAACACAGGTGAAGGGTCGGACTGGCCTACAGGGCAAGCAGGCAAGTGCCAGAAGGTCGGTGTGAGGACGGCTTTTTGGCTGTTTGTAGGCCTGCTTAATGGTCTGCTAGGCATTTCTTTACTGTTGATTTTCCTGATATTAAAACAAAGATTGCACGCAGTATGCACAAAATCATGCAGTCTCCTCTACCTTGCAAAACATATACACAGCACGGGCCCGATTCACAAAAGTAATCTGAGACAAAAGTCTAAATTTATGACTTTTGGTATTCACAGAAGTCACTTACAACTTTTGGTATTCACAGAAATCACTTACGACTCGTATCTTTACTTCCGCACTCAGGCCGGACTTTCCGCACTCGGTGCGGAATTTCCACACCCGGGCCGGAAATCCCGCACCCGGGGCGGAATCTCTGCTTTAGGGCCGGAATACCAGCATTCGGGCCGGATGATCATTTTCTTCAATGCTAAACACCAGTGCAAGTGCCTACCATCCCCCACCATGCTCCAGCTGAAACATTGCATCCCAACAGTCACTCCCAGCCCTGCAGCACATATGAAATCAGAGCAGACACACACAAATCTTCCAGCATGTCTCTGAATGTGTTTGTTGCTCTGCCCCTTGCCATGCGGCAAGAAGACTTGAGGAGGAGGAGAGTAGAGATAATATTCAGACAAAGGATCAACCTATTTGGGATGTCCAGCCAAGATGTCAGGGCCAGATACTGTTTCCTTCCAGAAGTCATCTTGGAGATGGTAGGTGAGTGAGAGCAGGAACTTGACTCTGTGACCTGCTGCTCCCATGCCATTCCAGCATATCCCAAGATACTTTCTGCTCTCCATTTCTTTGTGACAGGGTCTTTCCAAAGATTCTCCAGTGACCTTGTGGGGATCTCTCGGGCAAGCCAGTCGCGGTGCTTGTATCAGGTACTGAGCTCCATCAATTCAAGAGCCCACCTCCACATACAAATGCCCCATACACTGGACAGGAGACAAGGGCGGCTAGGGATTTCTATCTCATTTCCCGCTTCCCACGTGTGCTGGGTGCAATTGATTGTACCCGTGTGGCTCTTCAGTCACCGCGCCGCATTGCACACATCTTCTGCAACAGACACCGATGGCACTCCATCAATGTGCAGGCTTTCTGTGATGCCAGTGAGAGATTCAATGATGTGCATGCAGTGCTTCCAGGCAGTACCAATGACAGCTTTGTATTCCGTATGCCACCTCTTGCCCGGTGGATGTCTGTGGGAGAATTTGGAAACATGTGGCTACTGGGTAAGTACCAAGCACTAAAAATGAGGGATATGTGTAAATTAAATGTATGAATGCCACCTTACATCAACAACCATTGTACAATAAGAATCATCAAGCCACATACACGGACTCAACAGACACTGCATGTACCAAAGTATATCATCATGTTCTGTATAAATTAAAGAGGGAAATGTAACCTATTGCCCTATCTTCCCTCCTCAGGCGATGCTGGGTATGCACTCTCCCCTCAATTCCTCACACCTTACAGACGTCCAACCACTATACCTCAGCGTAGGTACAATAGGGCACACATACGAACTTGAGCCATCATAGAGCGCACTTTTGGGCTTTTGAAGTCGCGATTCAGATGTCTTGACCGTACAGGGGGTGTGCTGATGTACTCCCCTGAAGTCGTGTGCGCGATCATATTAGCCTGTTGTGTTTTGCACAACATAGCTTTAAGTCATGCCTCACACATACCTCTTGTACCTCAGCTAGCTCTAAATCCGGGCAACTGGGCCATTGCACATAACAGAGGTCAGGGTATGCAAGTCCGTAATCAGCTGGTTGCCACTTTTCTCACATGAGCAACCTGTTGTGTTATGAACAAAATGTGGTTTGCAGTCTGTTGTCAATGATGAAAGTTGGATAATTACGACTCTGTCCAAAAATTCCATCCTGAGACTACTTTGCTAGCCACACTAACTGTATGTAAACCACAGCTGTTGACAGGAGTCAAAAGATTGACCGTGCATCAGGCCACGTGCTGATGTCAGCAATCAGTGTAGTTGATGTCCCTAAGGAATCCATTGACTCAGAGGATTAGATGTTTATGTTCTGAGAGACCTTCCCGGACCTTTTGAGAATGGGTGTCTAAATCACAAAAGGGCCTAACTATTGCATTGTTGAGTTTTTGCACGCAACAGATTTGACTCTCCCACAAATGATGGGCCCACAACGTGAGTGATGATGTTCTGTGTGAATCTGGCACTATTTATCTGGGATACACAGAACTGCTTCCCCCAAATTTACTGTAACACAACAGACAACTCTTGTGTTGAGCACTAAATATGGACTACATGTACCATAATGCAAAGGAGGAGCAAACTATCCTGGGATGTGATGTTTTGCCTGCCACCCCCGTCCCAGCCCAAACTTCATTTAATGGTCTGTTCTAGCTTTTGTTTCATGTCTATGATTTTCTCTCACACTGTCATTTCAGGTTTCTCCGCTACAGAACAACAGGATGGCAGAGGATTTGATCTGTGATGGTGGATGACTCAGAATGAACACAAAATGGCTGTCAACAACGTCCTGTGATGTATTTCCTGTCTACCACTTCCTGTATGTCATTTCCTGTATGAAAGAAAGGGTTCCGGTCAGTTTTCACAAGTTCCAGACCAAATGCATGATCTCCTTCTGCGGAGCGTACGCCTCGTATGCAGACCTGACGCGCAGCTTACAGAACCTATGCCCTGCAAACGGAGAGTACGCATTTGGACCGGAAGCTCTGAAAGCAGACCGGAACCCATTCTTTCATACAGGAAATGACATACAGCAGTTGCCAGCTGTTACCTCCAAACAGCAGTGACATCAATGAGATGACACATCAACAGACAAACATGTATGAGAAGGTTTCTGACATATGAGGGAACGAGATAAATAATCAGGACCCCTCTGCATTACATTGATTATACATTCACTGTTAAGACCATCATGCCACATGAGTATAATGTTGTCTGTTGACAAGTCGAAAGGAGTGTACATGACCAGGCTGACCAGTTTCACATTTGCACATCAGATCAAACATTGCATTGCAGAGTTTATATCCGAGATGTGCAATAGTAAGTTACATTTTGTGGCTCATTTGTGCTTCCCTACCATGTAGTCACCAAGCTCATTTTGGACTGAGAGATCACACATTTGTTATGTCCATCCTTCGAGTGTCCTCTGTTCCCATAATCCATTTACAACATCATGGTAGATCTTAGCTGACAACGGATTATGTCTTGTACAGCAGACATCCTAACCTCATATATTATACACTCACTTATATAGGTGAATACAGTAGAAGAGGAGGCAAGCAGAATGCAACATTTGACTAGGATCCCACATTGTGGGTAATTTGAGAAGCGTTGATGGTTGCCGCCTACACTGGATTTGTGTTGTGCTTTTCAGCCAAGAGATTTGAAAATGTACTTCCTCAAGATTCACCTTAGCAGCCCTTACACCCATCACAAAAGTACACAACTGACATCAGTGCGACCCTCATCCACACCAATTTCAATAGGATTTGTCCATTGCTATTTTTGAAGAGAGTTTTCATATAATTAAATTACAATCCAGTTGTGTCTAGTCCACTTCATATGTCACAATATACTATTTTAAGTCCATGCTGCACTCACTTGGCATACATTTTGTGTCATCCTTTCGCTAGCCACCATGTCGTGATCTGGTGTATGGTTAAATGCCATATGTAGGCATATTGTGATGCAGGACAACAGTGATGTAGAAAACCATACATCATACAGCGGAGATTAAAGGCACATTTTTTGAGCATTCAGGTACATTATTCTTGGGTTTACTTACCATGGCCCGCATCTGCCCAGTGTGTGGTCCCTGACCAGATGTCACAGCCAACCTTGTAGCAGAAGTCAATGGGGATACAGGAATACGGGGCGACATCATTGGACCTACAATGATAAATGTGTTTGCAACTTAACATTTCAGCTGCCACGTGTGATGCACTCAATTTCAGGCACAAAGGAAAAGCACAAGCAGTGTGGGCCCTCCCCTTGCGGAAGTGTGTAGCACTAAATATCATGAGTGATCCAACATTCAACTTATAATGACCCCACTGCCTAGAAGCAACGTCTATCAAATTTACCCCACAACAATTCCTAAAGTAAGATCCTCTATCGTGTTTTGTTTATGGCTTAAAAACATGCAATCTGATGTTAACAAATATAACTAGCTGGGTTGACTGGACAATTTCATGTATTGAAAAAAACAGTATAAGTTGGACACTGGATGCATTCTCAATACTCCTGACAATTGAATCTCACTTCTTGTTCATCATTGTTATATTTATTAACATTGGATTTTGAGATTTTGTCTACAGAAAAAAAAAAATAACAATATAATGGAGACTCCATTTTGACTTGTTGTGGCACTCGATTCCAGGATTGAGTTCACAGTCCTGGAACTGTTGATGAAATACATGTAATGTGCCCAAATCACAAAGGTATAATGAGCCTAGATATCTTATTTTTCATTTTTTGCTATTCACAAATGTCATTTGCTAAAGGTAAATGTCCTTTAAGAATTCCAATAGTTGTAAAGTTAGGTTTTCATCTCCGGTTACCTTTGAGATTCGGGCCCTATATGTCCCTCTGTTGTCTGCTGACAATGTATGCATTTTGACCCTCTCCTGACCCTTTTGACTTACCAGTTAGTGAGGGTGGTATGCCTTGCTCTGGATGATGTTGTTTCCTCCCAGAAGATGCAGGGACCTCTGCTACTGTGGTTGTCTGTACTCTGGCTGAATGTGTCAATAGGTGAGAAGAGAGAAAAGTCACCAAATCGAAAATGTACATGTGGAACTTGTCAGGAATTTCCTCATAGCTTCTGCATGCCAACAGTATTGTGAAGTACCACCGCGGCCGGTGCAGGTAGGAGCAGTGGGGCATTGGGGGTGTCATGGTGGGGCAGGGTGGGAAATAGACAACGGAATAAGGGAAATAAATGTCTTAAAATAAGGATTCTCTCACCTTGTGCAAGCACAAGGTGAGTAATTATTCTGGTAATTTTCTTTTATTTTCCCTATTCCGTTGTCTGTTGATTTTCCTCTGGACCGCCCCGCCCCCCCTGACGTGCCTGACTGACAGGCGGGGGGATGGTAAGCACTTGCCCAGGTGTTTAGCATTGAAGAAAATGAACATCCAGCCCGAATGTGGGTATTGCAGGCCTAAAGCGGAGATTACGCCCTGGGTGCGGAAATTCTGGCCTGGGTGTGAAAATTCCGCACCGAGTGCGGAAAGTCCGGCCCGAGTGCGGACGTAAACATATGAGTCGTAAGTGATTTCTGTGAATACCAAAAATCGTAAGTGACCTCTGTGGATACCAAAAGTCGTAAGTTTAGACTTTTGTCTCAGATTGCTTTTGTGAATCGGGCCCTATGTCTTTAGAAAACTGTCTTGATTTGCCAATATGAGGCAGTTTTTTGTTATGTAATTCATAAATGGGAGTATTTTTATTTTGCTGCCTGGGCCTATTTTCTGTCCCAGTCTGACTCTGCACAACTGCTGCTATTCCAATAATGGTACAATATCCACCCGGAGAGTTCCGCAGTTAAAGGAGCACTGCCTTCGATGACGCATTTCTAATATTAACACAGTAAAAAGTGCAACTCTTTAAATTCAACAATATAAAAAACCCACAACCCATGGGCAAAAAATATAAGGTAGCAAATCCAGGGCACAATCTATAGTCAAGATATACAGTTTGAGAATAAATAATGACTTGGACGTAAACATGTTCATAATTAAGAATTCACAGACAATACGTATCGCAATGGTCTCTCGTATGAAGCAAAAATCAATGTTATACTGTAGGAGTGGGTCTGATTACAGACCCTCCTGCCAAAATTGAAGCCTCCATTCTACTGTTTGTGAACAACTGCGAGATCATAAAACACCAGTCACAATGTGCAGACTGTGATCTTCTTTCAAAGTCTGAGCTGTTTTTTTTTTCCTCTCGAATGTGATCTGAATATGTGGCCTGCTCACAAAATATTCTGCCTTTACTACTGTTTCGGATTACTATATCATCACGCCTTGAGTGATAGAACACAATATAAAAATTGCAGGGAACTTTAGCAAGATATTAAATCATAAATGTCCAGGAGCCCGTTGGAGCGGAGGAGCGTCACCCCACTTAAATTACCCCCAAAGCCCCAGAGATGAAAAATAGAATGGTAATTCATTTCCATTTTATTTTTCATCCCACATTCGGAAAAGAGTGCCAGGATAGGGCGGGCCTGCTGAGTGACATCAGCAGGGAGGAATGTGGGCTGTTATGCACTCTTTAAAGTGCTCATGTCTTTTTAGCCGCATGTCTTGCTACGGCCAGCCACACACGTGCACTTTAAACATCTCTAACTCAGCTGTCTTAAATGGGATAGAGCAAGTGCAGGCCTCCAGAGCACTGTTGAGCACCGAGTGAGGCTGCTCATTCCAATCTGGGCCCTGCTCTCATGCTGCATGGGAGCAGCGCCATGATTGGTCAAGGGAGTTTCCTGGTGGCCAGGCTGCAGTTGAAGAAGGAAGACGTCCTGTGCGGAGGACATTGTGCTCGTCTTAAGGTAAGTGTATTTTCTTTTCTATCTTATTTTCGCTCACACTCCCAGCCGCCACTGGGGCCTGATTTAACTCTCGGCGCACAGGCTACTCCATCACAGCGATGACAGATATCCTATCCACCAAAATTTAAATCCCATAGGATATAATGGGATTTATACTTGCAGCGGACAGGATATCCATCACTGTTGTGATGAAGTAACCAGTCTAAATCAGGCCCAAAGTTCTCACTGGGTGCATTCAAGAAGAAAGCTACAATGGATCCTAATGTAGGGTTAGGTTTTTCACATGTAATCACAATTGCATATTGCTCTTGACAATGAAATGCTCTGTACCTTGTGAAATATTAAACTGACATCCCACCAGAATAAAAGGCACACAAAAGGGCTGCACAGAACCTTTTTTGAGTTCAGGGTGGATTCACTTTTTTTTAAATTTGGTAATATGTTTCTTAAGCACAGCATACACTATGAACAAGGGAGCACTAGTTTGAACAAAGCTTGGATAAAGAGGTATAGCATGGCAGTCAGCACATTGTTCTTCACAAAAGAAGTATGTCTCCATGCATCTATGTAAGAGGGCAATCAGAGGTAATAGAAAGGGCTAGATAGAGATTGCTCGATAATTGGGGAGCAAAGAGCTGGAATGCTCTTCCACTGCAGCAGGTATTCTTGTACCGGGTAATGTTTCTCTTCAAGGTCAAAGTCCTTGATGGGAGCTAGTGGTCCACATGTGTGGGAAAAAAGGAAGCCAGTATTGTAAAACACTCTTTGGACATTGGACAAAGCAAAGTGTCTTAAACTAGATAAGCTGCTTGTGTGACACTAGTGGTGGGACTAAAAGGCAGTCTGGACCCGTCTAGTCTAACTCATGTACCACTCAACAGTCATGTTCTGTAGTCTTTGCAGATTGCTGATGACAGCAGTCAGTAGTCCAAAATATAGTGCCTTTTCATTGGCAAGGCAGACTATAACACAAGCCGCTACCACCATGGCATGATTAGACCTGCGCTAGAAGTGTAAACGTTTTTCCATAGCAGCAAAGCTTCAAAATCAGGCGCACCACTTCTTTTGAGCTGGTGCCTCATCAGATAATTTGCTGTTAAAGTTAATGTCCATATTCTTTGTCATAAAAACAGGTAGGAGGGGTACTCCCAATTGCTTCAACAAGTCTCTTTTAGACTAGTGTGAAGCTTTTCATCTGATCAGCAGGTTTCTGTTACGCATCATTCACTTTTTAGGTTCACATCTATCTATCTATCTATCTATCTATCTATCTCATGATATGTTATGCTATGTGTATTTGTAAAGTGCTTTATCAGGTATAAGGATATCCACGTGTTGAGCAGGTGTATGTGTCTGGCCATGCCTATGGTAGGTTGGTGTTATAAAAGTCAGCCTTAGGGTGGTCTTCCCCCATACATTTTGCCATTTTCACCCCCCCCCCCATTTTTCTGAATTCATTTTTGCCGGCCTTAGAACTCTGTGTACTTTACCATGATAGAATTGCCTTCTACCTGATTGGCATATTTAATTTACTTGTAAGTCCTTAGTAAATTGGTATATATATCCAGGGCCTATACATTAAATGCTGCTAATGAGCCTGAAGCACTTATTGTGCCATCCACTAAGTAGCCCCTTAAAACATGTTCCAGGTCTGTTATTGCAGCCTGTATGCAGTTGTAAACTCCCAATTCAACTTGCCAGTATAAACTCCTTGCCAAGACTAAAACTCTATTTTTAGTACATATAGGTCACCCTTAAGGTAGTCCCTAGACAGGCCATAGGGCAGGGTGCTTGTAATTAAAAGGCTGGGCATGTACTTTTGAGTTTTACATGTCCTGGTAGTGAAAAACTCACAAATTCATGTTCTACTACTGGGAAACCTACCTTCCCCATTGAATTACATTGGGTAATTTTATTATATTTAATAAGTGCTAACCTTTGATTGGGAGCATAAAGGAAAGCCATATCTGGTGTCTGAGAAAGTGTAACTTTAAATCATCTTTAATGGTAAAGCCACAATTTTAAAAATTCCACTTTCAGAAAGTTGTCATTTTCTTGTCCCACCCATTTGGTGCAATGCAGCCTGTTCCTTGGACACATTACTAGATGTTAGTGGCAGTTGGCCTTTGTATATTCCTCCCAAATAACCACACAACAAAGGGATTAGGTGTGCCTGGAAGGGCTATCTCAGGCAGGATCGTTGGGCGAAGCTGGGCACAGCCCCACTCACACCTGTTAGGGGTCACGCTGCACCCTGCATTCTTTGCCGCTTACCCCATGGCTCCTTACTGAACCACGACCTTTCCATAGTACACCCTATGCCTGCACCTCTTCCTAAAATAATCAGCGTTGGTGGGTGGCAGGGGATACCAGTTCCCACTTCCTGGGAACATTGTATGCTCTTGTATTTGTAATTATTGTGCATTTATTGTGTGTGAGCCATCGTACTATGTTAGCGAATGTCTTGCTTCCTGAATGTGGCTCATGAACATTTGTGAGCCCTCGCTCATTGAATGAGTACCTTTATTGTGTGCGAGCCTTCGCCCTGTGTTAGCGAAGGTCTTGTTTCCTGCATGCAGTCTATGAATAAGGCAGGTAAAAAGCTACACCCATAACACTACCGTTTGCTTGGCTTTGCTGTTCCTCTTCTGAGCAGTCCTCCACGTGATACCGCTTACATGAATTTCCTCCTCCTAGACCTTTGCCTACACCCTCACCTTCCATCTTCTCTCTATGGCTCCTCTTCTCAACATCTGGCCGGAATTCGGACTTTCCTGCAAGAAAACATAGAATGCCACACATAGGTTATATGTACTTTGGTCTCTTCTACCACGCGCTGTACCATCTTAACGAACAGACAAGGCAAGTTATTGTTTATTATCATTGATCTCTCAGGCCTGCAGCATTTTGTTTCTTTTATTGCTACTTCCATGATTGTTTGGAGAAAATATAGCAAGTAATAACAATAAGAAGAAACTTGGGATTTTGCCATTGAGAACTGTGAAAGGAACAGTTTCTCACACATGAACAATTGGGAACAGTTGGTTTGGCGCTAAGCCTTGGAAGGTTGTAAAAAGAACAACTATTCGTTCAAAGGTGAGTCTATGTAATGTCAATGAGAAGAACCAATGTATGCACCTGTTATTGTTAATCAAAGAGGTTGTTGTGCTTTCTAATCCATTATCTCTTCTTCTAGTTGGTTACCCAGTTATAAGAGCCCAGTCCGTGATGCACTGCATCACCAGAAGGAGCACTATACCACCAGCAGGTCCCTCAGATATGCCCAGCAGAACCTGAAGACTTAGAGTTGCAGTTTTCCTTATCTCTCTTCCCATATTTTTCCTTCCCTGCCAGGACTCCCTCACCCAGAGTGCTGAGAAGTGTTTTAAGAGGTCCTGGTATCTGGCATTGCCCCTGCAGAATACCTGCCATTCAAGTGAGTGGTTGCAAATACACCTGGATAGGCTGAACGCTGTTCTCGCACAGATAGCTTCTCATTAGTCAGGCTGGAGCCAGTGCAGAGTGGAAGGAAATTCCAAGCAACCTGAAAGGGGAACCTCTAGAAATTTCTCCCACCTCAAAGAAGACTCATGGGATAACCCCAGGATGGAGCATCTTGCAAGCACTGATGCCAGCAGGCTGGACTACAGAAACACTATGCTTGAATCTCCAAACAACTCCTACACAGACCATCCAGAACACACTGCAAGACACTTACTCAACCTCCCATGCTGCACACACATCACACTGCACCTCAGGAAGCTCCCCATTCACAAGCACAGTCAATTGAAACTTCTCATGCACACATACTATCCCTACACAACACAGGACCAGTATACCTGAACAGTTGCATACACTTTCACCAACCCACCAGTCACTTGCGTTCTGCCTCACTTTCACTCACACACACTCCAACATCCACAAAAGCAAAATTGGAGGTTGTTTATTCTCCTATATTGCAGCCAAGACATGGAACAACCTCCCTCAACACGTTAGAGCCTCCTCCTCACTTCTTGAGTTCTGCAAGAAATTGAAGACCTGGCTCATTGTATAAGCACCTTGAAGACCACACACATACATCCCTGCCCAAGCACCTGTACACCCTCTCAGGTGATTAGTGTGCTATACAAATCAACATACCATACCATACCATACCATACCATGGATCACTGACATAATATCGAGGAAGAAAATATCGACCTGACAAAATATCGAGTTAAAAATATCGAATACCAAAATATCGACTCCCTATCTACAAACAGGTAAGTACAAAAATATCGAATCAAAAATATCGTTGTTAAAAATATAGTTAGTCAAAATATCGAATTTTTTAAATCTCTTAAAAGTAATGTAAAATTAATAAGATAATAAATATAATTAAGTAAAACATACTTAAAAATACTTAAATAACTTTCAAATTAATGAATAATTAATGTAAGTAAACAAAAAGAAACATACATTTTTATTTTTTAATACATACATATATTAACGTAATATTATTAAAAAATATTCAATATTTTTAACGTAGGATAGCGGGAGGGTAAACATTACTATTCCCACTCCAAAGAGTGCAACAGTAGGGAAAGCGTTGGATAGCGTAGGGGTAAAATTACTATTTCCACTCCAGTGAGTGCAAAAGTAGGGAAAACGTTGGATAGCGGGAGGGTAAAAATTACTATTCCCACTCCAAAGAGTGCAACAGTAGGGAAAGCATTGGATAGTGTAGGGGTAAAAATTACTATTCCTACTCCAGAGAGTGCAACAGTAGGGAAAGCGTTGGATAGCGGGAGGGTAAAAATTACTATTCCCACTCCAGTGAGTGCAACAGTAGGGAAAACGTTGGATAGCGGGAGGGTAAAAATTACTATTCCCACTCCAAAGAGTGCAACAGTAGGGAAAGCGTTGGATAGTGTAGGGGTAAAATTACTATTCCCACTCCAGAGAGTGCAACAGTAGGGAAAGCGTTGGATAGCGGGAGGGTAAAAATTACTATTCCCACTCCAGGGAGTGCAACAGTAGGGAAAGCGTTGGATAGCGTAGGGGTAAAAATTACTATTCCCACTCCAAAGAGTGCAACAGTAGGGAAAGCGTTGGATAGCGTAGGAGTAAAAATTACTATTCCCACTCCAGAGAGTGCAACAGTAGGGAAAACGTTGGATAGCGGGAGGGTAAAAATTACTATTCCCACTCCAAAGAGTGCAACAGTAGGGAAAGCGTTGGATAGTGTAGGGGTAAAAATTACTATTCCCACTCCAGTGAGTGCAACAGTAGGGAAAGTGCTGGATAACGGAGGGGTAAAATTACTATTCCCACTCCAGTGAGTGCAACAGTAGGAAAAGTGCTGGATTGCAGAGAAACAAAAATTACTAATAACATTTAAACAATAGAACGTTTTTTTAAATCATTAAAAAAAAACAATATTTAAAAAATATACATTTAAATATATTAAACATATAAATTAAACACATATTATAATATAAATTACATATAACAAAAAGCTACAAATATTATATAAAAGTAATAAATACATTTGAAAACAATAATTATTTAAAAGGAGCAAATATTAACAGAATTATATAAAACATAAATGTATTTATTTTGTTTCCTACCCTAGAACACCACACCAATAAAAAAACACTTAAAACGTGTTATTTGAATTTATTTCCATAATTAACATAATTAATAATCAATTAAAAAATATTATTAATAAAAAATAATAAACATTCATTAAATACACATGCTTTAACACTATAATATCCACAACACACTGTAGGGAAAGCGTTGGATAGCGGGAGGGTAAAAATTACTATTCCCACTCCAGTGAGTGCAACAGTAGGGAAAACGTTGGATAGCGGGAGGGTAAAAATTACTATTCCCACTCCAAAGAGTGCAACAGTAGGGAAAGCGTTGGATAGTGTAGGGGTACAAATTACTATTCCCACTCCAGAGAGTGCAACAGTAGGGAAAGCGTTGGATAGCGGGAGGGTAAAAATTACTATTCCCACTCCAGGGAGTGCAACAGTAGGGAAAGCGTTGGATAGCGTAGGGGTAAAAATTACTATTCCCACTCCAAAGAGTGCAACAGTAGGGAAAGCGTTGGATAGCGTAGGAGTAAAAATTACTATTCCCACTCCAAAGAGTGCAACAGTAGGGAAAGCGTTGGATAGTGTAGGGGTAAAAATTACTATTCCCACTCCAGAGTGCAACAGTAGGGAAAGCGTTGGATAGCGGGAGGGTAAAAATTACTATTCCCACTCCAGTGAGTGCAACAGTAGGGAAAGCGTTGGATAGCGTAGGGGTAAAAATTACTATTCCCACTACAAAGAGTGCAACAGTAGGGAAAGTAATATTTTAATATTTTAATAACAATTATTTAATTATCAATACTAATAAACATTATTATTAAAATTAATTACCAATTACAAAATATTTAATAATTAATTAATTATAAATACCAATACAATTTATTTATTAAAAATTATTTACCTATTAATAATTAATTAACAACCAATTAATATTCAATACCAAAAATTTATAAATAATAAAAAAATACCAATTAATAATTAATTAACAGTAAATTAATTATCAAAACAAAAAATTATTTTCAATAATTAATTATTTACAATTAAATTACTTCCCACCATATCCCCCTATCAACCCACAGCCCGCTATAAATAATAAATTAATAGAATTAACATAATTATCAATTAATCAATTAATAAAATTAATTACCAATTAATAATTAATTAACAAATGAATTATCAAAACAAAAAAATATTTTCAATAATGAATTATTTACAATTAAATTACTTCCCACCATATCCCCATATCAACCCACAACCCGCTACAAATAATAAATTAATAGAATTAACATAATTATCAATTAATCAATTAATAAAAATTAATTACCAATTAATAAAAATTGATTACCAATTAATAAAAATGTATTACCAATTAATAATTAATTAACAATAAATTAATTATCAATACCAATAAATAAAAATAAATATTTACTTAATTACAATTAAATTACTTCCCACCCTATTCCCTATAAACCCACAACCCGCTACGGAATTAAATGAAGCAAAAATTAAATAACATAAAAATCATTGCTTTAAAAAAATTAAACATACATTACAAAAACGAATATAAACTTTTAACACATATACTAACATACAAAACACTTTGAAAAATTCGATATTATTAAAAATTCGATATTTTTTAATGCCTATATTTTGTACTTAGATATTTTGACAATCGATATTACTTACCTTAATTTCGATATTTTTAATGACTATATTATGTCCATTCGATATTATGTCCATTCTATATTTTGGATTCGATATTCTGTCCATTCGATATTTTTATTTCGATATTATGTCTATTTACCCATACCATACCATACCATAACATAACATAAAATAACATCACATAACTTAACATAACATTACATAACTTAACATATAACAAAAAGTGAACTCTCAGATCCACTCCTCGGTTCGCTCCTGGACCTGGGGAGGAACTCTCAGAGGACTGCCTGATGCTTTTTCCTCCTGTGTACTTCAGAGGGACTTCTTTGCTACACCAAGAAGGACTACTCTGCCGCCTGAAGCCTGCTCTGTGCCCCAGAGGTCTGGCCTGGTCCTTGAGCCTTTCTCTTCACCTTGAATACAGGACTTCCAGAAGTGACTTGATGGGCTAGTTGGCTGGCCTCCTGGGACAAAAAGGGCTCCAACCATCTTGAACCTGCACCTGGCCCTGCCCGAGTGAGTCCTGACCCTCCAAGTGGTGCCTCTCCAGTCCATAACCCTTGGAAGTGGTGCTAAAGTTGCCCAGATAGCCAAAATCCAAAACATGGGACTTAAAACATTTTTGGCTAAAAGTGCTCTGAGAACCGAAAGGAGACTGGGACCTACCTGCTCGTCAATCTGCCCAAGGTGCATCGCCAGGCTTGCTGACTTCCCGGCAGCTCCTGCTACATTCCTTTCCAAAGCATCAAATCCTGTCCAACGGTCCTTGGTGGAATGGGTGTCTGGCCTTGTGGAGCCCTTGTCAAATACAGCCTGCAGCTTTGTCCCGCTGGAGATTTTCAACTTCCAAAAAAGAGACTGAGGGGTCGATTCCGATCTCGGCCGGTAGGGCACCGAATCGGATTCGGCTTAACCGGATCCGATTCGGAGCCCTATTTCCCGACCGATTCGTACGTGCGTCCGGGCGAGCGAGTACGATGCGAGCGCTCGCGAAATCACCGACCGACTCGTTCGCGGGACCCGACCGCTCCGACCGACTCGCACGGACACGACTCGCACCGCGCAATGGAGACGTTCCATGGCCGGGTAAGTACGATGCGCACCTCGAGCAGTCCGACCGACTCGCGCAGTCCGGCTCCAAAGATCTGTCGGAGCCGCACTTTGGGGGTCCGTGTTGGACCCCCCCTGTACGCATATCCGCGCGAGTCGCACACAGGGGGGACCCATGGGTCCCCCCTACCTCTGCATGTACGGCGCGAGTCGCTTCGACGCGTACCCACTGTAGGGGGCGCCCTTGTTCACCTCGCACCCATTGAGTGAATGGGAGCCCGCGTACGCGTTGTACGACTGGCTCCCATTGACTTCAATGGGAGTCCGACCGAATCGAGTCCGATAGCATACGGACACATCGTACTCGTTCGGTCGGACTGCTAGGGTCCGATTCGGTCAGAAATCTCTCCGGGTCCGGCTCGGTCGGGGAGATTTCCGGCCTGAATCGGAATCGGCCCCTAAGTCTGAATCGTCACTGCGATGTCATTCAGTGGCTCTTCAATGAGAGGATGTTGATATCATGAGTGTGGAAACCTTGGCCAGATGGGTCATGTATGCATTGAAGAGTGTGTGTTGAAGTGAGTGCAGCTGAGGGAAGATCCTTGAGGCACTCCTCAGATGAATTTGCGGGTTACTGAAGAATAAAATGCAAGGCTGACAGCTTGTGATCTATCTGTTGAGAAAGTTCAGATCCAGCAGAGAGCGGGTCCTTGGATGCTAATCTCTTTCTGATGAGAATGGGATGTGAGACCTTGTCAAATACTGAAGAGAGGTTGAGGAGAATGAGGACTGTCGTTTCTCCTCTGTCTAGGATCATGCAGATGTCATCTGTGTCTCCTCTGTCTACGATCATGCAGATGTAAACGTGTCTGCGATGAGTGCTGTTTCTGTTCTCCACCAGCCCCTAAACCTAAAATTAAAAGCTTGGGAGTCTGGTTGGATAGGTCTCTCAAATTCGACCAACAAGCAGTAAAGTTAGCAGCTACCTGCTTTGGCATCCTCAGATTGATTCAGAAAATCCTACCACTTCTTCCGATGCCAGCAAGGAGAGTCATGGTCCAAGCATTGGTTCTCGGCCGCCTGAATTATGGGAATTCCCTCTACCTTGGTGCCCCTAAATCCACCATAAGGAAACTTCTGGCTGTGCAGAATTGCGCAGCCAGGCTGCTACTCAATACCCCTAAAACTCATTCTGCCAAGCCCGCCCTTAAAACACTACATTGGTTGCCAATAAACGAACGCATAATTTTCAAATCATTATGTATAGCTCACAAGACCCTCTGGGGGAAAGGTCCCACAATTAACCATCCCCTTATCACCTTCTATCGCCCCCTGAGATGTCTTCGTTCAGCCAATCTGTTCTTAGCATCAGTCCCCAAAATTAAAAGGGCCCGCTCCGGAGGCCGCTCCTTCTCATACAATACAGCCAGAATGTGAAATACCCTTCCTTTTCATCTTTGCTCAATTGCTCATCACTTTCTTTCCCCAAGCTATTGAAGACCTGGCTGTTTCAGAATACGATCTAGAACTCCTGCCGTCATCTGCCTGTCGTCACTAGCGCTGGGATGCCTGCGGGTAGCTACGCGCTCAACAAATGTTAAATAATAATAATAATAATTAGGCCTGAATCAGGACTGGGTGGTGTCTAGGAGCCGGTGGTTGCTGAGGTGGTCAGTAAGGCGTGAGTGATTAGTTTCTATAAGATCTTTGCCAGGTATCATAGGAGGGAGATGGGTCTGTAGTTGGAAGAAATGGCTAGGTCAGAGGATGTTTTTCATTAGCAGGAGCACGGTGGTGGTATGTTTCCAGGTGTCCAGGAATATGGCTGAGTCAATGGAGGTGTTGAGGATGGGTGTTAGTGATTCTCTGATCGGCAGGAGTCCTTTGGTGAAGGCGTGGTGGGGGTAAGGGTCTGATGGAGCCCCCAAGTGGATCGTCTTCATGGCATCAGCAATTTTAACTTTGATGATGGCAGTCCACAAAGTCAGGGTTCATTCATTGGCTGTGATGGGACGTTGAGTTGCAACAGTGATGGGGTCCGGTTGAGGGTCAGTGTTGCTGTATATGGATGTGGTTTCAATATGAAAGAATTCTGAGAGCTTGTTTCAATGATCTTGTGAGGCGGTGATGTTGCTGGAGGTGGCAGAAGGAGCAGTGATAATGGCGAAGATCTCTTTGCTGCTGTCAGTGCTGACGCAAAAGCTATCAGCAATATTTCTTCACTTGGTGTTCCGTATCTGCTGGAGCTTGCATCTTAGGGCTGATTTGAAGATGTCTTTATCTGTGGTATCTTGCACACAAGTTGCTTGCAATGGCATTGTGTCAGCATGAGTTCCTCTGTGTACTAGCTGACCTATAGTTGGGCTCTTGCCATTGTGTAGCGCTTGAGGGGAGCCAGGGTGTTGGTGCATGCGGTGATCCAGCTTTTGAGGTTTTTGATGGCTTTCAGCAAGTTGTTGGTGCACTCGGGCTGCTGCACGGAGGGGGCATAAGCCCACTCCTTTTCTGAGATGCTTTTCCAAGCGGCACGTCATTCCAGTAGTGGTAGGTCTGAGATGGTGTATGCTGAAACTGATGAGGGTGTGGTCTATCCAGGTCATAGTTACTGACTTGTTGACTGTTTAATCACGCTACTCCTTGCCCGCACTCTATCCTGCTGCTGCAAACCCACCTTACACCAAAAGTGAATTTGGGCTCTCATAACTTTTTTAAAACACTTGTGCACTTTACTAGCATCGTCTTTTAACTTCACTTTGCCTGCAACTTGCCTCATTCCAATTAGCTCAAGAGGAACCAATCGGAAGACGTGCCAGGAGGAGCCTGTTAGAGCTCCCCAGTTACTTAATGAAGGCTGTGGTGTGGACGCACCGGCTTCATTAATCACTCTGCTGCTTGCCCATGCTCTATCCTACTGCTGCGGCCCACCTTCTGCTGAAATTGAGTTTGGGCTTATGTTTCTGTTTAAAACACATGCACTTTACTAGCGTCATCTTTTAACATCACTTTACCTGCAACTTGCCTCATTCCAATTAGCTCAGGAGGAACCAATCGAAAGACGTGCCTGGACGAGACTGTCACAGCTCCCCAGATACTGATTGGCTCAGGAGGAACCAACTGAAAGACATGAAGGGAGGAGCCAATTAGAGCTCCCTGGTCACTTATTGAAGACTGCAGCACGGACGTGTGCTGCGGGCGCACTACTGGTGTGCCAAAGGCAAGCCTGTCTGCACCTGGACAGCGCCAGGGGCCAGGCACCCTGCCACTTCTAGCTTCCGCAGGTTAACTTACTCTTTCCCCAAACTTTCTGCATTCAGGGACTCCTCACAGCTCTGTAGCTCGCATGTGTGGGCCCCAGAGGAGCCAATGTTCAGTTGCAGGACCTGTAGATTCAGGACCTGCCCGTCTGAGTTGACTAATGGGTCACCCTTGCAGACCCCCCAGACATTTAAGACCCCTTCCAGGTCCATGAAATATAAGCTTTACGGCCTTAACTGCCGTTCCTTGGTTAAACACCATGCCAATATTTATAATTTTATAATTGTATTCGCAACAACTCTCCAGAAGCTCTATTTATCACAGAGACTTGGCTGGGCCACTCCTCAGTTGCAGAACCCGCCTTGATGCTGCCTTCTGGTTGCTACCTAAAGAACATCAACAGAACTAGTGGCAGAGAAGGCAGTATCACAGTGAATTATAAAAACATGTACATCTGTAGTCTGTCTCAATGTACCATCACAGACTGCGAAAGTGCTCTCTATAAAATTTCTTTGACTAAAAACGTTACCTTTTCAGGCCTCCGGCCTTTCCAAATTCTTCAGGGAGGCATTGACTAATTATTTTGTACCTTTGTTCATCAAATTAGCAAATTTCAACATCCTCGGGAACCTCAGTCTCCATCTGCAGGCCATTAAGGACAGCAACGTCAAAAATTCTATTGACAACCTTGCTGCTATGCAGTTAACACAACTTGTTGTAAGTGCCACACATTCTGCTGGTCACATTCTTGACCGTTTTTTTCCCAAATCTTTGCTCCTTACAGGTTGCCCCACCCCTACCTATGCTCTGAACCAACCATTTTATGATCCCCCTGTCTATTCGCAAGACGACTACACCAGTCCCTGAACGAATTCTCAAACACCAATGGCAAAAGCTTGATCTTCTAAAATGTGGCCATTTTGTCCAAGCCAGTGACCCTCAGCAGCCCCCTAATGCTAAGACTGCAAATAGCTTTGGTCTACCTCCATCTTAGACGTTGTTATTCCAGTCAGAAAAGTCTCTGCGAAGAAGAGATTCTCTGCCCCCTGGTTCAATGAGACCATTATTTCTGTCAAAAAGCACCTCAAGGCCTTAGAACACTCCTAGAGAAAGCATATGACCCTACGCAAAAAGTTCTTTTCAAGTCAGCTATCAAATCTTATCACAAACTCATCATGAAATCTAGGACAGAACATTATGCTCATAATATTAGTAGCAGTAACAACCGTGCTAAAGATATTTTGACCCTCTTGAAACCAGTGCTCTCAGTTGACCCTATCAAAGTCTCTAGTGCACACTGCAACTAATTTGCAGACTACTTTATAAATAAGATAAAGGACTTCTACTCGCAATTTCCCCCCTGTTGTGAGGTCTGAGGTTGAGACTCTGGCAGTGGACAGCTCTTCTGCAGTCCTGCTCAGCTTGCTGCCCCCTCTATGTCCGCATTTCTTTCAAACTCTTTGCAGTCAAGTGAAATCCGGCTCATCTGAAGATCCATTCAAACCAGACATTTTCATTAAACTTCAGGTCCAGCTTCTTCCTCCCTGCCTAGAACTGGTCAACATTTCTCTGTGCACCACTTCTGTGCCCTGCTCATGAAAGCAAGCTAAAGTTCCTCCCCTCCTTAAGAAACCATCTTTGGACACCTCTATGCCTGAAAACCTCTGTCCCATTTCCCTCCTGCCCTTTCTTGTAAAGGTTATGGAGTGATATGTCAATAGCATTCTAACTAGATTCCTAGAAGATAATTGCATCCTGGACGTATCTCAAACTGGCTTCCGGCCTCCGCACAGCACAGAATCTGAACTCCTTGCTGTGTCCGAGCATCTTCTCAGTGCCTTGGATGAAGGCAAATCCTCAGCCCTGATCCTGCTCGACTTGAGCACCGCATTTGATACGGTGTCGCAACAAATCCTACAAGAGGGCTTGTGGGACATTGGCATAGGAGGTGCTTCTCTCTTCTGTTTTGCCTCATTCCTTTCTGAGTGCTCCTTTCAGGTCACCTCTTTCCTGTATGGCTCTAAACCCCATGCATTACAGTAAGGAATTCCTCAGGGCTCGTCATTAAGCTCTACTTTGTCCAACATATACATCCAGCCTTTAGCTCAGGTTGTGGAATGTTCAAGGCTTACGCTGGTATCATATACAGATGATACTCAGTTTGTACTTTCAATCTCAATCCATCGCAAGACATGGTCAACTTACCAAAAGGTATGCTTGCGGTGGCACAGTGGATGAATTACAACTGTCTATGCCTCAATGCTAACAAGACCGAGATTCTCCTCCTAGGCAAACAAGCTCTTTCCTGGGATGATGACTAGTGGCCTTCTTCCCTCAGGCCTCCTCCCAAACCTAAGTCCTCCATCAAAAACCTAGGAGTTTGCAAGGATGTTTAACCTGGCAACTTTTGGCATGGCTTCCCCTGTCTTTTTGCTTCTGACCTCCTGTTTTTGAATGTGTGATGAACTTCGTTTTGCTGGGTTTAGGACCATAAACTTTTTACTACTGCTGACCAGTGCTAAAGTGCATGTGCTCTGTGTCTAAAATGTAATGGCATTTGATTTCTACATGATTGGCATATTTGATTCACTGATAAATACCTAGTATAGTGCACTGCATGTGCCAAGGGCCTCTACATCAAATGCTAATAGTGGGCCTGCAGCACTGATTATGCCACCAACATGAGTAGCCCTTCAAACCTGTCTCAGGCGTGCCACTGCAGAGCCTGTGTGTGCAGTTTTTAACTGCGATGTCGATGTGGCAAGTTCATCTACTTCCCAGGCCCAAATCTTCCCTTTTACTACATGTAAGGCACCCCTAAAGTAGGCCCCAGGTAGCCCCATGTGCAGGGCGTAATGTATTTAAAAGGTAGGACATGTATTTTTGAGTTTACATGTCTTGGTAGTGAAAAACTGCTAAATACATTATTCACTACAGCAAGGCCTATCTCTCCCATAGGTTAAAATTAGAGCTGCCCTGAACACTTTACAAGTGTATCTTCCCATTGGGAGCAGATAGAAAACTGGAGCTTGGTGTCTCTGGATTCACAATTTAAAAACAGATCATTTAGTGAACTTGGTTTTTAAATTGGAGGTCTGAAAATATCACTTTTAGAAAGTTGGCATTTTCTTACTTTAACCATTCTGTGCCTCTGCCTGTCTCTACAATACATGTATGGGTTGGATGACAGTTGGGCTTTGTGAATTCACTCTAGAGACAAGGGGAGCTAAGGTGTGCCTTGAATAGGGCTTTGCTTGTCCCCACACAAAGAGCTGCATACCCCCCTGTAGTGTATCTGGAGCCAGGGCCAGGAAGGGCAGGGTCTTGTGCACTACAAAGACCTTTCCTTGAAGTCTCCCTACTTCAAAGGCTAACATGGGTTTAAATACTCAACCTCTGACACCATATACTCAGAACACTTCTGCGCTGAAGACATTCTGCCAGGAAGAAGAGCTGGTGTGCTGTCAGGAGGGAATGCCACTTTGCTGCTTGCTTTGCTGTGTTGGCCTGAAGCCTGCTGCTTCTTGCCTGGGAGTGAGAGTAATGGACTTCACTCTCTGCATCCTGATTTCTAAAGGTTTTCTATGGGCTTGACTGAGCTTGTTTCCTGTTGCTGAAGTTCCAGGGACATCAAAGGCTTCACCTACTTCTTGCAACCAGCACCTGGCCTACCAAGTGGTAGCAAATCCAGTCCTGGGCCCTTGGAGGTGAATTTGGTTCTGCAAACCAAGAAAATCAATGCCTTGACACCGAGCGTCAGTTGAAACCAGTGCCTTTCAGTGAAATCGATGCCTCACCGCTACATGCACCAAAGCCTTGGACACCGCTTGCTGAGCATGCGACGCCACAACTGTGACTTCAACATAGCACCGACCTTGTCTACGAAGAACCGCAACACGAGAGTCTCGACACCACTCCACCGATGTCTATCTTGCTCTATCCTGACTCCAACACCACCCGGCCCAGCGAGACTTCCGATCGATGCAGAGCCTTGGGCCCAGGGGCTTCACTCTGTTGATGAGGAATTGATGCTCCGTGCTCTTGACATTGACACCGGCTCCACGCCACATCACCTTCTGGAACCGAGGTCTTGCACCCACAACCGATGCATCACCTCCTCTGTGTAACGCATCATCCCGTAGAAGCAAAAGCTTCAATGATCCTGCACCACCTTAAGGAACCGACGCCTCACCTGCAACTGCGACCTCTCATCTCCACTGAGCGACGTCGCATCTTGGCTCTAAACGCCATGTCCTTGGTTTCTGATGCCGCATCTTTGGTTTTCGATGCCGTCAAGGTACTGAGCGTAACCAGATAGCCCCAGTGGGAGCTATAGACTTTTAAGCACTGCATTGGTGATTAGAAATACATATCTTGACTTGTGTATGTTGGAGTTTGGTTGGTTTGGTCTTGTTTTACTCCGACAAATACTGGCTATTGTTCTAGACTGGTGTGGAGTACTTTTGTGGTGTTTCCACTGTGTTACTGTGTGTGTGTGTCTGTGTGCGTGTTTGTGTGTGTGTGTGAGTGTGCATAAATACTTTACACATTGCCTCTTTAATTTAACCTGACTGTTCTGTGCCAACCTACCAGAGGGTGAGCCAAGATACACTTTTAGTGTGTACTTGGACAGGGTGCATACCTCTGCCAACTGGAGACCCCATTTCTAACAATTGACAACATCCTGGCCTTTGAGTTTCAAGCTAAATCAGTTTTTGGCACCTGCTTTGGACTCTTGAGAAGCCTTAAACCAATCCTGGGCCTTTTTGACACATGTACCATTCAAGCCATCTTTCAGGCAGTCATCATGTCCCGGCTAGACTATTGTAACATTTCACAACTAGAAGCTAATAAATCCAGCTAGCCAGGGCCGGACTGGCTACCGGGCCTTTCTAAGTAAAGAATGGAAAACCATGCTTTAAAACCATTTGTTTTGCTTTCTTTACTTAGAAGCAAATACAGGTCCCCATCACCATAAATCAGCCCCCACTGCAGTAAAATCGGGCCCCAGCTTGGCAGCCAACCAAAACGCCCAGTAACCAGTCCGGCCCTGCAGCTAGCCCAAAATGCAGCTGCTAGGCTGCTTTTCTCCCTTCCAAAGTTCTGTTCTGCCTCTGGTCTTCTGCACAGGTTGCACTGGCTCCCTGTGGATAAGCATGTTCATTTTCTGCATCGCCCACAAGATTCTTTACTACCAGGGGGCCCGATCCTGAGCCATTTTATTTCATCCTACTGGCCCACATGCTCTCTGCATCCTGCCTACCTCACCTGGCCAATATTCCTCGAGTCAGGAGAGTGAGAGCGGGGGGACGATCCTTCCGTGCCCTGTCCCCTTCTCTTTGGAATGTACTTCCTTTCTCTATCAGCAACATCGAAAACCAACTACTTTTAAGGAAATCTCTCATGGCCTTTCTCCATCTAGCTTCTCTCGTCCATCCTTTGGGGTGTTGGCAGTTGCAGTTGTGTGTTCTTTAGGTCTAGCACATGGAAGCCCCATTGTTGATGCAGGTATGAGCTTTACAACTCCTATAACATATCATACCATACTATACCATACCATAACATAAAATCACATAACATAACATCACTGTGATGTTGCTGATTGAAGAGAAAAACGTGTCCAATAGGTGTCCAGCAGTGTGGGCGGGTTAGGTAATATGCCGTCTATCTATCTATCTATCTATCTATCTATCTATCTATCTATCTATCTATCTATCTATCTCTCTGTCTGTCTGTCTGTCTGTCTGTCTGTCCGTCCGTCCGACCGTCCGTCCGTCCATCTGTCTGTCTTTGCTCATAGCCACTCCAAAAAGCATCATGCCACTGAAGGCTAAAGCCTAAATAATCCTAGCCCATTATCTTCAATCATCAGAGTAGCAAAACAAGTACAACTTGAAGGCCTTTTTGAAGATAAGGTGGCTTTCATGTTAATAAAGAGTGTTCCAAAATGTGGGTCTTAGATAATAGAGTGGTGTCATCTATGGCCTACAACTTTTTTTGTTTTAATGTAGGCACCTGAAAGAATAACTGGCTGCTACACCTGAGTGTCTGCTGCAAATAATATTTGCTAAAGCGATCCTTGAGGGCTTAGTTGTGTAATCATAGAAGGATTTATGCATGATACAATCTGCTTGAATCTTAATTATTTGTATTAATGGGAGTCAATGAATGAATGAATTGAATTTATTAGTGTGGTTACTTAAAACCATTACAAAATACGTTAAAAACTTTAGTAGATCAGAAAATAAATATATGCACAGGGCGTTATTAAAATCAGTTCTTCTTTTGTATGACACAAAAGGCATAGGGACAGTATTTAAAACTGAAAAATCCCCGAGATGAGTCGCTTATTCAGTGATAGCCGGGCCTCCAGAATGGTGACCCTGGTGTTTAGAGGCCGCCAGACTGTTCGTCGCACTCTGTCTGTGGAGACTTGTCCTTCATAATTGTGCGAGTGTGATAAACAAAGTTCCCAAAATTGGCCATGTGCTTCACAATGTCCAAAGTATAGAGCTGTTGGACAGCCTCCTTTGCTGTATGGGTGCCCAGTTGAAGGAGAATGGGTATTAGATGGATTCCGCGAACTAGCCACAAGGCAGGGCAGCAAAGTAAGATGTGTGCCAGGGACTCTCTTTTGTAGTTGCAGAGGCGACACTCCGTAATGCCCAGCCGTGCTTTCCCTGTTGGATATAATTCTTTTAAGGGGAGCGGATGTAGTCTAGCTGCTATGATCCAATATAGAGCTTGTCTCCCCACGGGCTGCATGAGGTGGGGTTTGTGAAAAAGCAAAATGTGGGGAAGACTTTGGGTTTCATGAAAGTCTCTGGCTGCCAAGGATTCCATGTCCAGACTGAGAGAGAGTAGGCATAGTTGCTTTTTATTATTTTTTGATGGTAGTGTAGTTGATTATACTAGGATCCCAGTTCTCTATCGCAAGTTGCAGAAGATCATTGGCTATAGCAAGGCAGGCAAACCAAGGGTTACTCGGTTGTAGAATAATGGATTTTATAACGGCCTTCATGGTGTTCTACGGAGCCGTCGTTGTTAAATAAAAGTATTTCGTCAAGGCAGCCAGCGCTTCTAGTTTTTGTTGGTTAAGATCGAATTCAAGGCAAATCAAGATGTTTCTAGTACAGGCTGGTAAATGAAATATCTTTTTATATGCTGTTCAGTGAATTTTTTCCAAGTCCTGTGCGAGCCTCCCTGGAAATGCCTGTTGATCGTAATTAAGGACCGGTAGTAATTCAGCCCTCAATACTCTTCGAATGGGCGTAGTTGTTGGACTATCTAAGATGGCATATAATTTACAGAGGGCATGGGTGACCATCTTTCCTTTCTGCCGCAGTTTGTGGGGTGGACACGTGGGTGGCCCGTTTTGCAGAACCAGGCCCCAAGATAGTTGTAGGTTTGTTCACAGTCCAAAATCAGGGGACCCAATCTCCATTTTCCGAGTTTTTTCTTCGGGTAGTGGCCAAAAATTACTATTTTGGACTTGCTTGAGTTAGCGACCAGATTGTTTTCGGCGTTATATTCAGAGAGGGCGGTGAGTACTTTTTGAAGTCCTATTTTGGTGTGATCCAAAAGAACAAGGTCGTCGGCATATTGCAACAACTGGATCTTTATATGACCGATCTTAGGAGTAGCTAAAGTAGCTCCGTGCAATGCTCGACCCATGTCGGCGGTGTACAAATTGAAAAGCATCGGTTCCAGGACGCATCCCTGCTTTAGCCCCTGATCTGTGGCAATTTTCTCTGTGGCAGACTCCCTGGAAAGTTTGACCCTTACCCAGGTTCGAGCGTACAGTGATCTAATGGCTTGTAGTAGTGACAGGCTGATGTTCCAGCGTGCCAATTTCTGCCATAGGATGGTACGGTTTACCCCATAGAAGGCTGCTGTGTAATCAATGAAACAGGCGAAGAGCGGCGGGGAGCGATGGGCCACCGCTTGTTGGACTAAATATGACAGGGCAGTGATGTTCTCTACGGTAAAGCTCCCTGGTCTGAACCCGGTCTGGTAAAAGGGCAAAAGACCTTCGGTGCAGACCCAGTCAACTAGTTCCTGCAATAGTGTACTTGCATAGGCCTTACCCTCAATGTCCAGCAGGTCAATTATCCGGTAGTTCCTGGGGTCAGTGTTTGGCCCTTTTTTGTATATTGGTTGCAACACTGAGCCCCTCCAGGAATCTGGGACGTCCTCCAAAAGCCTACATTCTGCGTATAGCTGTGCAAGATTGTGGGACCAAAAGTCCATGTCCTCCCTAAAGAAGGAGCCGGGCAATCCGTTGAGGCTGGGCGCTCCATTATGGCGAATCTTTTTTATGGCGGTTCGAACTACGGCCTTGCCTGGGAAAGTTAAGTCGGCTCGGGATCCGATGGGCTCTGCTGTGATGTTGTCCACTCCCTCCATGGTACTGTGGCACTATTTAGAGAAGATGCTTTCAAGTCGACAGTGTACAGGGATTTCACGTGAGCTACCCAAGTGTCCGCATGGAAGTGAGTTCTCTCTGTTGGAAGACCCGTGGATTAGATTATTTAGATATTGCCAGAATTCCTGGGACTTGCACGGAGCCAACAGCACAAAGATCTTCAGCCATTTTGCCTCTGTGGATTCACGTTTTGCCTCCCAAACCTGTTGGGAGTGTATCTTTGCTGCTAATTGCAGTTGCTTTTTGGCAGACTCGGATCCAGTTTTTTGGTATTCCCTTTGTTTGGTGTTCACATTCACCATCAACCCTGCACATTGCTTGATTGCTGGGACTTGACCCAGGGTGTGTGTTGGATTATTTATAATTCTGATGGTGGTGCTCCCTCGGAGCAACGAAGCTAGCTTGTATGCAAGTTTATCCCATTCGCCTATGAGACCCCACTTGTTTGTGCTGGTCTGCCAGCCAGTCCATATCGATTTCCATGAGTCAAATTTGTTACTTGCCATCTGCCCCCATTTATTTCTTCTAAGGAGTCTGTGCTGTTCTACACCCTTAGACGCTCCAATGGGGCAGAGGATATGACGGGGTTCCGCTGTAGTAGTTAAATGCAGCAGTAAGGCGGCATGATCGCTTTCGCTCCATGGGAGTACTGCATAATTAAGCATGTGTTTTCGTAGCCTCTCACTTAGTAAGATATAATCTATAGTAGTCTGATTGTTGTAAGTAGGAGCGCAGATTACCCCTGGCTTAGACACTGTAAAATTGTAAAAGAATGAGTAGTTACCAAATTATATGTCAGAAGGAGGTCATTAAATCTCCCAGTACTCCCAGATGTGTTGCCATCAGATGACTGCTCTCCTATATTGTGCGTATTGAAGTCCCCAAGAATGATGGATTCCATGGATGCGAAATGTGTGAGCAGGGTTTCAATCTGTGTAATCATCTGGGTGAGCTTATCCTTGGTTTCTTGGGCACAAATTAAATCGGCCCCTTCATGGAATGTAATCGCCGATGGGCTTTGCAGAACCTTGACCATCCCTGCGACATTCCATGTCATGATGCTTAATGGTTGGGCGCTAACTGATGTGGGTTTATACTGGACAGACCCATTACTTAGAAAGGGTCTGGGTTTTGACGGCCAAGGCGCCTTACTTGATGGGGGCCTGATTTTTGTCGGCCAAGTTGGAAGCAACCCAGCCTCAATAGGCCGAATTTGGGGAGGGTGGAGCGCAAAAGGAGGAGAAGGTTTTGAAGAAGGAAGTGACCTGTCTCCCCCCACACGAACCATCAACCCTGCACTGGATGTTCATATTTGCTTGTTCGAGGGTGCCTTCCCCTCGGCGAATCCCCCTCATTATGCTAACCGTGGGCGTATTCTTTGTGGGTGCCTGTAAAATGAATGGATACTTCTCGTGCTCCAGCCTCCGAATGTCGATTCCCCATTCTACAAATTGTTCTTTTTCCATATAAACGCTTGCAGCCATATCCGGGTTGGCCCAAGTTACAATGGTTTGTTCCTTCCCCGATTGTGAGGGCAAGGGGACAAATTTCACTCTGGCGATTTCCCTGCTTGTAATATGGGACAATGTCTGTGTGTGTTGAAGGAGTGTCAGAATGTTTGTTCTATTAAGAGTGTCAAGGTTGCCCTTCGAGATGTACAACAGATTCATGCTCGTATTTGCCGAGTAGCCTCCCCCTGGCACTAGCGTATTTGGCCTGAAGATGCAGTCGTTGTGGAGAGGCCTTTGAGTTGTTAAAGTTTTGTCAGCGTGGTCCAACGTAAACTGAGAAACTTGCGGGAGGCCTACGAGGCCCACTTCAGTCACTTGATATGATCTTGTAGGTTCTGTTCTCAAGGGGGTGGCATTAGCCTGATAAGGCTGTGATGTTGATTTTCCATTAAAGTGGCACAGGCTTTTTGTTTAGTTTTTCCATGCCAGGTAACACTCTGAGTTCTGATGGGGCATGGAGGCCGGATTGAGGCCAGGTAGTGACGGTATTCCCAATCGAATGGCCTCCCCCTCGGTCAACCCCCGCCACACTGGTCTCCCTATCGTTGTTTGGAGTTGGGCTGGAGGGCGCAGGTGGAGAGTGCTGGGGCAGTGTTGGATCACGCCCTGCTGGGTAATACCTTTTGTTGACCTTCCCTGAATCACTGTACAATATGTGCTGTTCTTTGGCTTGAGCAATTGTGGACCATGAGTGGGCCTTGTGACCGATAGATGTTCCAGACTTTGTGAGCACAGCCTGTGTTGCTAAGTCCCCGGGCGTGTTGCTCCCCGTCTGCCTGGGGAGTTCCCCTATGATGGACTGCGCATTTGAGGTTATAATGATTGTTTGCGTAGCCGAGGGAACTGGTACTGATGGAAGTTTAATATGGGGATTCTTGCAGAATATGGGGAAAAGAGGTTGATTGTTTTTAGATTCAATTGCCTGCATTGCTGATTTTTTTTTGTTCCAAGGCTATTAAGTTTTGCTGGGGGTTTATTGAAAGTAGACTCTTGGCGTGCTTTTTTAGTTTTTTAAGACGTTTCTTCTCCCTCCTTGTTCTCGGCAGGGCTGGCTGAGACACTTCCAGCGTACATAAGGCCCCTATTGTGTTGGGGGCGAGGTCCGCTGTGTAGTTGCTCCCTCTTGTCGTACCCTCTAGGTATGAAGGGGGTAACGGCCGGGTTACTATACTTATTGGCAATTGGTGGAGTTAAATTGATTCTGGGTCTACGTCCCTGGCCACTGCAATGAGGTCCTTTCCGCTCTTCTCCGGGCTCGCGGGGTCTGAGTGTATTCTAATGCTGAGTTTTAATTCCTCCACCAGCCAGGAAAGTACCGTCGGTAGCGATGCCAATTTGTCAATTAGATCTGGGCACAGGCATTCGGGAGAAGCAGATTAAAGGGTTGGGTTGCTACTGGTTGCAGCCAGTTTATCAATTTTCATGGCCATTTCGGCCATTTTTGTTGCCATGGCTTGGAGGGTGTCCATTTGTAATTTGAGCTTGTCCGATTGCCATGTTAGGGCGTTAATGACAGTGGAGAGGGAAGTACTGACTGACCTTAACAGATTGTCCTGCGCACATGAGAGTTCAAATGGCAAAAGCGATGGTGATCTGTGTAGAGAGTCACTTGGCTCGGGCTCAGGCTCAAAGAAGGAGCCTATGGTGATACATGATCCATCCTAACTCTAATGAGTGGTTGCGACCTGCAACAATGCAGCGGTGGCCATGTCTTTTTTTGGGGTATGGAAGTTGTCAGTCGGGTTGTTGGACTTTTATATGGACTACCAGTGTCATCCAGTAACCCCCCGGCTATAGCAGCAACCAGGCCTCCTTCCAAACTGGTGGTGCGTAGTTTGATGTATGGACGTCGAATAGGGCTGGGGAGGCTCCCAAATTGTGGCAAGACTGGGTGCTTTTCTTCCTCCCCCTAGGCAGTATGGATGTGCTGGACTGGTGGGGTGGTGCCATTCCCATTGATAGGGGGACTGGTCCTGGCTCGTCCTCGGCTGTCTCAATGGTAGACTTTGGGGGTTCCTCTTTTATGGTTGTGGAGGTCGCGGCGACTGTGAAAGGTTCAAAACCCTTGGAGACCTCGTCGTCCTCATTTATGAGTGTGGAGGTCGTGATGACTATGAGAGGTTCAAAACCCTTAGAAATCTTGTCGTCCACGTTTTCGGCATCCAAGTTTGTCCACACTGGGCTGCTCTCTATAGAGGAGGGATTTTGGGCCCGTACCCAACTACGCAGATCGTATGATTTTCCGGCCTTGGGCTGGTCCTTGGGGTAATCGGGTGCCCCCCATGACAGCCTTGTTTGTAAGCATGCCTGCAGCTAGGAGCTTAGGGTTCTGTTTTGATGTTGGCAAGCGGGCGCTTTTTTTGGACATTACGGCACGTGTGACCGACCTCAAGGAGCGGAAGGGAGGAGGAGGGCCGGTGGTCCTGTGTGGAGGGATGTAATGTGAAGGGATGCTCAAGGGACTTAGAGGGGCAGGCCAGGGGCCAGAGGCCAGAAAGCGGAAAGATCATTGGAGCAGTAGAACGCTGGGGCCCTTTTTTTTGCCTCCGATGCTCTCTGCTCTCTGCGGCAGCCTCTGTGGTCTTACTGCTCCTATCTGTTTGTTTGTACTATGCTGCTTCAGGTTAAGAAGGGCTCAGGTGGCGTTTTGGGAACCCCCAGCACTCACACCTGCCCCCGTGGGCTGTTAGTGCAAACTGTATTCTGCTGTTGTACTTTAATCCCGGACGGAAACTCTAATAGTTGCCTCTGATAAGTGCCTGGGTGAGGCTGAGTAGGGCCGGTGGGGCAGAAGGGCAGATGGATAGGAAGCAGGGAGCAGGGCACACTGGTGAGCCGCAAGCTGCACCCAACGTAGTTGGGCCGCTTCCGCGGCCCCCCCTGGCTCACACTCAGCGGCCGCTGCTAATGGCGGCCGCGCTCTCTGCTCACTTACATAGCCTCCGCTGCCATTGCCGCTGCCCTAGCTGCTTTCACTTCCCTTCGGGGTTTCACTGGGAGTTTTCGCGGTTCGCCTACCGTCCACTGCGCCGCGACGCAGCTTCCGAAGTGCTGCCTGCCTCAGCAAGTGTTTTTTTGGGCCGTTTGTTTGACTGCACCCCCCGGTGGCAACCGCTCCGCAGCTCGCTCGGCTCACTCGGCTCACTCGGCTACTCGCTGTCAGATTCAGCCCTTCGGGCATGGCCAAAAAGACTTGTAAGCCAGTGCTACCGTAACTCCTAGTTCCTTCTTTAATGGGAGTCAGTGGAGTCTTATTCTGGCTTTGATCATATGTTTAGGCCTTTACGCACTGTGACCATGAGCTTTTGTAGAATGGAAGGCCTACATAAATTTAATTTTAGTAATGCAGTCATGAAAGAATGCAGGCCGTGACTTGCTTGTCCATAGACATGATTAGAATTGCATTTTGGGATGCGGCCTAGACGCCAATTAAGATGGTGGCCTTCCTGTGAGTCTCCGCTTTAGCTCCAAAGTACTAGCCATAGTGGTGCGGTTTGGGTTAAGAAGTACCTGTGTAAATGATGACCATGGCTGAAGTCACCTTTATAGCACAATATGGAGAACATTCTTCAAAGATTTCCCAGTGAAACACATCTTTAAATTGCTTCCCTGCTCATAGAGCATTGCACCTGCCATTTTGTATTTGTGTCTACCGGTATGTGCCTGATGCTGAGGAGACATTCCATTAACACATTATGGGTGCTGCACAACAATACATTTAACTACCACTGCAGTATTCCTTTTTCTTCAATGGATGAATATTTCTGAATCATATACTCTTTCCTATTCAGATAACTTAATTTCCAGCAAATACTGTAAAATAGAAGCTTCACATTTTCCTACAAATCATTAATGGTCACTGGTTCTTGTCCTTACAATGACTGTTTCATAGACTATTAAAGCATTATATCTAAGCCTGGGCGTAGTTCGCGAAGTAGCGCTACGCGAAGCTACGCAAAGTGCAGTTCGCACTACGCGAGCTACGCGTAGCACTACGCGAACTGCGTAGTGCACTGTTCGCAATGATTGCACAGTGCCGGATCCTTGTCCGCACTGTGCAATCATTGAAAACGGCATCTTGCACAGTGCGAGCTGTCTTTTACTGCCGCTCGAGTAGATTTTTACTCGAGCGGCAGCTTTCTCAACGCGGACTGGTAGTTTCTCATCGCGAGCGGTCGCGAGCATACGCGACCACTCGCAATGAGAAACCTGACCTCCCCGCGTTGAGAATCTCGCCGGGATGTCATTTTGCTTGCTCGCGGTCGCCAACTTGACGTTGAGGACCGCGAGCAAGCAAAAAATGACCGCTGCACTACGCTACGCTACGCTACGCGTGTTTGCACTGTGCTACGTGCAATTCGCGTTGTGCGAAGTAGCGCAAACTTCGCAAACTACGCGAGCGTAGCGTAGTGCTTTGCCCAGGGTTAATTATATCCAGGCATTTCTCCATTTTTTCTTTCAAAGGTCCACACTTATATGGGAGATTAATATACTATATACCATAGGTACACAGTATCTTTTGATATTTGTTTACTTGTTTACTTCATTGACTGCTGCCTAACTTTTGTTTGCTTCGAGGGAAGAGCTAAAAGAACCAAAATTATTAATAAATCTGTGTCACTTGCTATGCAATCCACCTGTTTGGATTCTCCTCACAAAACAATTCTAGCCACAGAAAAAGACAGAGATCATGATAAAATGAAAGGTAATGTTTCTTAAGATGGTTCTGTTTCCTTACACAGCTGCGGCCACTGCAGGTAAGAGCGATGGGGCCAGGTGAGGGGGGATTTCGAGAGACAACCACGAGGGAAGATTAATTATTTATTTAATTTTCCCTTGTGGTCATCTCTCGAAATTCCCCCTCACCTGGCCCCACCGCTCTTACCTGTAGCGGCCGTGGCTGTCCTTACACGCTCCAAGGGCAGTTGCTAAGAGGATTAATGTTTCTGGCCCAGTCATGAGACCATAAAAGATGTGGACTCCCCTCCTAAATGCCCATCTTCACTGACTCTGGATGATTTGATGGAAGAATTAAGAGCCTAACAACATTTGGTAGTTCACACTAGTGCCACATTGCAATGTCTCAAAGAGCGATAGTCTCCACTTGATAAAAAAATGTCAACTATGGAGCAGCACATTAGCGATATTGAGGATGGAAGGAAAAGACATTTATAGAGCGCATGGCTACCCGGAAGCATCCCAGCGCTAATAACTGACACAGGGGGGCAGAGGGCTAGGGGAAGAGCATGGTCTTTAATTGCTTCCAGTGTGACTACCGCCACTCCTAGATTTCTTGATCCTAGGGATCTCTGCCAGGTACAGATCGTCTGAACGGAGATTCCGGTTGGCTTTATATGGACGAATCATGCTGGAAATAATAGGTGGACCAAGTCCCTGCATTGACTTATGTACCAAGCACAGAGCCTTGAACCTGATCCGTTCCTGAACCGGGAGCCAGTGAAGGGAGCGGAGGGCCGGTTTTGCTGAGAGTCTATTGGTAGTACCCATCAGGAGTCTTGCAGCACTGTTTTGTACTGATTGGAGTTTTGTGACCGCAGAGATGGGGGCACCCAGATATAGAGCGTTTCCATAGTCCAGTCTCGAGAGTATTAATGATTGGACCAGTACCTTCCTGGCCTCGAAAGGAATGAGGGGCAGGACTTTTCGGGCCATTCTGAGTAGACCATAACAGAGGGCTGCCGTTTTTCTGGCCTGGGTCCTAAGGCTTAGGTCTTGCTCCATCCATACACCAAGGCTCTTAATCTCTGCTTTCGGGACTGGAGCTGGGCCCATGCTGGGGGGCCACATCATACTAGGGTTGAAACTGAGAGTGTTGCCCAGAATCATAATCTCAGTTTTTCCTCAGTTAAGCTTCAGCTGGGAGGCATCCATCCAGCTGGAGATATCATTTAAGCATGAGTACAGGGCATGGGTTTTTAAATCTGATTGATTAAGCCCGACCACCAATTGGGTGTCATCGGCATAGGTAATCATCCGGATTCCATGAGGGGCTACTATGGCTGCCAGAGGGGACATATAAACATTGAAGAGAGTCAGGCTTAGGGAAGAGCCCTGTGGCACACCACTCGGCAAAAGGGTGGATTTAGATACAATGTTTTCATCAAAAACCTGAAAGGATTCGATCCCAGATGTCTCTCAAATAGTCACGGTAATAGAATTGCTTGGAATATTTGGAAAATAGAAGCAGGAGAAGTAATCACAGATAATATGGTATTGTGAAAGGGGCAGAAGGCTCTGACATGAAGTGTTGGACAAATACTTTACACATTGCCTCTAAGCTGCCAGGGGTTTGAGCACAGGTTAGTTTGGGGTTTGCTTGTGCCTTACCCTAACAAGAATTGTGGTTGTGTTTGAGTGAACATAGTGCCAGCAGACTAACCCTTGGAGTCACACTGATATCCTGGCCTCAAGATAAAGTGGCAGATCTAGTTCATCCTCCCCAGACAAGAAGGCAGCAGGTTAACACAGCAAGGCAGCAGTTCCTTCAGAGCAGCAGTCCAGCAGAGTCCTTTCATCTGCACAGCATTCCTTCTTCCTGGCAGAGCATCTACAGGTCCGGAAGTGTACTGAAGAGTTGGTGTCTGAGGTCCAGAATGTATACACAGTTGTGCCTTTGAAGTGGGGAGAAGCTTTTAGAGGCATCCTTTTGAAGTGCACAGATGCCCTGCCTTCCTGGCCCTGACTCCGGACTAACTACAGGGGTTATGCAGCCCTTTGTGTGGAGACAGAACTTAGCCTATTCAAGTGTAAGTGGTAATGGGCCCAGCCCTTCCCACCCATCCTGCCAGCGATGGCCCATCCAGTCACACCTAAGCTCCCCATTGTGTGTGGCTGCTTAGGAGAAATACACAAAGCTCAACTGTCACCCACACCAAGTCATGTGTCTCAGAGACAGGCTGCAGGCAACAAATGGCTAAGGCAACAAAATGTCAACTTTCTAAAAGTGGCATTTTCAGAATTGCAATTTAAAATCCGACTCCACCATAAGTTTGGATTTTAAATTGTGATTCCAGAAATACGAAAAATGAACTGGTTGCCTATTGCCATTTGGAAATTAAACATATGAAATGTAATAAGGTATTTTGAATGTTATCCTATGGGAGAGGTAGGCTTTGAAGTAGAGAACAACAAATGTAATGAGTATTTCACTACCAGGACATGTTAAATTTCAAAGTACATGTCCTGCTTTTTTAATACATTGCACTCTGCCCTCTGGGATCTCCAGGGTCTACCCTATTATACTTATATGTATTAAAAAGGAAGGTTTGGGTCAGGCAAAAGGTTTATTTTGCCAGGTCGAAATGCCAGTTTTAAACTGCAGACAAAGTCTGTAAAGACAGACCTGAGACATGTTTAAAGTGTTACTTAAGTGGGTGACACAATCGGTACTGCAGGCCTACTAGCAGCATTTAATCTACAGGCCCTGCCACATGTAATGACACTTTACTAGGAACTTACAAGTAAATTAAATGTGTCAATTGGTTATAAGCCAATTCCTCCAAGTTTTAAGGAGAGAGCACAAGCACATTAGCACTGGTTAGCAGTGGTAACGTGCACATAGTCCTAAGGTCAGAAAAAACAAAGGGGCCGATCACGATGGCAGGGGCGATCCGCCCGCCATCCCGACATCAAAGACCCCCACCATATCATGATGACTGGGGGGTCCGCCGGTCGACTCGTCGACCGGCGGAAAACGTGCTGAATATGGTGGCGGTGTCTGGAAGACAACGCCATCCATATTACGATGCAGGCTGCGAGCAGCCTTTCCATGGCTGCATTGCCGCCATGGAAAGGCTGGCGGTTCCTGCTGTTGGGGGCCCGTTGCGGGCCCCCAGGGTGTTGGGGGGTTGGGGGTGCACATGGGGGGTACCTATGGTACCCCCCTGCATTTGCATGTACAATGTGGCAGGCACCGCGCAGTGCCTGTCACGTTGTGCATGTAAATGCACAACATGTATTTTTACATTGCGGCGGGTGCTGCTTGCAGCACCGCCCGCCGCAATGTAAAAATACGGGATGCGCCCGCCAGTGTGGCGGGCGCATCCTAATTTGTATAGCGGGACCGCCACACCTATGGCGGGCAGTCCCTTTTGCCAATGCGATGGCTGGCGGAATTTGTTCGCCGCCATCGTGATCGGCCCCAAAGTCAGCAAAAATGGAGGAGTGAAGGCAAAAAGTCTGGTGATGACCCTGCAGAAAGGGCCAAGTCCAACAAGACGTTTCAAATGCGACTTCCAATCAAAGGAGACAGTTTCTAGCAATGCGACCTGAAGTCAAGACATAAATGCTAGATATGGTCTTTTACATCTTTCCTTTATTAAGGTTACATATAATGATGAAACCACTACTTACACAGATTCTAATTTCTTAAAGGATTTTATTCAGCAACACATGGTAGAAGAAATGGATCTTCATACACATGCTATCATAAGATGTTTTGTTAACCTTTTCTTTGCAGCTTGCTGATGTTTAGTTCAGTTCTATATAGATCATATATGCCTTTTCCCTGCTGTTCCAACTTATAGGTCTTGTTGTTATATTTTAAGTCCAATTTTAGCTCTCTTTTTATCTCAGGTAATATTATCCGTTGATTTCGGCATGATTTATTGTCTAGTCTTCATGTTTTGTGGATTATCATTTTTTGTTTGTTCTATAATCATTCTGCAGCTCTTTTTAAGATAAGTTTAGTTCTCCTTGTATATGTTTTATTATGTCGTTTATCTTTAACATTGTAATATTTGTTCCTTATTTTTGTTATTCCACCTTGGTTATGTATATTATTGAAACTGTGAAATGATGTCTTCGCTTAGTGTTCCACTATCCCTACACCTAATGAGGTGAATGTTTATTTTCTTTCAATGTTCTTTCCCTTTATTCACACATATTTGTCTTTTAACAGGGTTAGGGGTGTTTTGTCCTTTCCTGTCATTCTTTCTTCTTCTCTCTTTCTTTCTGCTTCTTTTTTTCTTTTAATTTTTATTATTGTAAGTTGGAGTATGACAATGGTTAAATTTTCATACTATCTAGTATCTAATGAATGTTAGTATTATAATTTTTTGGGGAGTTTTATTAGCGTGAATTTGACCCGAAGGTATCAGAGTGCTTTACAAGAGCACCAGTTGCGTTACAGTCGGACACATACGTTTTGTTAGGCACAGGGAGATTAAGTGATTTGCCCAGAATCACAGGATGTTGGGCATCCCTGCCGAGACTCGAACCCAGTTCCCCAGCTTCAAGGTCGACCGCTCTAGCCGTTAGGCCCCTTTTCATACTATCTAGGGTCTGATGAATGTTAGTATAATTACGTGTAACATTAAGGGTTTAAGGAATCTTATAAAATGACAAGCAGTATTTTCCTATCTGATTCAACGTAAGGACCAACTAATCCTATTTCAAGAAACTCATATAGATAACAACAATATTGTCAACTTAAAGAAACAATGGGTTGGAGACATATTGGGACTCATTTATGAGACTCCTTGTGCCTCCGGAACGTCACTTTTTTTGACGTTCCGTGGCTCAGAAGCCTGCGTGATATTTATCAGGTAGCACTAAGCCACTTTTTTTGGCTTAATGCTGCCTGATAAATCTCAGTCCCTTTAACGATGTGTTCTGCGTTAAAGGGGCGTGCAATGGGTGTTGCTGGGGGCGTGCCCAGCAACATCCATGGCCTTTTGACACTGCCCCAGATTTACGACAAATCGTAAATCTGAGGCAGCGCCAAAAGCTTACGCTTCCCCAGGGGAGGCGTAAGGGTGGCACAAAGAGGAGAAATATCTTTATTTCTCTTCGGTTTTCCTTTTTCCATGCGTGCTGCATTCTGCAGCACACATAGAAAGAGGAAGAAGCCTCTTGTGATTATTTTTGTACAGAAAGGTTTCCCTTCCTGTACAAAAATAATCATCCCCGCAATGCAGGCACCCTTGCACCATGGTGCAAAGGGGCCTGCGTTGGCGCACGGCAGCCCATTGGGCGCCGGCGCAGGGGAAAAGGACAGAAATGCGCCGTATCTTATAGATATGGCGCATTCCTGCCCTTTTCTTTTGCCGTAGGGAAGTGCAGCAGGAAGGCCTGCTGCGCTGCCCTACGGCAAAACCTTATAAATGAGGCCCATTCTATTCATCTTCTTCTGGAAACAAAGGTGGGATTGCTATCCTAGGCAATAAACATTTAAGCACACCTCTAGTTTTTGGGGAGAAATACTCTGAAGGTAAATGGCTTTTGGTTAAACTCAAAGTTAATAACACTGATCTATGAATAAGAAAAGTGTGTGGACCAAGTCATCCAAGTCCAGAGTTTTGGAACAAAGCTGTAAGAAAACTTTGGAATATTCTGATGATCATTTTTTCTTGGGGGGATTGTAATCAGCTAATGAACCCCTTTTTAGATCAAACATTATCTGGTTAAGTTTGATCCTAAATATACCTATAAAGCTTTTAAAAAAAAGCTATTTCTCAAAGGGCTTTCACAGACTCAAGGAATTTCAACCCTAACCTTAAAGAGCACAACGTTTACTCTCTGACTCATCACTCCCAATCGCAAATTGATTATTTGTTTTCAAGCCAAAATATGAACTAATTCTTGGCTAATTCTGAAATAGGTTCTATTGTGATATCAGATCATGCTCTACTTTGATCTGATTTTGATATTCTCTCTTTAATTTAAAAACCCAAAAATAGAGATATAACAGTGTTTAATTAATGGATCCTTCTCTCTTATCAGGCTATGAAAAATGTGTTAAAGAATTTCTTGGCCTGAATATAATAGTACTATATACTATGGGAGTAAAAACAGATTGATTCCTTTCTAACAAATTATCTTAAAGTCAAAAAAGAAAAATTGACTGTTAAGTCTATTGTTAATAAACAGGGGCAAAATGTTTTCAAGAATTTGGAAAAAGCACATAGGGCCCGATTCACAAAAGTAATCTGAGACAAAATCCTAACTTTACGACTTTCGGTATTCACAAAGGCATTTAGGAGTAGTAAAGTTAGGATTTTGTCTTAAGTTTGTCTTAAGTTTTGGTTTTAAGACAAAATCCTAACTTAAGTTTAACTTAAGTTTAATTTAAGTTAGGATTTTGTCATAAGACCAAAACTTAAGAGAAACTTAAGACAAAATCCTAACTTTACTACTCCTAAATGCCTTTTGTGAATACAGAAAATCGTAAAGTTAGGATTTTGTCTCAGATTACTTTTGTGAATCGGGCCCATAGTTTTGTTCAATATTATCAGAGTGTATATACTCCTGAAGGAACATCTTCAGAAGAAATAATATATGAGTATTTTGCCAAAATACAGAAAAACATAAAGGATACTATTGATTTTTTTTCTCCGGAAAACATTTTGACTATTGTTGAACTATCCAAAGCACTAAACAACTCCCAATTAGTAAAGAACTTGGTCCTGATCGACTTACTGTAGAATGTTTATGGGCAATTTTCCAGAATTCTAATTCCTGTGTTTTTAAACATATTGAGTTTTCTCCTCCGTGAATGCCTCTAAGGTTACATTTCTAAGCTATTATATACCTATACCCTACAAAAGGAAATTATTCCGATTTGGGCCACATTTACAAACCAATATCATATATAAATCCTTATTGTAAATGTTTTGCAAAATGGTTAACTTGGATACATGTTGCCAGACCTTATTGGATTAGAACAAATGGGCTTTGTCAATGGCCATAATATAGCAGATAACTCTTCAAACTTTATCAATATAATCAATAATGCCTCAAATTAAAACATCCTACAGAAGCCTTACCCTTGATGCTGAAAAGGCTTGCAATTGAGCTAATTGTATTTTTCTCAAGAGGGCTTAGAAATGGCATGAATTTGACCCAAACATTTTAGATGTAATTTTTTTTACTACTCTGCTCTGAAATCTTCAGTTATAGCTAATGGTATTCAGTCTGCTCAATTTCATTTGAAGCGAGGCACCAGACTGGGTTGCCCTTTATCGCCCCTAATTTTATTCTTGCATTAGACCATTTTTAGTCTAGCTTAAGTCTTCACATTTTATCTGGGTTTATGATAAAAGATCTGCATATTAAATGTACTGCTTATGCTGACGACAGTCTGTTGTTCATGTCAAACCCAGTGCTTTCTCTTTCAGCTTTTTTAATGAGCTTAATATTTGTTCACAAATTTTAGAATATAAACTCAACATAGCCAAATCAAAAGTGTTGCCTTTAAATATAAATCATGTTAAAGCACATTGCTTCAAAAATTGAAATGACTTATATGTGCATACGTGCTGCCAAATGCCAACTGGCAAGTAGAGCAAACCTGATGAGCAACTGAGCCAAAAGGAAAGGGTCAGACTCAACTCCACATTTAGAAACATACGTGCATGGGGATGCTACAGATCACATTGAGATAAATTAAGTGTCTTTGATGAGTTGAAGTGGGCCATTTCATAAAATTCTGGTCTGTGACAGTTTGGAAGCAATCCAAGAGTGCACTCTTACAGTATGAAATGCCCATAACTCGTGTGAGACCTGGCTGTCTAGCTTCTAGACAGAGAGAGGCTTACCCTTTTCCTAGAATGCACCTCTGCACTAGTAGTTATGTGCCACCAAACAAAGGGAAGACCCAGGATGGCCTCTATGCCGACAATTTTTTAGATCTTCTACTGACTGTCCCTGGCAAAGGAGAAATTGGGGAAGGACTTTCCTTGCCAATTCTATTGCTGTCATCAATCATCTATTTTACACTCTCCATTTAAACAAAGTTATGTTCACAATCAGGTACGGGTGACCTTATGACAGGCCTAACAGAAATGATCACAATTACTTTTAAATAATGCATTTTTTCTTTGTGATTATTCAAGTAACTGTAATTCGTATAATGATCATGAACATTGACAGTTATAGAAAAATGTATAGAAAAAAATGTATGGAAAGAAAGAAAGAAGTGGAGGGGTAGACCATCTAGGAACTTTCCCACTCTCACATTGCCTAAAAGTCATATGTTTACAAGAAATTGTCATCAAAACATCCTACTCCTGTAGCACCTCTCACATGTGCACAAATCTGGAAACAAGGTAATGTAAAGTTCTCTAGGAACATTAGTAAATGTTCTGTGACCTCTGCTCAAACAGATTGCTTAGGCAAGATAGAGATGGACTGGAAAGTTCTAATAAGCTACGATGCACTACGGATCATCAAGTATTACTGACACATAGATACTAGTTGTCAAGTAGTGAAGAATAATAAATGCCTTAGTCTATGTCAACACTTTTTTTAATGCAAAGTCATTAATGCACTAAGTATATATTACGCTAACATGAATTGACAGAAACTACAGGGGGGTGAGACTGACATACTCAGTAGTTCCAGAGGTAACCAGAGGCTGCAAGAAGGGAACACAATTATCACCAGAAAACAAGAGCAAAAAAAGAACTTGCTACTAATGTTATGCAGATATTTCACTAGAGCAGCATTTCCCAAACATGTCGGGCGGGAGCCGATTTTTGTGAAAGTACAAGCAGTAAATAAATATACCTTACAAATATGTGTTTATCTTGTCACATTTGTTTTACTTCAATGATATAGGTCAAACAGCTCTGTCATCTTACAAATTGCGACTTATTGGTTTTTTTTTTACATGGGGATTGATGTTTACAAACTCCTCTCACTTTGCAGTCAGGGAAAGAAAAGTAAAGTAAATTATGTGACCACCTTGCTGGGATACAGAGAGTGTGAAATAGTCTGTAGGATGTCATTGTTTGCAACACAACAAAAAATGGTAATACCTGTAAATTAACTGTACACATTCAGCAGTTTGGAAAGCAAAAATGAACCGCTTTTTAGTATTTCCGCAGTGTGAAGTAAATAAAAAATTTAATAGGATCAAAACAAATCAATGCACTTTTTCTTGGTGATGCTGATAAATATTCACTGAAACCCGATTTCCACACATTATCATTTGTGTACATTATAGTTTTATCAGTCAACTTGTATGTCTGTACAAATTTAGTGGACATTTCAATGGAAAATATGCTGTCCATAAATGACAGCACTACCTTATGATGTTCTATTTACATCAAGAAATTGGCTGCCTCATGTGCATTAAAACTATGTGGATTGCGAAACATTGCCATGCTAAAAAGTGTCTCATGACTCTAAAACGTTTGGGAAGCACTGCATTGGAGTACAAATGTATGAAAGTCATGGTCCTCATTTATGTGTTGGTTCACTGCACATAATTCAAAAATTCATTCGACCCCCCCAGCCACCTCTATCAGCCTCGGCAACCTCACCGCCATCAGACACCAGCCGAATGATCACCAACTGGTCTGCACTCACCCCCAGACCACCACAGCCATCATGTTGTCCATCCACTCCAGAGCACCCACCACCCCTGTCCCCACCATCTCTTCAACCTCGGAACCAACCCGATCAGAACGAAGCTCACCAAGATCCTCAACACTTCCATCTCCACAGTGACCTCCCTGGAAAGATGGAATCATGCAGATGTCAGACCAATCCTGAAGAAATCCTCTGCCTAACCCAGTGATCTCACAAACAACAGACCGATTTCCCTGCTCCCCTACCCAGCCAAAGTACTTGAAAAAGCCTTCAATCAACAGCTCACCAAATACCTGGACCACCACCACCTCCTCAATACCTCACAACAATAAGGATTCCAGGCCAACCAAAGCACTGAGACCATGCTGATCACTGTCACAGATGGCATCAGAACTCTCCTTGACTGTGGAGAAACTATGGCCCTGATCCTCCTCAACCTCTCTGCTGCGTTTGACACCATCTCCCACCACACCTTCATCAACAGACTCTACAACATCAGCATACAGCAAAGCCCCTTGAATGGATTGCCCCCATCCTTACAGGTCGCTCACAGAGCATCTGTCTGCCCCCATTCACCTATGCACTCAAGGACATCATATGTGGGGTACCACAAGTATCATTCCTCAGCTCCACCCTGTTCAATATCCACTGCAAAAAACAACTTCTGCAACGCCATGACCAACCTAGCCAACTGGATGAGAGACAACTGCCTCAAGCTCAACTCTGATAAAATAGAAGTGCACCTCTATCTGGGACCACAGCTAGTGGCCTGCAGAACTCCGACACACACCCACATCGACTGACCATGTATGCTACCTCAGCATCATCCTCAACAGCCAACAGACCATGAAATGACAAGTCAATTCAAGATCCTCAAACACGCCTACAAAGCTCTTCACAACCAAGGACCATCCTACATCAATCACCAACTAAACTTCCATCAGTCTACAAGGTAACTGTGCCCTGCTACTCTCTCTTTCACACCCCCTCCTGCACTTGACACATCCACAGGGGTGGCCACTCCTTTGCCCACATTGCCTCCAAAACCTGGAACGACCTGCCCCTCAACCTCTGGACCGTATCCTCCGTGACGTACTTCAGGAATAAATTCCCGACCAGGCTTTTCGATGGAGACATGGCACTCTCAGCGCCCAGATACCCATAGGGGTGACAGTGCTGCACTATACAAATAACTGATTGATTGATTTTCTCTCAACAAGGTGCAATTTCAAATTGTGGTTTCTATGATAAGGAAGGTCAGGCATGTTGTCAACAACAACGTATTTACTCTTGGCCACAGAGAATTTAGTGATAGCAAAGTAGCTTAATAAGGGATATCCCATGTCGTCATTTTAAAGAGACTTAAAAGCTTAGCTACGTGTTTTTACTGGTCACATAGATCCTACGATGCACAGATGAAGCAATATAGCCTTGCTGCAGTTAAATGTAGCATGTGATTAGTACAGTGGGAAAGCTATTAGAAATGAATACATTAATTTGTGCATATTTGAATACAAGGCAATTGAAACATAGAAAAAACTCTAGGTTTAGGAGACAAGCGACACTGTGTAGAATGCTGGGATATTAAAACATTAGGCTACAACAATTTACTGTATAAACTCAAATAGGTGGCTGATAGTTCATTATGTAAAATAACTTAAAAGTGTGGATCTGCTTTAAGTATTCATCACAATCTATTAAATATGTGATAGATGCAAAGTAATAGGTCACAATATTTTGTTATTACACGTACCTGTTACTGTGTAGAAAATCCAATCCAATTCAATTTATATAGAGTGGCTAATCACCCATGAGTGTATCTAGGCACTGAGAGTATTGCTGCTGGGGTTTATACGAATAACCAGGTCTTAAGTCCTTTTCTGAATTCCAGCAGGGAGGATGAGGTCAATAGGTGAAGCGGGGGTCATTCCAAGACATCGCAGCGAGGTGGCAGAAGGAGTCTCCTCCACTGTTGCTGGGGCAGATGAGGGGGGTGGAAGAGGAAGAGGGAGGTGGAGCACAGATGTCTGGACGGGAGGTGGAAATTCATTCATTGGTTGATGTTTGCTGGTCCTAGGTTGTGGAACGCTTTGAAGACGTGGATCAGCATCTTGAACCTGCATTTCTTCTGGATGCGGAGCCACTAGAGCTTCTTGAGGTGGGGGGGTTATGAGGGGCCACTTGGGAAGGTCAAGGATGAGTCTGGCTGCTGAGTTCTGTATTATCTGCAGTCTCTTGAGGAGTTGCATAGAATGCATTGCCGTAGTCCAGCCAGCTGGTGACCAGGGCTTTGGTGACAGTGCGCCTAGTGTTGATGACGAGCCACTTGAAAATCTTGAAGGGGGTGAGGAATCAGGCGGATCAGACTGCGTAGATCTGTTTTTTCATGGTCAGCTTACTATCCAGGATGATGCTGAGGTTGCGGATGTGGTTGGTCGGAGTAGGTGAGGGTCCAAATTTGGAGGGCCACCAAGTGTCATTCCATGGGTAGGAGTTTCCAAAGATCAGCACTTCTGTCTTGCCTGTGTTGAGTTGTAGGCAGTTGGTTCTCATCCAGTCAGCTATGTTTGTCATGCACTTGTAGAAGTTTGTCAGCATGATGGTGGGGTCTTCCGACAGTGAGAAGATGAGCTAGGTATCGTCTGCGTAGGATATGATGTTTAGTCCATGAGATTTTACGGTGTTGGCTATTGGAGACATGTAGGTTTTGAACAGGGTGGGACTGAGGGATGAAACTTGAAGGACGCCGCAGATGCTGTTCTTGGGGTCCATTGTGAAGGGCGGGAGGCAGATTTACTGGGTTCTACCTGTGAGGATGGAGGCGATTCACCTGAGGGCATTTCCTCTGATTCCGATATTGTGCAGCCTTTTGATTAGGTGGTGCGATACTGTGTCGAATGTTGCTGAGAGGTCAAAGGGGATCAGGGCTTCAGTTTTTCTGGGTCAAGGTGGATCTGATGTAGTCTGTGACTGCCAAAAAGGCAGTTTTGGTGCTGTGATTAATGTGGAATCCTGATTGGGGAGTCCAGAAGATCGTGGTTCTCCAGGTGTTCCGTGAGCTGACGATTGATGGCCTTCTCGAGGGCTTTGCCGGGGAAGGGGATTAGAGAGATGGGGCAGTAGTTCTTGAGTTTCTTGGAGTCGGTGAATGGTTTCTTGAGTATGGGTGTATGAGGTTGTTTTGGTGGCATCAAGACTGCTTCTTTTAATTTTATGAATCAATCTTAATTTGAGTGACATTGTGTGCTTATTATTTTAAGACACAGCGTGCTTCAACAGCATGATACATGTCTACACCAGTAGTTTTTCCTTAATCCTTATTAATCACCTTTCAGGAAGCTTCTCATCTTCTGTGGATGTTGGCTTTTGCTAGCATGCACAACTACATTACCTACAGCTGGTTTATGGTACACAAATCACTACAATTAGCCGTGATGCAGAAAGAAAAACAACGATATAACAATATACTGTGGAAACTTTGCTGCTTAGCTTTACCAAATATTAAACTATTCCATTTCTTCTGCAGCTGATGTTCTACCTGGTGGGTATATGTACTCTTCCATGGCAGAGCCGCCCCTTCTGTCTAGCTATTAGAAATTTCAAGCATTGTATGTTTCTGCATTTCCTAACTCTTTTCATGAACTAACTGCAAGCTATTAGAAAATGTGTAAATGAACCACTGATTATAAATACATTTTTGCAAAAATTACTTTTTTTCTATCCACTTTTGTATAAAGCAAAGTTGATACATATTTTGTGAATCACCACATTTTCTGTAAAAGTTACCAATATAATATATCTTACTGAACTATTTTTGTCATAATATGTGATTAGTTGGAAATAGTTCAATCAAAAGTTCTGTTTAGGATCTCATTTCTTTTATCTAGGAAAAGCACGTGCTGTCTATATTTGCTGCTTGCAATACTCGTGAACTGTTTTTTATCCCTGTCATTGAAGAATTCTTACTGCAAGCATGCCTTTAGAGTTTAGCCAGCAAACATTGCAGGTTATTTGTGGAATGGTGGGATGGTTTCACTATATCACTTGAGAGGTACTGCATATCAATAATATCACGCCCACTACATAAATATATCATTTCAATATAAGTTAATTACATACTATTTTTATTCCACGTATACCTACCTCCTAGATTAAGTACTGGCTGAGCTAAGAGTAATATATACTTACCTTGGAATGTTGTAGTGGATCTATGTAGTGGATGCAACATTACTGTAAGTCGGAATTAACAACCTCAGTGTAGTGTCATACAACCCAATAATCCTGCACAAAACAGTCATCTGGGTCAAAGCTAATATATTTTCTGTGAGTTCATCATGGTCAATAAGTTTATAATTTCACTTTTTCTACTTCCATGATCTTGTTCAAATGATAAAAATGAATGAATGAATGAATTTGTAAAGGGCGAAGCTACTATGAGATTGCCCCTGCATTAAGGCAAATGGCCAAGGGAGAACATCAACTACCCTACAGTTTAAACAAGTGACTTTTCAGTTGCTTTCGATATATATTTTTTATCTGGAATACATCTGATTGGAAGGGAAGGCTTGTTCCGGTACTTGGCTGCCAAGACAAAGCAGGCATAACTGACCAACCTCTTCCGCTTGGTGTGAAGAACAGCCAGCAACTGGGTGGACTGTGATTGTAAGGATCTTCTTGGATGGTATTAAAAAATCCTGTTGGACAGATATTTAGGACCAGATTTCTAAAAGGCTGAGTGCACCACAGTCAAAGCCTTAAAAATGGTCCTATTTTTCAGCGGTAGCCAATGCAATTGGTTACTGTAGTGGGAGTCTGAGACATGTTTGGGGAGATTAATCAAAAGCAAAATACAGTGTTCTGCACCTTTTTTTTTCACTGATGCCTCCCTGGTTTATTGTAATCCTCTCCTGGTTCATTCCTAATTCTGCCCTCACTACAGCGGTCTGTTCTAAAGCAGTCTGCTCTTCTGATGTTTGGATCATCTGCCTAACACATAGTTAGTGAGGGGAGGGAGGTCTCCACCACACTGTACTCTCCTCTTAATGGACTACTTTTCCTCCTCCATTTCTAACTCACAGCTAGGGAGGGGAGTGTGAGCTGCGATTTTGCCCCTCTGTACACAGCTAGGGAGGGGAGTGTGAGCTGCGATTCTGCCCCTCTGTACACCGCTAAGTGCTCTCTTTTAATCTGAATATTTTTATTGACTAATCCGCCACACTGTACTCACCTCCTATTGGACTACTTTTCCTCCTCCATTTCCAACTCACAGCTAGGGAGGGGAGTGTGAACTGTGATTCTGCCCCTCTGTACTCCGCCAAGTGTTCTCCTTTAATCTGACTATTTTACCTCATCTATTTTTAATTGCTCTCCTCTTGACGGCTTTTCCCCCTCCATTTCTAACACACAGCTAGGGAGGTGAGTGAGAACTTCGAGTCCGCCTCTCTATACACCTCAGAGTGCTCTCATCTGCAATTAGCAATCTCCTCTATTGCTAATTGCCCTAGTTTGGATTACTTTACCCCCTCTATAGCTAGTGCTCTCTTCTACTTGGACTATTTCACCTTTACTTTCTGTTCCTTACCCACATTATGTCTCAATGCACCTCTCGCTCCCCTGACCTCCTTGCTCAGGTGGGTCTGAATGCTTGTAAGATCATCTACCCCGCCAACTTATCGTTGAAAGCAAAAAAGACCTTCAAACACAATCTCCTTAAACGATGGCCGGAAACACTTATCTCGGACATACATTTATTTCCACTAAGGGCTTTGTGGTGACAGACCTCATTTTCTACACTAACAGAAGAGCCCAGTGGAGAAAGACTATAGCTTCTGCGCTGCGAACCAAACAACTGACCAAAACACCTCACGGCTTCCACTTAACTACACTACCTTCCCCTGCCCTTTCGGCAGATTTGACTATTTCCTTATACAATAATGGGAACATCCTTATTCAAGCTTCTGACCGGAACCTCAAACGCTTTGACAGTATCTTTTTGATGATTAAAAGCACACTTAATAACTCGATATCGGCTACTATCCATCATAACAGTTTCCCCTCAATATCTTCACCCTCTGGGCCGTACGCCTCTTCTTCCTACAATTCTGCATCCAAAGCCTTACCTATGGGCCTACCCACTATATCGGCACCCTCTGTACCTTATGCCTCTTCTTCCCCCAATTCCGCGTCCACATATTTACCTATGTACTGCTCTGCTCTCGCCAACAACACAGAGGATATGTATAGCACCCACACTACTATCACGGACATACCGGTTATTCCTCCCTTGGGCTTTGGTAGTACCGATCCGAAGGCCCTACACCTAGTGGCTGCACCCAGGAATTCTCCTCCTTTCCCTCTCCTGACGTCTAATTTTGCATCACCCTCTTTACCCACTGTCCGATCTGTTAGCTCCAACAATTTGGGGGTTGTGCATCATACCCCCAGCACTACTAATTATGATAACCCTGTTAATCTACCCCTAGATTCAGGTACTCCCACCTCAAGGGCCCTGGACCTAGCTGCTGGCTCCAGTATTTCTCTGCGTAACCCATTCCCACCTACCTCTGCCTCCTGCGCGTCTCCTATCGCCTGTTTTAAAACCACCTTGCCCGCTACTAAGCCCTCCCTAGGTTCGGCGCAGCACCTCCTTGCATCGTATCTTACTCCACTTCATGCCGATACTCCTTCCTTGGTTGACGGCAAAACCACTCTCAAGCGGAACTCTATCTCCCCTTGTAACAGTGGTAAGGGACTTACTGTACCATCCAATACCCCCCACACTTCGGGATCATACCCATTGTCTCATTCTGGGGCGGCTGAAGAGTGCATTAACGGACCTTACCTTGAAGAGAAGTTCGCTGACCTCAAACATGATCTCCTGTTTGTCAAAGAGATCATGCAGAGCCTGTTACAGTTCTCCATGAAGATGGAGGGGTTATGGAATATACACCCTTCACCTGGGAATGATCAACAAAATCCACCGAAAGTCTTCGGTGATGGGGACGAGCAATCAGTTTTCCGCTACCCACTTAGTTTCAGGTGGAGTTCTAGGCCTCTCCCTAACCATCACTGCAGGCCTCGTAGGTTTCAGCCTCAGTTGTCGGCTGAGGACACCCTCGCTCTTGTATTCTCGTACAGTGGCACAGGGGTTTTCGCCTCCTCTAATTCCTCTATCAACATCCCTGCTATTTCCTCTGACCCTGACAGGGAACCCAGGGTCAACCTCAGATCGGTTAATAAGGAAAACCTACTCCAAATAACTACCGCTCATCAAGAAGTGGTTAACACCTTCCCTCACATCAATTCGATGCTGCTCAACTGCAGATCGGCTGTGAAACATGCTGCTGACATCTCTGCACTCATCATTGCGCAAGATTTGGACTTATTGATTCTCACTGAAACCTGGCTCAACGATGCCTCCTCCCCCATTCTCGACATCTTAATCCCACCTGATTATGCCATTATCAGATGCGATCATCCTGTTAAAATGAGGGGGGGGCATTGCCTGCATTCATCGCTCCAGCCTCACTATAAAGCAATCTCATAATGCTTTGCTATCTTCCTGTGAGCAACTAGTTACAGAAATTTGGAATAAGGGCAAGATTGTCTGTGTGCTTCGCACAATTTATCATTCACCAGGTGATAATCTGCTCTTCACAGAGTGAATCATGGAGGTCATTAGCTCGTTTTCGGATCAACTATACCATATCTTCCTCTGAGACTTTAACTTCCATTGGAATGACACAAATGATCTTTTAGTCAGCTCCTTTAAGGCTTTCCTCTCCGACCTCAACTTCTCTCAGGTCTGTAAGGGACCTACCCACAACAAAGGCACCACCCTCGACCTCATTATTGCTAAAGACAATATCATACAACTGGGTGACATCCTACCATGTGACTGGTCGGATCATCATCAAATTTCCTTCCACATACTGGAAAAGATCACTTGCAGACAGCTACAACCGCTTAAAGCAAAACAACTGACTCGCAACATGAGAGACATCAACATCAATGCTCTATCTTCCATCACTAAGAATAGACTTCAGCCTCCCCCTAACATGACCAACCTTAACGATGTTTCTGATCATTACATTAGCACTGTGACTAATATTTTTGACTCCATTGCGCCAAAACAACTCAAAAGGATTCCATTCAAACAATCCAAACCTTGTTTTAATGCTGCCCTAAATGATGAACGTCGTAAACTTAGGCTCTCAGAGAGGCTCTGGAGAAACGCGCCATCCACCACAAGCCTCTCTCAGCTAAGGAAAATGAGAAGTACCTACAACAAACAAATATGCACTGCTAAAACTGACCATTTCAGGGCGCAGATGGACGGCGCTAAAAATAGACCCAAGATGCTCTTTGTAATCATCAAGCAGCAAGTGAACTACTCTTCCAACCCCACCTTGTCTCCCTTGACTCCGCTTCATAGTGGGGAGGTCTTCTCGGTGCACTTCTCTGAAAAAAATAGGAAAATTGAACTGGAGCTGCAACCTGTCACTCCCATTTTGCGGCCTCAGAACTACACTGCATCATCAATGGAGATTGTGGTTCCCTCAGCAGTCTCCTTACTCTTTGGTTGTTCTCCCAAAAACGACGCCTCTTGGAATTCCTTTATCCTGTCAGATTTCATGGAGCTGCTCCACGATATGGCAACACTAAAACCTTCCAATCACTTCAGCGATCCACTTCCTGCTAAATTTCTTAATGATGTCTATTCGGCCATTCTACCTCTTTGGTCCAGGATCATTCATTAATCTTTCCTGCAGGGGAGGATCCCTGATTGCCTGAAAATTGGGCAAGTCACTCCCATCCCTAAGAAGCCCAACACTGATTTATCTGATCCTAACAACTTCCGGCCTATCACCAGCATCATGACTCTAGCCAAATTGCTCGATAATTGCGTCCACAAGCAGCTCTGCAACCATATAGAGAACTTTTAACTCCTTGACCTCTATCAGTCGGGTTTCAGAGGAGGGCACAGTACTGAACCAGCACTAACGCACATTGTGGATGACGCCCTGAAATCCCTTGATCAAAATGTCCCTTGTCTTCTGATCCTTTTTGACCTGTCCTCAGCATTCAACACCATCAAACAGGAAAACTTGATTAATCTTCTCCAACATAGGATGGATCTCTCGGGCCAGGTCCTAAAGTGGTTTGCCTCTTTCTTACATAACCGCACACAAAGGATCAAAGTTAACCATTCCCTTGCAACCAGTAGCCCTGTCAGGATTGGAGTGCCTCAAGGATCTGCACTCTCGCCCACTCTCTTCAACCTCTTTATGGAACCACTTACCGTCATTCTGAACCATTCTAACATTCATTACCACATGTACGTGGATGACACGCAACTATACTTGAAGATCTCCTTTCCTGGTGACATAAAAACTTTAAATGAGGCTCTCTCACAAACTCAACAATGGTTAACCCAGAACCATCTTTTGCTAAATACTCTCAAAACTGAATTCCTTCTGCTTGCCCCCCACAACCACTCTGCACCTACCCTGGACTGGCTTAAACAACTCACAGCCCTTAACTGCACCCCTCATGTGGTTGACTCCGCTAAATCGTTAGGCATTACCTTGGACAAATACCTAAATATGCAAGCTCACATCAGTGCTACTATTAGGGGAGCCAACTTTCAACTTAACACCCTTAAGAAAATCAAGCCTTTCCTTCCGCCTGAAGACATATGGCCTGCAGTACAATCCCTGGTGATCTCACGGCTGGAATATTGTTTGGTGACCCTTGCTGGGCTTCCTAAAGGGAGCTTGGCCCCACTCAGAGCCACTCTCAACGCATCGGCCAGGCTCATCACAGGCTCCAAAAAACACGATCACATTACACCTGACCTTATGCAACTTAATTGGCTGTCTATTGAAGCTAGGATAAGTTTTAAAATAGCTTGCCTAACGCATAAAGCCTTGCATTACAACACTCCGGCTTATTTGGCGAACAAGCTTGTACTTTCTGGCTCTGGTCGAACTTAAGAAGTACGTCCACCCTACTTTTGAAACCTCCCAAATTCAAAAAGAAAAGTAGTTACAAACGTGCCTTCTCCAGTCTTGCTCCTAGAATATGGAACGCTCTTCCTACCGAGATCAAAGCCAATCCTTCCACTGCTTCTTTCAAGAAACATGCCAAATGGCTATTCATGAGTAAACATTAACTGCATCAACCTGTACGCTTTCTCAAGCCCCACTGTCTACAGATTTGACAATTATTTTACTATGTTGTTTTCGAGTTATTTTATGCTTGTTTGTTAAATTGTTAATTTACGCTAGGGCCCTTCTGAAACTGTACCAGCTGGACCGACTACAGATTTGTCACTTATTTTACTATGTTGTTTCGAGTCACTTTATGATTGTTCTGTTTAATTTTACAGGATATTTTTGCACTCTAGGGCTCGTCTGAAACTGGACTAGCGGGGCCCACTACCCAGTACCTGACCTTGATTGTTTACTCCTTTTTGTTTGACAGTGTTGACTTCCATTGTACTGAGTTTATTCGTGCTTTCGCCTCTTTGTACAGAGCTCTGATACCCGCAAGGGTCATGTTCGCGCTTTATAAAACTTTTCAAATAAATAAATAAATTTAAGCTGCTGTATTAGGTAGCAGGATATTATCGTAGTCCAATCTGAAAAGGATCAATGCCTGGACCACTGATTTCTGCCCCCTCCCCACCCGCCCCCCCAGGGCAGGAAGTTAAGAACTTTTCTTAGCATCCTGGGTATCCAGTAGGAGGTTTTAACCACTGATGAAATCTGAAACTTGAAGGATATGTGAATTAAAGTGCACCCCTAAGTTCTTAACCACCTCCGTGGTTTGGGGGGTAAAGCGCAACTACTCGACCAGGCCCCCGACTAGCCAGCAAAGAGGGTGGCATCTGGATCTATACAACATTAGACTTGCAAAATAAGAATTATTCATAGGTCTACTGATGAGTCACTTTGGGTGATCAATTTAAGCCGTTTGTTAACTACGCTATTCATGGTCATTGAAGGGTGACTTCTCTTCAGCAAACTAATCCCATTGTGTTCAATTCACAAAGGCATTTATGAGTATCCGATGCAATACTGATTCATGTACTACCTGAATTAGTAGTTCTTCATGTACCATTTCAAGTACACATAAAAGCCTTTGGGGTCGATTCCGATTCGGGCCGGAAAAAGCACCGACCGACTCGGATCCGGAAATAATACCGACCGACACGTACCCGTGGCGCCCGACACGCCAAGTACGATGCAAGGCGTGAAAAATCCGACCGACACGTACCGAAACCAAGTCGACCGACCGAGCCGCACGGAAAACAGCAATCCGGCCGGAAAAACACGCGAATCCAACCGACCGACACGCACCCGGAACAAATCCGACCGAAACGTACACGCGAACTCCAAACCGCAAAGTACGATGCAAGGCGCGAAAACCACGACCGAGTCGGACGGAGGCCAAGCCGTACGACCGACACGCATACAAAACCGAGCCGAAGCAACACAAAACACCGCGACCGACGCGTACGCAGCATAGAAAACTGCACAAACACAGCGTGAACGAAACGGAGAACACCGTACGAGACAAATGCAGGGTCCGACTCGGTCACAAGAACGTTTCCAACATACACAAACAGCACAAAGGAAAAATCACCCAAAAAAAGGCCAAACAAGCAATTACCAAGCCAATAAATACTGGGGGGGTGGGGACAGAGAACAAAGACACACCCACAACTCCACCTATATAAAGGACACAAATCACAACCATGAGCCTTTGCAAATGCCATTCCACTGCCAGCACCCAAGAGAAAGCAACCACACACCCACAGCTCATCCCTCACACAAGCCACACCATCAGCACACCAACAAATACCTACCTCACATACACCCAGCAAAACACACACTCACACACCCTCACCTGCACACCAACACACACATCACTCACCATCACCACCCATCACCATGCCCCCCAAGAAGAATCCCAAGTTCCTAGATAGTGAATTGGAAGTCATGGTGAGACGAGATCCTCAGGGTAGAGCCACAGCTGTTTGGCACACTGGTCCAACAGACCCCATCTCCCAGAAAACCAAGATGTGGGAGAGGATCATCAACAGGGTGAACGCACAATCACCATGTCGGCGCACAAAGAGCGACATCCAGAACAGGTGGTATGACGTGCGCAGGAGGGTACGGGACCTGCTGAAGAAAGACTACATCAACAGCCAATACACCGGCAGTGGCCCTCCTGCCAAGCCAATATACCTCAGGCCCTGGGAGGAGAAGGTGCGGGCCATCCTTCCGCCAGTGAGCGTATATGGACTAGAGGACATCCCAGAGCCTGGTGAGTACACAACAAATGTACACAATATACTGCCACAAAACACACACATCACTGTCAAGGGGAGAGTCAAACCATGCACTCATAGCAATTACACAGCAACCAGAACAGAATCATCCCAAAATGTGTATGTCAGTCAGATAAACACAACACATGCCATCAAAAAAGTCACATCCAACTGTGCCAACACATGTACAAACACAACTACAACTACAGCTAGGCAGTGACACAAATAGAACTAACAAACACATCCAGACATGTAGCCACCACAACAACACCAACACACAGTGAAGACCACTCAAAGGAAGGAATTCTGTGTATGCTGGCCAAGTCAGTGTAGCCAATAGCATCATGGGAGTCGCAGTCACACATATTGCCCCCCACAACTGTCCCATCAACACCACCCTGAACCATGCTCACATCACAGGAAGTGGAGAAGGACTCACAAGATGGCTGACACTGGCTACTGCTGTGGGGAGCACAAGGCCCTGCTGGCAACTGTGCACCAACAAACAGCAGGACACCACTGACTGACATCCTGAGAGACAACTTACACTCCCTGCAATGCAAGCACGTTCCATGGTGGGATATCTGGCTAGCTGGGTGGGAAGGAGGACTTGCAGCACTGACCATAGTCACAAGCACCTCCCCTCACACACACCCCAACACAAACTCCACAGAACCCACCTGGTAGAATGCAATGCCCCCCATCCTAACACAAGATCCCACACAGAACCACCACCCTGGGTTATGTTGTGTGAAGCACAGGGCCACTCTTGGGACTTCTAGCCAAACAACTGCCAGGACAACACTCCCAGCCATCCTGTCAGCACAGCCAGCCCACCCCACAGGGAAGCAGAGTCAAAAGGAAGGAAGCATGGGCATGCTGGGAAGGGGGAGGAGGCAATAGCATGATGGGAGTCGTAGTCACAGCTCTACATCCCCCACCACATGGCCCAGCAAGCTCACACTCACGCATGCACATCCCACAGAGAGTGTAAAGGCCCATCAAAGATGTCTGACACTGTTGCTGTGTCGTGGGGAGCACAAGGGCATGCTGGGTACTGCACACCAACCAACAGCAGGACACCACTGTCAGCCATCTTGCCATTGCTCTCACACCCACACACACTGAACTCCCCACAAAAGCAAGTAAGTATGGGAATGCTGGGAAGTGGGGTGGAGGCAATAGCATGATGGGAGTCGTAGTCACAGACATAGCTCACCCCCACAACTGTCCCATCAACACCACCCTGAACCATGCTCACATCACAGGAAGTGGAGAAGGACTCACAAGATGGCTGACACTGGCTACTGCTGTGGGGAGCACAAGGCCCTGCTGGCAACTGTGCACCAACAAACAGCAGGACACCACTGACTGACATCCTGAGAGCCAACTTACACTCCCTGCAATGCAAGCACGTTCCATGGTGGGATATCTGGCTAGCTGGGTGGGAAGGAGGACTTGCAGCACTGACCATAGTCACAAGCACCTCCCCTCACATACACCCCAACACAAACTCCACAGAACCCACCTGGTAGAATGCAATGCCCCCCATCCTAACACAAGATCCCACAAAGAACCACCACCCTGGGTTATGTTGTGTGAAGCACAGGGCCACTCTTGGGACTTCTAGCCAAACAACTGCCAGGACAACACTCCCAGCCATCCTGTCAGCACAGCCAGCCCACCCCACAGGGAAGCAGAGTCAAAGGAAGGAAGCATGGGCATGCTGGGAAGGGGGAGGAGGCAATAGCATGATGGGAGTCGTAGTCACAGCTCTACATCCCCCACCACATGGCCCAGCAAGCTCACACTCACGCATGCACATCCCACAGAGAGTGGAAAGGCCCATCAAAGATGTCTGACACTGTTGCTGTGTCGTGGGGAGCACAAGGGCATGCTGGGTACTGCACACCAACCAACAGCAGGACACCACTGTCAGCCATCTTGCCATTGCTCTCACACCCACACACACTGAACTCCCCACAAAAGCAAGTAAGTATGGGAATGCTGGGAAGTGGGGTGGAGGCAATAGCATGATGGGAGTCGTAGTCACAGACATAGCTCACCCCCACAACTGTCCCATCAACACCACCCTGAACCATGCTCACATCACAGGAAGTGGAGAAGGACTCACAAGATGGCTGACCTGGCTACTGCTGTGGGGAGCACAAGGCCCTGCTGTCAACTGTGCACCAACAAACAGCAGGACACCACTGACTGACATCCTGAGAGACAACTTCCACTCCATGCAACGCAAGCACGTTCCATGGTGGGATAAGTGACTGGCTGGGTGGGTGGGAAGGAGGGCCGGCTGTCAACCAAACACAACCAATGCAGACCATGTTCACACCCCAGAAAATACATAGAAATGCCCAAATAGTGCAGGACAATGTGCCACACCAATATCAACCCCTGACTGTGACGACTTAGGACAATGCAATGTACAGGCCCGCACCCAGAGGCACAGTCACAACTGTCATGTGTGTCAACCATTGATGCCTGCAGAAACATAACATACATTGTTTGTGTCTCCCAAAAACAGGTGATGATGGGGACGCAGCAGCAGACGCTGAGGAGTCCCAGTCCCAGGCTCAAGAGGATGCAGAGCTCACTGGCGTCGTACAGCCTCTGTCCTCCTCGGACGATGAAGACCAACCTGGCACATCCGGTGCAAGTCAACATGCAGCACCAGCAGGACCACCAGCTGCAGCACCAGAAGGACCACCAGCTGCACCCCCTGCACCCACCCCTCCAACGACTGTCACCACAAATACCATCCCTGCCGACATGGACAGAACAAGGAACAACACCAGCACAGGGACCCTGGACCAACCTGGGGCCATGGACACCACCACCACCACCAACCCCCAAGGTGGACCAGGGTTATCTGTGCGTGCCACTGCACACACTGCACATGTCAGCAGGGGTGGTGGGAGGGGTGGGAGACAGAGGTCGCTGCTTGCAGACGTTGCTGGTGTGCATGATGACCCACAACTGGTACGCATAGCTGATGCGTACCAGTCCAGCACCGGAGAGCTCAGCCAGGTAGTGGGGCTCCTCAGAGACATGAAACAGCAGCAGGCTGCCCATCATGCCCGCTTGGACTCCCACATGTCCCACGTGGAGTCACACATGTCCCGCGTGGACTCACACATGTCCCGCGTGGAGTCCAAGTGGGATGCACTGCATGAGATGACGGCGGTGCACAAGGACATTTTACAATGCCTCCGCCAGATGAACAGCAACCAGTCCACACCTCCCTGTGTGCCAACAACATCTGGTGCCGAACAAACTGCAACTGCCACAGGGAGGAGGAGGACTCTGGCGGAGAGTCCCCTGCACCGCAGCAGCCTGTACTTGAGGGCCCCCCCCAAGAAGAGGGGTCGTCCGAGGAGGGAAAAGTGAGAGGCCGATGGCCAAGCGCAACTCCCAGGAAGCCTGAACCTGTTCTGGATGTTCGCCTTTGTGCACAGACTGTTCACCCTGTTGACGGTAACACTACTCCCACACATTGCATGGGGAGTACAAGTTGGACCAATGTGTCAGACAACTGTGGCCCCGATACTGGGGATCCTGTCTACCAGGACTTTCAATTCACCTAGGAACTTCGGATTGCAAGATTTATGTACAGCACTACCCATCCTATGCACTATTAACACAAATGTATCACAATAAACACATTAATACACCATACTTTCCTCTGTCGTGATTCCAACGTGGGTGCTGTTATGGGGATGATGAACTGCAAAATTACACTGTGTATGCGAACTGCAACAGCAAGGACAACACAGGCATGTGAGTAAAGGCAACGTGACACATATGAGGGAGACACACCACCAGGGCTACACAACACATACACACCTAGGCCATCTGACTCATTGCCTACACTGATGTTGCCAGGGAAGACGGTGCAATGCACAGACACCACACCCATTCCCAGTTGTAGTCAAGTAGCCCACAGGTGCAGTAAGCAAATGGCAGTCAAATGTGTGACCACAGACAACGCACATCACAAAGTGAAGCACAGGTTTATTACACAGTTGCAACATGTCGTAACCACTTCAGATGCAAGGTAATCCCACCTGGCAGCGGGCACACAGTCAACAACTGTAGACGGAAGGAAGTCCATGGGTGTGGTGCACATCACCTGTAGGGACACAACAGCTACCAGCCTGGATGTGCAATCACGTCGTCGGTGGACACAGTTGACCAAACGAATCTGAAAGTACCCTGTGAAGGACAGAAATGACACACAGTCAAAAGCAATGGAGTACAGGACAGAACAGCAAAACTCATGCACAATACATGTTACAAGATACCCACCCAGAACCAAGTTAGCATGTCAACACTGTTGGGGAGTACAGCCCACTTGTTAGCACACATCGCAACACACATCCAGTCAAGTAGCCCATGGACACACTCCAACAGCACCAGAGCACCACCCACACATCATGCCAACTCACATCATTGACATGACACCTCAGGATACTCACATTCAGCTAAAGAAGTTGGTGATGAGCTGTGTGCGGACATCACCATCATCATCATCATCATCATCGTCACTGGCATCGTGGTCCAGGCCAGTATCCTCCACAGGTGGCGGATGTTGGTCATTGTCATCCTGGATGAGAGGCAACTCCTTCTGCACTGCCAGGTTGTGGAGCATGCAGCAGACGATGATAATCTTGCACACTTTCGCAGGGGCATATGGGAGGGACCCTCCGGTCTTGTCCAGGCAGCGGAAGTGGCTCTTCAGGAGACCAAATGTCCGCTCAATCACTCTCCTGGTCCGACCATGTGCCTCATTGTAGCGCATCTGGGCTGGTGTCACAGGGTTCCTGAGGGGTGTCAGCAACCACGGCATGTTGGGGTATCCCGAGTCACCTACGGACAGACAAGTGCACATTAGCTGACTTGGAAAAGTGGGCGGAATACTACAGATCAGATCACACACAATGGCACAAAGTCAGTACACACCGACAAGCCAGGCACGCTGGTTCTGCATCTGTGCCATCATCCTGGGGATGCGACTACTCCTCATCACAAAGGCATCGTGTGCTGAACCAGGGAAACGGGCACACACGTGTGTGATGGTCATGTCTGCAAGACACACCACCAGTGCATTGACCGAGTGGTAGTGCTTGCGGTTCCTGTAGGCCTGCTCCTGGGCCTGTGGTGGTACCAAAGCCACATGTGTCCCATCAATGGAGCCAATGACATGCGGCATCCTCCCCAGGGCATAAAAGTCACTCTTCACGTCAGTGAGTCGTCGCAGTCTAGGGAAATAGATGTACCGGTTCAGGAAAAGCAAGATTGCCGCCAAAACATCGCGGAGCACACGGCTCAACATGGTCTGTGACATCCCACCAGCAGTCGCCACAGTATGTTGGAAGGTACCGGTGGCAAAGAAGTGTAGGGCTGCCATCACCTTCACCTTGGGGGTCAGCGCTGTAGGATACGGCCGGCCAGGCTGCAAATGTGGGGACAACTGCACTGCCAAATCCTCAATCAGCTGCCTGGTGAAGCGGTACCGTCGGATGCTGTCCTGTTCCACCATCGTTGCCAGGTCTGGAAATGGTCGATGGACAGCAGGAGCCCTGCAGTGCAGAGGAGAAGTAAGCAAGATTGTCAGTCACCCCACATATGCGGCATTGAACACACTCAAGATCCCAACATACATCATTATGAGGCACAACTACATGAAGTGTGCAGTTCCGGAAGGACATGTATGGTACATACATGGCCAACATCTGTCAACACGGTCCAACAGGTGGCATCAATTAGTCCCAGGTTGGCCCATTGGATATCATGAGGCCGTGTCACAGTTCCCATCTCCTGCTGCCGTGTCACAATAACCCCCACAGTGACATGTGAGGACAGATGTGCCCCAGGCACCACAGCTCAACGACAGGTACATTCCCAGGGACCCTGTATTGCCACATGGACACTGGCATTACATGGAGTATCATGTATACACCACAGCAAAACAACCATGACCCCCACAGGTAGTGGCCCCACTTGCCACGGCAGGACAGACATGGACGTCTGTGACACACACACGCACAACATCAAAGTCCATGCACACACAACCTGGATGTGGAGACTGTCTCCCATTGTGCACATGAAATCAGAGACATTGTAAACACTACATGCAAAAAGACTGTGGAGGACCATCACTATTGTGCCACTGGGACACCCTGGCTCAAACATACCGTCCCACATGGGACTCACGGGGTATGTGACATGACATACACATACACCACCGTGAAATGTGACCATGGCACATGCACAGATATGAACAGTTGCACATCACAGTGGTCATGTACACGTAACACCCAGGATCCTGTCCCCATGAACACGTGCACAGCCTGGGGGTGGCTGCCCATAGGTGGCACACACAGGACAACATGTACACCAACATACACACAATAGGAAATGCAGCCTTACATGCCTTATGATAAAGTTTGGACAGGCTGTCGTGATGTAGGTGTGCCCCTCACTCCCTGGGAGCTATCTGTGGCTGGCATATGTCCATCTGAGACAGGCATGCTGACATATGCCAGTCACATGTACAGTGATGCGTTGTACTGCAATGGACCGATCAGTGCCTCTGGCTGGCCCATTGCATTCAATGTGTGCGGGTACGCGTTGTACCCCTGTACGCGTTGAACTGCAATGGACCAATCGGTGCCCCCGGCCGGCCCATTGCATTCAATGTGTGCGGGTACGCGTTGTACCCCTGTACGCGTTGTACTGCAATGGACCGATCGGTGCCTCCGGCCGGCCCATTGCATTCAATGTGTGCGGGTACGCGTTGTACCCCTGTACGCGTTGTACTGCAATGGACCGATCGGTGCCTCCGGCCGGCCCATTGCATTCAATGTGTGCGGGTACGCGTTGTACCCCTGTACGCGTTGTACTGCAATGGACCGATTGGTGCCTCCGGCCGGCCCATTGCATTCAATGTGTGCGGGTACGCGTTGTACCCCTGTACGCGTTGTACTGCAATGGACCGATCGGTGCCTCCGGCCCGCCCATTGCATTCAATGTGTGCGGGTACGCGTTGTACCCCTGTACGCGTTGTACTGCAATGGACCGATCGGTGCCTCCGGCCGGCCCATTGCATTCAATGTGTGCGGGTACGCGTTGTACCCCTGTACGCGTTGTACTGCAATGGACCGATCGGTGCCTCCGGCCGGCCCATTGCATTCAATGTGTGCGGGTACGCGTTGTACCCCTGTACGCGTTGTACTGCAATGGACCGATCGGTGCCTCCGGCCGGCCCATTGCATTCAATGTGTGCGGGTACGCGTTGTACCCCTGTACGCGTTGAACTGCAATGGACCGATCGGTGCCTCCGGCCGGCCCATTGCATTCAATGTGTGCGGGTATGCGTTGTACCCCTGTACGCGTTGTACTGCAATGGACCGATCGGTGCCTCCGGCCGGCACATTGCATTCAATGTGTGCGGGTACGCGTTGTACCCCTGTACGCGTTGTACTGCAATGGACCGATCGGTGCCTCCGGCCGGCCCATTGCATTCAATGTGTGCGGGTACGCGTTGTACCCCTGTACGCGTTGTACTGCAATGGACCGATCGGTGCCTCCGGCCGGCCCATTGCATTCAATGTGTGCGGGTACGCGTTGTACCCCTGTACGCGTTGTACAGCAATGGACCGATCGGTGCGCACCCATTGACAATGGGCTTGCCTGGCAACGGACGCGTTTTCGAATTTCGAACGAGTCGGTTGCTGGAAAATCAGTTGGTCACCCACAACAATGTTGCAAAATCATGTATGTCATGAAGTTGAAGATTTGAAGGATGCTGTGGGCGTGTTTTGGTGCTGCTATTCCATGGATTGGCCAGATTCAGAAGATGCAAACGACTTGGACCTATCACTTTGGACACAAGGGACAGTATCTGCCTCTCCAGCACATATATATTGCTGGCTGTTCCCCTGAGAGCTCACTTGCCTGCACTACATGCTCCAGGACGACATCTGCCACTGCACTGCTGCTGTCTCTGCCCCTCTGGACCCTGCAATGGCACGTACTGTGGAGAGAGCCCCAGCCTTCAGCCTTGAAGAGAACCAGGCCCTGCTGGACAGCCTACTTCCACAGTACAGCAAGCTGTATGGGACACCAGGGGAGCAGGTGAGTGTTCTGTGCACTGCCTTTCTGAATGTGCATTTTGTCTGACTAGCAAGGCTGAAAGTCTGCACGCCACTGGCTAGCAGGCTCACTGAGTAGTTGTCACCCCCATAGTGTGTAGTGACATGCACTGGACAGGTATGGTGCAGTGACAGTGCATTTGAACATGGTTTTACTTCCCATGCAATGATACCATGTAGTGACGTCTGGCAAACTGTCCATGGGCAGCTTTGCACTGCCTGTGTACATCATGTGCCCCTGTGATTGAGACATGTATATACAACTGTGTCATGCACGGATATGTTGCATGTGTGGTAATGGCCTTTTCACTTTGTCATCCTGACAGGTTAATGCCCATCGGAAGCAGGAGATCTGGAAGGACATCGTCCGGGCCGTCCGGTCCGTGGGGGTCTACAAGCGCCGGATCCGCAACTGCCAGAAGAGGTGGCAGGACCTTCAGGGCTGGACCCGGAGGATTGCACGGGTCCAGCTGAAGCTGTCGACTCCTCGCAGGAGGGGCGGAACACGGACCCTGACCCCCACATGCTCCAGATCCTGGCGGTGGTGTTTCCAGACCTGGATGGGCAGCTGAAGGCCAGACAGCAGCAAGGAGGGGGTGAGTCAAAGACTGCACTGTGAACTCTGTATTACATGCTTTGTGCCCTCCTCTGGCCTGGTTCAACTGCCACAGTGCAGCAGTCATGTTGTCCAGGAGCCATGTCCCTCTATTGTGCACTGCCCACTGCTCATCTGATACCCAGGTGTGGCCCTTACATTCAGGGAATTGTGTCACTTGGGACTGTGTCCTTGCAGTTTGCTTCACTAAAGGTGGGGGACAGCATCTGTTTCCCTAACTCTGTTGTGGGCATCATGGGTGGGTCCATTGTTCACACAACGCCTGTGTTTGGACATGTGATCTGCGTGTTGCTTTGATATGCGGTCCACTTGCTGAGCTGAGCCACCACATGTGCCTGGGGTATGTGGCACACGCCCATGCAGCGGGTGGGAACAATGTTTGGGCCCCAGGAGTGTGCAGATTACGTGTGTCACACATACATAGCCAGCTATCCACTGTCCAGGGCACATCCCTCATTCATGTGGAGCAGGACAGTCATGCCTACTGCAGGCCATGCAATGCACTCTGTACTCCCACTCCCGTGTATCAGCTGACAGATTGTGCACAGTGATTTGACCCCTCAGGTGTCTGCCTCTGTGTCAGTGTGCTGTGGATTAGTTGCCAGGACTGCTGGGGTGTTTCTTGGTAGGGGCTCAGCGTGCCCCTGGAGATGTGACCATAGGAGACGATACTTGTGTGTCACATAGGTGTTTGATCAGCTGCGCGTGCAGACTGGGGCATGCGAATGTGAAGTTCAGGCAGCTGTTCCCCATTCACAGCAAATTGTGAGGGGCTCAGGTTCAGAGGGTAGTGTCACAGGTCTCCCATATGTCCAATAGGTATGACCTGGACAGATGAGGGTTAAGATGATGTGTTGTGTGGGGATGTACATGTGCACTTGTGCAGCTCCAGGACTTGCATTCCCCATGACCTACTATTGTGACACAGTGCATAGTGTTGTTGTCTGGCTGCCAAGTCATACATCACTGAGACAGTGATGTATGACTTAGCAGTCATGCCTCTGCCATGGCATGTGTCAACTTATTGGTGGTCCTGCAGGGGAGTGACATGTGCTACATGCACACCATTGTGGCGATGGCTATCAGGACATGGGTGCATCATGGTGTCTGTCGCTGGTATGCATCACATGCATTTCCTATTTGACTCTGGGCATCCCTTTCATCCGGAAACCTGTACTGACTCAGTGGCAAGAGCTGTGATGTGTGCATGTCCACATGCCACACTGTGTCCTCTGCACTGTCCAACTACTGTGTACTTGGTGCATGTGTCCACACTGGGGTGTTGCAATCCAACAGACACCAGACAGATGGGTGCAAGGCCATGTGGGATGTGAGTGCCATGCTTGGCATCAGACTGACAATTGGCTTCTCCTGTTCAGTTAGGGCACTTTTAGCAATGTACAACTAATGATGCCAGGGCTTGCTCTGTAATGTGCTGTGCTCACAGTGGTGTGTGCGTTTGGTGCAGGTGACTGATGTCTGTCTGTTTCCCCATTGTTTGCAGATACATCCACGGCCACGGAAGGGGACAGCTCCACGGACCAGGAGGAGCCAGAGAGCCAGACTGGGTCAGCAGCCGAGGAGTGGTTGGAGGGACCCAGTGGCACGGAGGGCGAGGGGAGCCACACCGAGGAGTCCTCAGCACCATCCACCTCAGCTGAGGACCAGAGCAACTCGGAGGATGACTCCCTTGTGGAGGCGGGTGTCAGCAGCCACCACACCCCAGCTAGTGTTGCTGTCCCCGCCACCACCAGCACCACCACCGCCCTCCCATCGGCTCCCATTCCCCAGGTCCGTGGAGGCTCCCATGTTCGGGAGCGTGTCTCCTTTGGGCCAGGCACCGCACCCCCTGCCCCTGTGTCCCCTGCTGCCCTGAGTGAGGAGTCTGTGTACCTCCTTCGCCAGCTCCATGTAGGGCAGACAGCCATGCTGAGTGTCCTCCATGCGCACACCGCACTGTGGACTCAGCTGGTGTCGTTCATGGAGGGCATCTCATCGGGCATGTCTGACCTACAGAGGGGCAATAGGTCCATGGACTCCTCCCTGACGGCAGCAGTGTCCCTCCTCAGACAGTCCCTCACCCCTCCTGCCTCTGCTCCATCCACACTCCCCAGCACCTTACCCGTCCCAAGCACACACACACCGGCACAGGCACACACTAGCACACACACGTCCAGCACACAGACACACACGCCACAAACAAAACGCACACGCACGCACAGTCAGGGGACTGAAACCAGACTCACAGGGGATGGGGCCCTGGTACACACACACGCATCCACGGGCACTGCGCAGTCCTCAGTTGCCTCTCCCTCCAAAGCACCCTCCCTTGCCTCACCTGCAACCCCAAAGACCCAGCGCCTCTTCCTCAGTGACCTCGGCCTCTTCCCCTCCGATCCAGCTGCTCCAGCATCCAGGGTGAAGAGGAAGCCCCCCCACACGGAGCAGAGTGCCCCTCGCCCCCGGACACCCTCCCCCAGGCGCAGACAGACTGAGGCCCCCACCCGCAAGTCCCCCCGGAGTGCTAAGAGCAAGACCCCGCCGCCGCCCTGCAGCTCAAGCACCAGGTCTCCTTCCTCCATCCCTCAGGCCCCCACTCCACAGGTGCCCCCACCACACCCTGCCCCAGGTTCCCCCACCCACAGATATACCATCCCCAAGAGGCTCCGGCCTTCTCCCCTGCCACTTGCTCTTCCGGCACCACACCCCCGCTGCGCTTGTCTGTGCCACTGATGTGGTGAGGGTGTCCTCCCCTCTGTCCAGCCCACCTTGCCTGTTCCCCATTCTCCTCCACTGGTGGTAGGCACTGCAGTGGAGTCCACTACCACCCTGTCTGACTTGGGCACTGCAGTGGCAGACCTGTCCACTCCATCTGCAGGGTCCACTGCAGTCGTGCCGGCACCCACAACATCTGAGCCATGCCCCCAGTTGTGCCGGCACACACCATGTCAGACACCTCCACTGCAGTTGTCAGTGGCTCTCCAGCACCCACCACCCCTTCCCTGCTTCCTCCTGGTGAGCCCTGATCCTGTCCCTGCGGTGCCTGGCCTACCCCCGGTTGCCCCTCCTAGTGGATTGTCCCTGGTTTTGTGCAGGCATGTGTAGGGTGGCATCTGCCACTGTCATCCACTTGTGACTTTGTTGATGGACTGGCCATTGGCCTTTGTTTATGTTCTACCGGACTTCTACTTTTAATGCCACATATGCTGAATAAAGCAACTTTCTGTTCTCTAGTGCTTTTGCTTCTGATGTACATGATGTTGATGATGCTAACCATGCCCTTGTTGCAGTGATGGTGATATTTGGTCTCATGATAATGAAGTGTTACTGTGCAGGAACCCATGTGGTCCAGGGGGAATGTGTCCTATCCTGTGGTGTATCCATGTCATCCATAGCAGCATCTGAGGGTGTCATGTGTTCAGTATTTGGCAATGGGATTTCCTACTTAGATTGGCTATTTCACATCTGTGGCTTCCACCCCTGCACATCTGTTGTGCCTGCCATTGTTCAATTCGTCTACTTCCCTGACCGTGTGGCCATCTCCAGTGGACATGCAGGTTTAGGCATCAATGGGGAAGGACTCATCTGTGTTGTCAGTGCAACATTGCTATACAAGTGTGTTGGATCTGTGCTGATGATTCCGTTGGCACTTCCATGACCAGGCTGATGTGACGGGAGCCCTCATTTGGTGCTAATTGTTGATTGTGTGACCAAGTGCTCAGCTGACATGATGGGGCCCTACTGAGGCAACATATGGCACAGCTTTCCTCACACAGGAGTGTAGTCCCCTCATGGCAGTGTGTACTCCTGTGACATTGCCTGCGCCCAAGGTGTGTGTTGTATGTGCATGTCTGTGTGTTGACTTCCGTTTAGCTGTGCATGCTGTGATCCCTAGTGTTGTACCTGTTTGTGATGCTAGCTGAGTTGAGCTATGTTCCCCCAAAGTCTTCTCCTGGGTTCTCTGTGATGTGGGTGCATGGTACATTACTGGTCATCAGGGTGTCACCCATAGGTGTGCTTGCTGTCAGGGCTGAGTTTGTGTGCAGACGCAGATGGGTCACAGTCAGGTTTCCCCTTGGCACTTGTTGTTTGCCCCTGTCATGTTATTTCCAGTTTGTGTTATCTTTCAGTGATTGTGACACGTTGTGTGTGTGACTGCTGGCACTCCTCAGGGTCCGGGCTGCAATGTTGGTTGTTGTCTATGTGTGTTCTTTGTGGGTGACCTTGGCTTCTTCATTGGTGTGTGACTGTGGCTGTGATCCCATTGGTTGGTGTGGTATTGCCGTCATGTCCATGTACAGCGTAGTGTGCAGTGTGTCAGACATTCAGGAGTCTTGTTGAGTGTCCATGTGTGATGTGTTTCTGCACCTTGGTTCCCACCCACCACCCTGGAATAGTCATGGGTGCATGTGCAATGTCACCAGTGCATGTGTGCTTCACTGCTGCACATTGTTGGAGGTCGAGGGGTGTGGTGTTGAGTGTGTGCAGATGAGAGTTGTTGCCCGGCTAGGCCCCTGCCTCCATGTTGGCCTTGGCTTACTGGCCATGCTGTTTGATTTGTGCTTGTGTAGGTGTGATGGTAGTTAGTTGCTCAGTACACATGACTGTGGTTCACAGTGTGAACCACATTTAGCTTTGTCATCACAGTGGGATTGTAATGCAGCCCAGGGTCACCACATTGTGGGGGCCCTGGGGGTGGTGCTGTGGTGTGTCTGTGTCTTGCTGTGTCAGTTGCTGTCCCTACGTGCCTGTGTGACATGTGTGATTTGTGCTCCCTCTCATCTGACAATGCCTGCTTGCCCACATAGGGGATTTGGATCCATGAGTTACCTTTGTGTGGCACTGTATGCACATCTGTATGATTGGTATTCAGGTCTCCTCATGTGTTGTGTGGTTGCCTGGGGACACTGGCACCCCCCTCACCTGTTGTGTATGATGTGCAGTGTGGGTCTGCCTGTTTGTGTTTGTGCATCTGCACCACTGCATTGGCATATCTTGGGTGTGCCATTGGCTGTATGTAGTTTGGTGGGTTTCCCCTGCTGTCCCTGGGACTCCTAGGTCATCGGTCAGCACAATGATCATGGTTTGTGTGTCCCATTGCTGCCATGGTATGGTATCTGTTCACCTCACATCTGCAGTCTCCACAGGGTATCTGCATGTGTGTGCCCATTGGTGCAAATATGTGGGTCTGCATTCTGATGGTCACTTCTGTCATTGTGTCATTGATGATTGTTGACGGTGTCAGCCCCCATGGGTGTTGTTTGTCTGCACATGGCCAAAGGTATGTCTTATTTGCACTGCAGTATTTGGCTCCCCAATTTATGTTGCAATGGGACACATACACTACTTTGCCACTGATGTGTTTGTTGTTCTGTGACCAGGAATCATCCATGCAGTTTGGCAGTTGCACCTCTTTCTTTGTCAACACTTACCTTTTGGTCACTGTGATGATGGGGGTTTGGACCCCATTGCCACAATGTTCGAAATGTGCTTCAGCTATGGACCCCACACTTACATTTTGGTCACTGTGATGATGGGGTTTGGACCCCATTGCCACAATGTTCAAAATGTGCTTCAGCTATGGACCCCACACTTACATTTTGGTCACTGTGATGATGGGGGTTTGGACCCCATTGCCACAATGTTCAAAATGTGCTTCAGCTATGGACCCCACACTTACCTTTTGGTCACTGTGATGATGGGGGTTTGGACCCCATTGCCACATTGTTCAAAGTGTGCTTCAGCTATGGACCCCACACTTACATTTTGGTCACTGTGATGATGGGGGTTTGGACCCCATTGCCACATTGTTCAAAGTGTGCTTCAGCTATGGACCCCACACTTACATTTTGGTCACTGTGATGATGGGGTTTGGACCCCATTGCCACAATGGTCATGGCCTGCTTGCATTGTGGGTGCCACACACATATATGTGTGGCACATGTGCTAGGGGGTCACATTGTATGTTCAAAGTCATGTTCGGTGTTGTAGGCATTTGACACAGTCTACACACGCTTGTCATGGTGTTGGGGGGATGTCTTCTTCGTGCATTCCATGGGTTGTGGTGTGCTGGTTGTGCCATGCATTGTCCATCCTATGAGTGGGGGTGGTAGTAGTGGTAGGCATCCAGCCCCCCCTGGGTGAGGGTGGTAGTAGTGGTAGGCATCCAGCCCCCCCTGGCTAAGGGTGGTAGTAGTGGTAGGCATCCAGCCCCCTGGGTGAGGGTGGTAGTAGTGGTAGGCATCCTGCCCCCCTGGCTAAGGGTGGTGGTAGGCATCCAGCCCCCCTGGGTGAGGGTGGTAGTAGTGGTAGGCATCCTGCCCCCTGGCTAAGGGTGGTAGTAGTGGTAGGCATCCAGCCCCCCTGGGTGAGGGTGGTAGTAGTGGTAGGCATCCAGCCCCCCTGGCTAAGGGTGGTAGTAGTGGTAGGCATCCAGCCCCCCTGGGTGAGGGTGGTAGTAGTGGTAGGCATCCTGCCCCCCTGGCTAAGGGTGGTGGTGAGGCATCCAGCCCCCCTGGGTGAGGGTGGTAGTAGTGGTAGGCATCCTGCCCCCTGGCTAAGGGTGGTAGTAGTGGTAGGCATCCTGCCCCCCTGGCTAAGGGTGGTAGTAGTGGTAGGCATCCTGCCCACCCTGGGTGAGGGCGGTAGTAGTGGTAGGCATCCATGCCCCCTGGCTAAGGGTGGTAGTGGTGGTAGGCATCCTGCCCCCTGGGTAAGGGTGGTAGTAGTGGTAGGCATCCTGCCCCCTGGGTAAGGGTGGTAGTAGTGGTAGGTATCCTGCCCACCCTGGGTGAGGGTGGTAGTGGTGGTAGGCATCCAGCCCACCCTGGCTAAGGGTGGTGTGTAGGCATCCAGCCCCCCTGGGTGAGGGTGGTAGTAGTGGTAGGCATCCAGCCCCCCTGGGTGAGGGTGGTAGTAGTGGTAGGCATCCAGCCCCCTGGCTAAGGGTGGTAGTAGTGGTAGGCATCCAGCCCCCTGGGTAAGGGTGGTAGTAGTGGTAGGCATCCAGCCCCCTGGCTAAGGGTGGTAGTAGTGGTAGGCATCCTGCCCCCCTGGGTAAGGGTGGTAGTAGTGGTAGGCATCCTGCCCCCCTGGGTAAGGGTGGTAGTAGTGGTAGGTATCCTGCTCACCCTGGGTGAGGGTGGTAGTGGTGGTAGGCATCCAGCCCACCCTGGCTAAGGGTGGTGGTAGGCATCCAGCCCCCCCTGGGTGAGGGTGGTAGTAGTGGTAGGCATCCAGCCCCCCCTGGGTAGGGGTGGTGGTGCGCATTCAGGCCCCTGTGTGCATATGTGGCATTGGTGATGGGCATCCCACCCCTATGGTGCTGCTGTTGCTGGTGTAAGTATATTCTGCATCCCTCTGTGTGTGTGTGATGTGTCGTGTACGTGTTGTATGTGTTTTGTGGTTGGTGTCTGGCTTACCTTCTGCGCCGTACGCGTCCGTGCCTGTTCCGGTAGTAATTGTAGAATATTGGTATGATCGGGACGAAGGGATTCATGGTTGGTTCGTGTCGTTCGTCCTTCTTGTTGCTTCGCGTCGTCCTCGTCGCTTCGCCTCGTCCTCGCCGCCTCGCGTCGTCCTCGTCCGCTGGCTTGTTCGTCTCGGAGCCGTGGATCGTGTTGTGGCGCGAATCGGAGCTTATGTGCGCCTCTCCGGATGCTTTGACGTGCCGTGCGTAGCGACGGGTTCGGGCGCGTACGGATAGCGCATCGTACTCGTCTCGGCCGGACGGAGCTGCATTTTCCCTTCCGTGCGACTCGATTCAGCGTTTCCGGATTGGCCTCGGTCGGGGAACAGGACCTGGTTTGGGTGAGTACGGCTCGGCCGGATTCTTTGCTGTTGTGCGCATCGTACTTACTCGTTCGGTGTGCTGTACGGATCGGTCGGGAAACAGGCTTTCGCATGGCTTTTTTCCCGACCGAATGGTGTTGGGTACGCCTCCGACCGAGATCGGAATCGGCCCCTTTGTGTCGCATTTGTTACCTGGTTGACCGCGTGCAAATTGTTCAAAAGGTCCCTGCCAGGCGGATCCTTGGGGTTTCTAGATGTCAATCTGTTAAATCACAATTGAAGGAACGTCACTGGCTTCCAATCAAAAAACATATTACTTTTAAAGCTTAGGTCATTGCTTTTCGCTCCTTTCACAAGGTCGCACCCAGGTATCTTTGTAAGAGGCTATGCCATTATTTGTCAGGTCGTCCTCTGAGATCGGAGGAGGCCTTACCTCTGAAGTGCCCACGGTTTCATTTATTGACTGGGGGGACTTTCTTTTCCCTATCTTACCACCAAAGCTTAAAATGTACTACCTGGGTCTCTTTGGCTAATTTCTAATGAAAGCAGGTTTAGGAAACAGCTAAAGATATGGCTTTTTAGCCAATGACTGGATTCTGTTTTAGTTCCAGTCCTTCTATAGCGCCTCAACGCCTTGTGTTTAGATGTGCGCTCTATGAATCTGTGATTGATAGGTTGGAAGACAGATGTGAGCCAAAACAGTCAATATTGAAAAAGGAAGCCACCAATGACGTTTAGACAAGTTTAAAAACAGTTTTTCCTGTGTGCCAAAAGAGTCACCATTGAAAAAGGAAGGCACAAAAAGGAAAACATGTATTTAGGCTTAGCTTCAAATTCATTGGCCTCAATTACAAAGGCAATTGTGACTATGTGAAGCAGTACTACAGGAGGATTACATCAGTCATGCATAAATACCTTTACAAATTGGCCCCACTGTACAGAGTTATTAGTGTTGTCCGCTTTACTTATGCATCACCAACACCATAAACACATTTGGGTTTATTTTATTGTTTACAAGTGCTTTGCATGCACGGATATTACTGTCTGCGTCAACGCGAGCACTCCCTGAGTATGGACCAGGATGACAATTGTTAATTACGTGTCATTTGATATAGTATGAAGCGTCACTGTCAACAGTGCAGCTGGTGCAGGGGCACCTCGGTTTTTGCAGCAATTTTAGGGGCATATTCACAAGGAGCTATCGCCGAATTAATGGCACTTTATCGCAGCCAAAGTCGTGATAAATTTACCCCCCATTCACAAGCCGGTGTTAACAGCCCACAGCACCAGTTTAGCCACAATAGCAGCCGCAAAAAACATCGCCACAGAGGACCCCCGCAAATATCGCTAATGAGATGCAGAGTAGGCGTTCCCGTGACAAAAGCCGAGACAACAGCACACCTCAACATTCCCAACGACCAGCCACAGCCGCGATAAAAACACAAAACAGGCGATAAGGCGCGTTAGCACCAGGAAATCTACACCTGCTCTGACCTGGTGTAAAGTTGGACGGCAGCCAGCACCACAAAAGGGAGCACAGCCCAGGGCCACATCCAAAGGGCAACAGATGCCATGGAGCCACCCATCATGCGGCCCGGACACCCAAGAGGGCCACAACACCCACCTCCACCACCCCAGGACCCCAACCCACACCCGGAACACCCCCCCCGGACCACCACAGACACAGCGCAGACAAAGACAGTGGAACCCCAGGAAACGTACCAGCCGCACAGACCCAACATCTGACAATGTCACCGTCCACTACAGGCTGAAAGGGACAACCAACCTACGCATCCTGACCATCATCGCCTAACAGGCCTACGGCAACAACACAGCGGACAACCAACATCCCACCCCACACAAAGCTGATGGCGTGGCTGCACCTGTTGGCCCCTGGGACCCCCCATCCAACACCCGCCAGAGTCGGAGGAGTCTCACAGCCAGCCACATCCAAGTCCCCCACACCTGTCCTGGACATTACCATCACCCTGGTACCCCAGTCCCCATACGTACAACACAATGCGCAGGATCCCCTGGAGACCAAGCAAGGACCATACGCCATAGCAGGATGCACGCACGTGTCAGGGGCAATACACAGCAGACATGTACTACCTGTGCCCCCTGGTGACACAGCACACAATCACCGCAACAGGAAGCACACATCTCACACCAATGTGCAGGCAACAACAAAACACCGTGGAACACCGAACAATGTCGCCTTCAAATACACAGCCAGTGTGCATGATACCTTCATCCTCCGACAGCCCATCATCAACCAGCATTCCCAGGATGGCAACAAGGGAAATGCACAGCCCCTTGGCAATATACAAATTAACACCCCACACACCTCAACTCCACAACCATGCAACTCACAACGCTGGCAATGCACACGTCACAAAATCACATACAACAGGCACAACAATATGCCCACCCACCAGACACGACAGAACAACTTACAATGTCCACATGGGCAAGCCCTGAACATGAGCCAGCAACGGCATGGCACCTCAGCCACATAATAGCCAAATGTGGGGAGAGGTGGCAACCAGGCATGTGTGAAGGATGCAGTAGAACCATGATTGGGAAAGTACACAATGCCAAGAGTGCCCGAGATGTGCTGGACACCTCGCAGAATGCAGAACACACCCATAACCATGGCGACATACACCGCTTGCGTATGGAGTGTAGTGGACAGTGGATGCCACCATGTCACCCCAGCCAGTGGGGGACCTCGCGGAAATGTTGCCTGTTACGCCCCCCCTAAGCGTCAGCGGAGTGAGATGGCCCGCCGTACGCCACGCCAGCATAGGGGTGTGAATAAAAAGCACGTAGGCCTGGGCATGGTCCTCTTCCGGAAAGACCCACGTCTCTGCCAGTACGGCGCCTCCCACCTCAACACAAGGCTGACGCCATCCTCGTGAGTGGAGTTGCCTGCGATGCCGTGCGCCTGCCGGACCCCAGCACGCTGGACCACGAACCCGTCAGGCCAGCCCCTGCGCAGCCAGGCCACACTGATCACCTTCCGACACCGGCGTGTGTCAAGGAGGGCCCACCACGTGCCGGCGCATGCCCCAAGCCCGAGGCCCGAGACCTTGGCAGCCACCTCAGACCATCACGGCCTCTACGACACCGGCCCGCTTTTTCGTTAACATACTCCACTGCCGCCCCAGGCCTACTCTTCGGACCAGTAGGTCCCATATGTGAAAACGTGTCCTGAGTCATGAATGGCAGTGACCCCAAATCCGGGCCAGCGGCCACAGCACCAGACCCCCCCGATCAGTGAGGCATAGTTCCATATGGGCATCTTGCGACACTTGGTGCCACTAACCCTGTTCAACGCCAGCCTGCTACACGTGGTGCCACTAACCCTGTTCAACGCTAGCCTGCTACACATGGTGCCACTAACCCTGTTCAATGCCAGCCGGCTACACGTGGTGCCACTGAACCTGAACAACGCAGGCCGGTGGGGCCATCCAACCTATGCCGGAGACACTCGGTGAATGGGCCGTGCTGACCGCAGCCTCAGGCCTACACCACGGTCAGGTAGGTCACACATTTGGAACTTAGTCTTGATTACAGCATGGCAGTGAACATTAGTTATGGCAGAGAACAATTCACAATACACCCTCCGATGTGGTGGCAACAAGTCTGTGCATGGCATCACAACCACACGTGTCTGTGGGCCTACGCGGACCACTGCCCTCGGCCTACGCTGTGCACGAGTGGGATCACAGATTTGGAACTGAACATCAGTAATTCAAAAGGCAGAATACATTTCTTCGCACGCACGGAGGGGCGTAAGAGGATGACACGTTGCAGTCCGGAGGGAACAGGATCAGCGTCACGGAGGTGATTGAACACTACCGACAACTGCCACTGTGTCACTAACTCTGTGCCTCGAGAGCCAACGACCCGTGGCTGTGGGCCACTGCTGACCGCTGCCTCTGGCCTACACTGCGGTCCAGTAGGTCACAGAGCCTTGATTTGGCATTCTTGGAGTTCACATCTGTGTACCTGCATCATCGCAGACTGCATCCACTCACAGCACCTGTGCCACTACGTTTGTTCCCTAACATTCATGGACACTCACTGGTCGTACATTGGTGGCGTTTGAGTCTATGGACTAGGGGCTAGTTTTCATCCTCATGTAGCTGATCCCGAATTGTTGTTGCAAACGAGGGTTGCGCTTTCCACTCCTCCATTTGCTGCTTCCAGATGACATCAGACCTTCCGCATCATGCCCTGGAGGACACCTTCCACTGTCCCCCGAAACCCTCCGCAACATACACCTCGGACATTGATGGGGACCCGCTCAGGTCGCATGGCCCATCTGACTGCACTGCAAGTCACCGTCCCGTGGCTGGGTGCCTGTGCCGGCCGCAGTGCATCCGGGGCCACTAACTCTGTGCTGCTCAGGCCTGGGACCCCTTCTTCTGAGACATTGAATGGCCCCTGCAGCGATGGTCTTGGGGTCATCAATGACATGTGTCTGTGGCCCTGCGCTGTCCGCCTCCTCCGGCCCCAACTGCGGGCCACCAGGGCCCACACATGGCATCGAGTCTTGACCGGCCCGGACGTCGCATCACCGCAGGAGGCACACACCACCACCGCAAGGACCACCTTCAACCGCCATCTGCCAGAGTCGAAAGGGTGGTCCTGACAGACCTACGGAGTTGCTCAGACCTGTCGTGGATGCCATCATCGGACTGATACCCTGCTCAGCACTCCAGGTGCCAGTGACTCAGTGCACCACAAGCCATTGTCCGTTACTGATTGAGTTTTGTGCTGTTGTGAGGTTGCACAGCAATGTCACCTCATGCAGTGGGGAAGACCTGGGACCATGAGGAGGAGGATGTGTCAAGTGTGCGGATGGGAGAAGGCACAGACAATGGGAGGGCAGGTGGCAACAGCCCCAAGGCAGGAATGCTGACTGGTGGCGGTAGTCAAGCTACACACCCGGATCTAATACTGAGTATTGCGCTGTGGACTGCGGATGCAACTGTCACATCAGGCAGTGTGGGAGACCTGGGATGTTGATGAGGAAGTTGATGCAGGTGTAACACACCCCACTGCATCTGCATCAGGAGTAACCCGAAGGGACATAATCCTAGCAATTTCTTCACATGAGCGCGCTCTTCTCTAGTGCCCCTACCTCAGTGCACTGCAACTCACGGAACGTCCAGACTGAATATTGGGTGACCTCTGGCCTTACTCCGGATCCCTCCATGTTGCTCTGCATTTGACTCTGTTATGCTGGTGTTTTCTGTTTCCATGACACTGGTGTCCACTTTTCAGAATGTTGGCAGCACCAAGCACTCCGTGCGGGCTGGCTTATACTCACCCCACACACATCCAGCACAGGCGTCACTGTACATGTGGCCCTGCCAATAAAGGGGCCGGGCGCACGTGTCCGTAGCCAGTTCAACATGATATGTGCATGTGTCCCTGTGGTCTTGTTGTATGCATGGGGGCCCTGGGCCCTACGACATTACATTGTGCTGTGTACAGCGGATGCAGACATGTCACCGCAGGCAGCGGGCTAGAAAATGGACATGTGGCTTTGTGGTCACCCACTCAATTCGTAAGGGGAGTGGACTGTGCCATCGTCCGCAGAGCCAACGTGGGTGTGTGACTGATATGTGCGTGCCCCTGGGCGTGGTTCTGTACTGGGTATGTGCATCTGCATGTGTCTCTGTGGCAGTGTGGGTCTCCTTTGTGGGGTGTAGGTGGCCCCTGAAGGGTATTGGACACCCACGTATGTGTTCTAGTTCGCATTCCATGGGTTGGGCAACACCCGCACTTGTTGGGCCACCTCCTTTTGGCATTCTGCCACCCGGCATTGGGGTGCCATGTGTGGGTGGGTGAAGTGTTGTGAGGCAGCCGTGATTGCGGGTGCTTCATGCTGTGAGGCAGACGTGATTGCGGGTTGTTGGAAATGGCCCTTTTTGCAGGGTCACCCCTAAACTTTTTGCCTGCCTCCTGTATTTTTGCTGACCTGTTTCTGTTGGTTTTATGACTTTGGGCACTTTACCACTGCTGTTCAGTGCTAAAGTGC